>JAVIAB010000051.1:108817974-109417974 GCA_032433765.1 Megaustenia siamemsis
GGACATAGACAGAACATTTAAATCTGCCAGAATAAGTCATGTGATCCGCATCATCCAACAACCAATCACATATTTGCACATTACTACATGGACTGAGGTTTTTTTTTTTTTAATTCACAAAACTTAATATTCACATACCCACGTTCAATAAAACTTACATTCCAAGGACTTGACAACTTATTACATCAAAGAACAAATACCATTTACAACACCGAATTAAACAGCAAGCACTTCTACTATCCGGGCGCAAATACCGACCACATTACACCAAAATTCATGTGCCGAAGTCTAAATAAATTATGCTCACTAACACCATAATACCTGAACGCCACTTGGCGTGCCGGCCATTTTATTTATTTTTTTTAATCCCTTTCTACCGTTCAGAATCAAGAGAGGCCAAAAAATACTTCTCACGGACTACACCAGCACCCCCTCAAACATCCAGAATCCACACATCGCTCCCAAAGCAAGGGAAGTCACCTACAGACTCATATACAGCGTGACACCCACAAAAGAAAGATAACCTCCACCTGTCAGGACAGCGGCCAGGTGTTAACTTTGCAGACGAAACTTACAAGAAACAGAAGAACACAAATTCTACGAAACAGCGCAATCATAACAGCAAGAATGACGTTACAACACATACTAGAAACACACACCATACAGCAGGTAGCCCTGTACAGATCTTTTTATACTCAAATCACTGCAAAATACAATAACACAAGAATACTTCACAAATCACTTATTCTACTACATGTATCTGAATACAGAAATTTAGTGTGGACCTGTCAAAATGCGGTCACATTTCAATTTAAAACTGAATCCTAACCTGTTTGTATACATCTATAATCAGCAATCAAAGTGGATCTTTAAAGAAAAACATAATTTAACTCGCGAGAAAGAAAGAAAGAAAGAAGAAAAAATGAATGAATGAGTGAACAATGATTATATTCGAAAGCAAAGACACATTTTAAAAGTCTTTTCCATTCCATTGTTTACTATATTTGTTAGTGACAAGCGAAAGAACGCTAGTTCCCGAGTATGTTTGTCTTAGAGACATCGATGAGACTCCAGTACCTGAGTATGTTTGTCTTAGAGACTCGATGAGACTCCAGTACCCGAGTATGTTTGTCTTAGAGACATCGATAAGACTCCAGTACCTGAGTATGTTTGTCTTAGAGACATCGATAGACTCCAGTAACCCGAGTATGTTTGTCTTAGAGACATTGATGACACTCCAGTACCTGAGAATGTTTGTCTTAGGGACGGCGATGAGACGTCACACCTTTCAAAATAGACACTAGACTTCATGGACTTTTTGTTATTGTTTCTCTCTACCGTTCCTTAAATGTGTATCACTCTAATCGAAAGACACAGATTGTGTTGTTTGGAATGTCAGATTGACATGTCTCTTAACTACACCGAAAATATAAGTAACACTTATATATTATCATCATCATCATCATCAATTACCGGACTGCTGGCGTAGGGGATAATGTCTCTCTACAACTTTCTATCACTGCAGTTCAGTTATTTATCATTTCTGTTGTTGACCTTCTGCCAAGCCATTCTCTTAAAGCTGTCCGTTATCTTTACTCTTTGCTTCCCTCTATCTCTACGTCCCTCATTTTCCCAGTTGTACAATATATTCCAGCTGTTCACCTCTCATTACATGGCCAAGAAATGATATATTGTTTCTCCTAATATCGGAAATTAGCTCTCTTTTTTGCTTTGGCCATTTCACAACGTTTTCATTACTCTTCTTAGCTGTCCATTGTATTCTCAACATTCTTCTGTAAAACCACATTTCTACCGACTCCAGTGATTTTTCTTGTCTGTTGTCCTATCGTCCGTGATTCACATCCATATGGTAAGACTGGCTCTACATAACATTTAAGAACTCTTTTTCTTGTTTTTATTGTCAAAAATGGATTGCATAGTATCTTCCTCACTTATATACAATTTATAATGTTATAATATAAAACTTATATAAGGAGCAATATAATTATTATTTTTCAAACCTGACATCGTTTGGTTTCATAATGACAATTAATTAAGAGGAAATAAAAAACCAATATGGCAACATCTAGTCACAACGATAACAGATATACTGCACAGACAGAAATACAAAACATCCACACATTCGGCATGGATGTCATTGTAAACACCTCCATCATCCCAAGACTGATATACAGTCTTTTCACTCACCGCAGTCAATAATCAAAGTAACAAAGAAACAGATAGACATTTGCTTTGTGGACACTGTGCATAGAAATATGACATTACAGAAGGGTGAACCAACATAAACAATTCCAGATGACAGTTATTGAAAGTATAACACCAGCAAGATCTACACAAACTATTAGGTGAACATGTGGACAGAAAGTAAACAAAAAGACCTGACTATAAAACGATATAAACTATGATAATATCAAGAAAAACAAACACACAAGAATGTAGAGTAAACGCCGAGGAAACCAGAAGGATAACACATCCTTTCATGTATAATCGGTCAGAATCATCTGTGTTGAGGCAACTAGGTCAAAGGGCACGAGGATCTAGTAAAAGACAACTCTGGCATTCAGACACTCCCCCCTCCCCATGCGGTGGACACAGGAGGTATAGTTAGTTCAGGTCCGGGCTTAGTTGAACGCGGAAAGGAACATAATTAATCCCTTGCACTCAGAATTGGGTATGGACAAGGGCAAGCGCCTCAATCGTGAAAAAATCCTTTATGGCTGAGTCGGAGGGGTGCACAAGGAGAGTATGCAATTTGAATGACATTAGGCCCGCAAGGATTGGATAGAAGTAACAACAGGAAAAAGAAGCTAACCGAATTAATATTCATTTTGGCAGGGATTGTCGCAATTGGAGCCTACAGAGCTACCGATGTCGTAATAAGGAAATCCATCGAAAAAGTGTCCCCACCTCAGGACTTCATCGTCTACCCGGATGGTTCTGTGTCACGCGGCCAGCGCAGCGACTAGGATTTTGGGGCATACCAACATGGCAGATAAGTGGCTAGGGAATGTAGCAAGTGTAGCATTACGGTGTCCAGCGTGAGAATGGAGATAGAAGCAACAACAGCTGCGATAACATGACTGGTTACACAGAAAGTGAGTCACGCAGTCTTGGTGTTTTGACACACAAAGTATGCAACAGAAGATTGACAGAGAGTGTCTGCAGCAGAATGGATGTAGCTCTTGGATGACTCTACAGGTAGAGCGTTAACTTGATTGAACTGTTCTGGGCATGCTGGGTACTTGGTAATAAAATAGCTGATAAGCTCACTGGTGTACTTGGTAATGAAATAGACGATAAGCTGGCTGGTGTACTCGGTAATGAAATAGCTGATAAGCTGGCTGGTGTACTCGGTAATGAAATAGCCGATAAGCTTGCTGCTGTACTCAGTAATAAAATAGATGATAAGCTGGCTGGTGTACTCGGTAATGAAATAGCTGATAAGCTCGCTGCTGTACTCGGTAATGAAATAGATGATAAGCTCACTGGTGTACTCGGTAAGGAAATAGCGGATAAGCTCACTTTTGTACTCGGTAATGAAATAGCTGATAAGCTTGCTACAGTACGCAGTAATAAAATAGCTGATAAGTTTGCTGCTGTACTCAGTAATAAAGTAGCTCATAAGCACACTGCGGAAACTAAATAGCTGATAAGATTGCTTGTGTACTCGATAATGATGTAGCTGATAAGCTCACTGGTATACTCGGTAATGAAGTAGCTGGTAAGCTCGCTGCTGTACTCTGTAAATGAAATAGCTGATGAGCTCACCGGTGTACTCGGTAATGAAATAGCGGATAAGCTCACTGGTGTACTCGGTAATGAAATAGCTGATAAGATCACTGGTGTATTTGGTAATGAAAGCCGATAAGCTCAGTGGTGTACTCGGTATTGAATAGCTGATAAGCTCGCTGCTGTACTCGGTAAAGAAATAGCTGATAAGCTCACTGGTCTACTCGGTAATGAAATAGCCGATAAGCTCAGTAGTGTACTCTGTAATGAAATAGCTGATAAGCTCGCTGCTGTACTCGGTAATGAAATAGCCTATAAGCTCACTGGTGTACTCGGTAATGAAATAGCCGATAGCTCTCTGATGTACTCAGTAGTGAAATAGCTGATAAGCTCGCTGGTGTACTCGGTAATGAAATAGCCGATAAGCTGGCTGGTGTACTCGGTAATGAATACATGATAAGCTCGCTGGCAGCTCTGATACTGAATGAGGCTTTACTCTGGACAAAGAAGACATCATGCCGATTGTTCTTCACTCCTTAAGAGAAGAGGACAATGGGTGGGACAATGATGTATGTATTGAAAGACTAAGGAGAATGGGTTGGGACAATGATGTATGTATTGAAAGACTAAGGTGAATGGGTGAGACAATGATGTATGTATTGAAAGTCTAAGGAGAATGGGTGAGACAATGATGTATGTATTGAAAGACTAAGGAGAATGAGTGAGACAATGATGTATGTATTGAAAGACTAAGGAGAATGGGTGGGACAATGATGTATATATTGAAAGACTAAAGATGGTGATGGGATCTGGGCGATCGGAGTGCTTGGTGGGAAAAGCAATGTATATACAATCAACACCTTACGTGAACAATCAGTCTGCCTATGCTGCGAGAAAAGCTGGGACGAGTGTTGGAGCGGATTTGGGGATGCCTCGACTTCAATTAAACTGATTCCATGAATAAAATGTGTTTTAATTAAATAATGAATAAGTTCATTTCAACTATCTGCTATCTTTTCTCTCTATCTATTCTTGCTAAAATTTGCCACATTGGCAAATATTAAATATTATTATCGTCATAAATAGAAAGTCAGACTCGAACACCTCGTGTCGACTGATCAAGATAGTTTTCTATTTATATCAAATGGTTAATGAATTTGTGTAGCGGTTGATGGGTGTTTGATTTGAGATGTTTGTTTGATTGATCTTATTGTATTCGGACGTTTGTCAGCTGATTGTTGGATCAGCTGTTCTCTGTTGTGTCTACTCGTCAGCTGTTAGCTTGTGGCTGTGTTCCTGCTCCCCCACCGGCGTTAGGCTCATGTTTGTAATCAGGTCACATACACCTCTCCGGACTATTTTAGTATTTGATTCTTGTTAGCTTGACCCTTGCTCGGTCTGGTAGTACTTCTGGCTCATTAAGATGACAGTTTCGTTGTGTTCCGTGACAACTTTACTGGTGGACTGGTTCGTGGCACTTAGGCTAGATAATGAAACTGTATAACACAGAACAACACTTGTTGATGGTAAGTTAGCTGGCTTTTATTCATGCCACTTCAGACTCTCGTTACACATGTAAATGTCAGGGCCACACACTCTCGGCACTAAATTAAATGGAGACGCTCCCATCGAGCGCCTCCCTTACGCTAATTACTATCTATCGGTCTATTCTGTCATCTGCCTGTTGATCGTGCTAGGTCTTGACTATTCTACTCACAACTATTCTATATCACTGCTAATTCTATTAGACTGGTGAGGCGACTGGCTCCTGAGAAGCGCGTATGCCCCTATGACTACCTTCTTCGAGTGCTGAAATCATACTTCTCTCAATAATCTCGAATATCCCACTGTTTCCTCATGTTCTGAATCTTGAGTTCTTCCAATCTCTCGAATCTGACTAACTTCTTTGTGTTTTCCCTTAAATTCGGCTTTTGTCAGCCAATGAAAATCTCTTTCCTCCCACGCGCATCCGGACACCTACTAAAGGCGTGCCCCCAATATTTTGCACGTGAATTCGATTTATTTGTACACCCCCGCGTCTGTCTGGTCCCTTGACATTGTTCTACTTTTGGACCTGGCCTCTGTTTATTTAATTCTCTCCTTTCCACCTACACATCTCTTTGTTCGTTCACTTCTTAAAGATGGCCTTGATACTCCACACGTGTTTTCTCCTGACCCATCCTCTCTATTGTGTCTTCGTCTTTATGTGTTTTTCATTTTTTTTCCTCTTTGACCTACCTCCTTGTCTCGCCTATCTACCCCCTCACTTCTGGACCTGGTGCATTCTGACCTGTCCTCTATTTTCTCCTTCACTCTATATCCTTTTCTTCCTCCTCTTCTACATAGCCTCCACTATTCTTTAGTCATTGCAACTCCTAATGACTAAACCTGCTCCATCAACTCCTCTTTTTTTATTTCTCTATACTGCTTCAATTTATTTCTTCCTCTTATGCTCGTCACGTCAGTCATCGTCGTCAGCTCTCTCCAGAGGTTCTGATAAGGCCTCTACAGAACCCTGGGGATTGCTCTCCCCCCTGACTATCTTTTACTTACCCTTCCCCTATCTATAGTACATTATTTACATACATTGACCTTTTGCAATGTTTCTGTATCGGCTTGTACGATACTTTTCTCGTGTAGTTTGTCCTACTTGGACTGGCTCGCTAGCCCTACACTCTCCTCTTTTCTCTTAACCTCTGGCGTCTATTCCTCTATTTCTACTACCATTGCCCTCAGCAATGTCTCTTATTTATTTCTTATATTGCCTTCCGACATTTCTCCTCTTTCTCCTTATTGCATTCCGCAATTTACGGTATTGCTACTCGGAACTAACGCCTATGTAGTGCGTTCATGGATTGATAATCCCGCCTCTACAATCTCTGTGTCTTCTTCTCTAAGACACTGACGCCTCTTCTCCTCCACTATCTACACTTCATTATATCCAACAATTTTGGCCATTTTTAATTTTCTTTCTTGTGCTTGTGTCTCTGGTAGCCTATCCATTTCGGATTCACTTCCAGCTACCTTTTTTCTTCCTCCACCCGTCCGGGTGTTCATTTCCTTCTGTACTGACTATACTCTTTAATTATCTCTTCTTCTTACTATCTTCTTAGGTCAACTGTTCATTTTGGATTACTCAGTTGTCTCTTAATTTAAGCCGTCCGGGTTTTCGGTTTTCTCTTTCTTCTTCTTATCTCTATTCCTTCTATTTAACGAGTCTTACCCCTTTCGGGTTTTTTTTCTCTCCTCTTTCTACTAGTTGTATCTATGATATCTTTGAAAACTTCTATTTTCTTCTCTCCTCCTATAATTACCATGTTGACTATACCTATCATTCCTTGATCCCTTTTCCTTTCTTTTCTAATGTCATAAACACCCGGTTGACTCTTTTTCTCAGCTTTTATCTTCTGTTGGTGATCTATGTATCTCTGTAACTCACTCTCTCTTTCGCATATGATGCATCATTCAATATTCTTTCCTCTTGCTTTCTTTGCATTCTAGCAAATTCATCTTTCGCCTCCTGTGACACATTTTCTCTACTAATCTTGTTATGTCGGCTGGGGTTAATACCCAAGAACCATCCTTTGTTTCTGTATTTTCTGTTTTCTGTTCTCTCTTCTTGCTCATTGTGGCTATTGCTTCTAACCTATGTGTTCTATCTAATCTATGCCTTGCACTTGGCAATAAATCTTTGTCTATGCTACTACTGTCTTCATCTTCACTACTTACTATTTTCTTCATTGTGGCTATTGCTTCTAATCTATGTGTTCTATCTAATCTATGTCTTGCACTTAATATTTTCCTCTTACTATTTGGCGTTTGCATTTGAATTACGTCTTTTTCTTTATTACTCACTGTTAATACTCTTTCATTACTAATGTCTACTTGTATTCCTCTATCTTTTATGTTTGTTTGTTTGTCCGTCACTGTTCCCCTATTTCTTGTTCCCTTTTCAACCATCTGTGTAGCACTATCTGTGCGCTCCGTTATTTCGGTTTGTGTGTATTTTTCTTCTTTCACCACTTCCTGATATCTGTCATTGTCACTGCCTACCCCAGTATCCGCGTAACTTTTTCTACTCTTAACCTCTAACCCCATCTGGTTGTCTCTCTCTTGCCTCCTAATATTCTTATTTATTTGGATTCCATACAACCTACCGTTTGGTTTGTCATGGGGTGTATATTTTCTTTCTCTCCTTTTAGTTATCCAATATGGTTTAAATACCTCAACCTTTACTATATAATTTGTCATTCTATGGTCATGATTTAAAATATTATTTACTATAGTGCTATTTTTATACAATATTATTGCTCTATTTCTGTTGTCTGCTCTCTTAATAAATGTATAATACATTATTTCTCCAAATTTTTCAAAATATTTTCTAACTTGTCCATCTGTACTGCCTTCCTTTAATCTGACTACTATTTTACAACTATACGTTTTCTTGTGCTGTAACTGACATTGTCTAGCTATGTGTCCTACTCTATTATAGTTATAGCATCTTCTATTTTCTTGTACCCAATTTACTTTGTGAGTGCTAGCGACTCTTCTGTATCTCTGTCTTGTATGATCAATCTCCATTGGATATTCCTGTCTCGTCTGCAGCTCTTCTCTTTTCTCCTGTCTTTCTCCTTCAAATTTTTGTCTAATATTTTCTTCTTCTATTGCCACATTCCTCACTTGTGCCAGTGTTGCTAAATTTCTCCTTGCTAGTTGCATTTTCACTTGTTCTACTAACTCCAATACTTTATCGCCATATTCTTGCACTGATTCTTGTTTCAGCTGGTGTGTCGACTTAAGATTCCTTATTGCTTGCTGTGACTGCTGTGGATCTTTGTATCTTGCGTATCTTTGTGTTAGATACAACTTAAACTCTTCCCAAGTTTCATCTTTCATCTCATCTATTCTTCTTCTTATGTTGCTAGCCACTGTATTACTTTTCTTGTCTCCCTTGGAGTCTTCTATTATATTTCTCTCAAAATTATACCCACATCGACTGCACTATTTCAATGTGCCACTCTTTAATACTTTCGTCCTTCAATACACCTATTTATTATATATATTTTATATTACACGTGTCCTTGATCAGAGTCCCTAGCTCAATCTACCTCCCTTCCTTTATTATAACCAGCCCCCAATCCTACACTATTAGGCCTGAATTGCCTTTTTGCTAAAAAAAAAATTTATCAAGGGCACGTCTAATATTTTCAATGTTTGCCTTGTTTCCGTTCACATACAATTTTAATACCAACAATTCATTTACTTAAATTTCATATAAAATTACTTTTTCCTAACTATCCTGTGGAGAAAAACATTTTATTTTGTGATATTCCACTCTCTAAATAATCCTAATTTAATTACTTCACACTTAATTATCAACTAAATTGTTCCCATACAGTTCCTTGAAATGTTCTGGAATTCTTACTTTAATTATTCACCACGTTGATATTCACTGTTTCTACAATGTCTTTAATAATTCCTTGAATCTGAATTACACGTTTATGTTTCACAGTTCTATTTAAATGAATGAATCAAATGAATGTCTCACCTTTTTGAGGTTTCCCTTGTACTTTGTTGTTGATTCTCGTCGACCGGCTTGTTTCTCTCCTGTTGATGGTCTTTGCGTTGCCTGGTCTGGTACTCGTGGCGTTGTTAGAATTCTGGACTGCTACTGTTCATTTCGTAGAAACTGATTCTCGTCTGCGTTGAATTTGATCTTGTGTAGACATCCCCACTTTGGTTAACAACGACTAAGCTTCGTTTGAATCGTTTGCGCGGGCTTGCTTCTTTTGATAGTTTCAGCTTTGTTGATTTCTCGTCTCTGTTGATTTGATTTCACTTGTGAGTCGATTTGATTTCGCTGCCCGTTCCGCTCTGACTGTGGTTTACGATACTTTTTTTTTTTATCTGCTCTTTCTACTGTTTGTTGTTTATTACTGCCTTGTGCTTTCACAGTTTCTTGGCTTTATCTAGCTACTAGCGCCTGGTCAACTCCAATGTATCCTCTTGTACGGATACAAAAATAAAAACGTTGCTTGTGTACCGGCACCAATGTAAAGGGGTGATGGGTGTTTGATTTCTCTCTCTCTCTCTCTCTCTCTCTCTCTCTCTCTCTGCGATCGGGACCCAATCAGATTAGGATTCCAGCTCCTCACATGAAGTCAGCTGTCAGGTTAGGTGTGTTACAAACAGAACATCACAATTAGAGTCTGCCAGATCCACTCTGATTGAACACCCGTTAAAAACGTTGCACTGTGTTCTGCGCCAGTGGCCCAGTGCATCCGATTTCAGCCAGCATTTTATTCAGGTTTGCTTTCCCTAGCCTTTGATTGTCTCCAATCTTCCTGCAAGGCAGCAGGTGATCTTTTCTGTAGGGGGATTCTGCCCTTAGATGGTCGGCCCTCCCAGGTTAACGAGCACCATCTGCCCGAGTCACTAGAGGTGACTAACACAGACATGCACACACAAAGATATGAGATGTGACAAACGCAGACATGCACATAGCGATACGAGGCATGACTAACACTGACATACATCAAGATATATGACACATGACTAACATAAACATGCACATAAAGATATGAGATATGACTGACATAGACATGCACCCACAAGAAATTACACATGTCTAACATGGACATGCACACTAAGATATGAGATATGACCAACATAGATAGGCACATACAATGATATGAGATGTGACTAGCATAGCCATGCAAACACAAGGATATTAGATGTGACATACACAGACATGCACACACAAAGATATGAGATATGACTAACATAATCATACACACAGAGATATGAGATATCACTAGCCCAAACATGCACACACAAAGATATGACACATGACTAACACAGATACACACTAAGATATGAGATATGACTAAACACATACACACTTAAAGATATGAGACATGATTAACACGGACACTCCAAGATATGAGATATGACTAACATGACACACACCAAGATATGAGCCATGGCCAGCACACACACACACACACACACACACAAGCCAAGATATGAGCCTTGGCTAGCATTGAAAAAACACCAAGAAATGAACCATGTCCAGCACAGAAACACATTAAGGTATCCATATGCTTGGGTTTGTTGTAGTCGGAAGACTTTTCTTAACGTGGGAATCATCGACATACGAGACGCCGGCCCCCATGAACTGTTAACAGATATAGTCCAAACAGTTGTACGGAGATTTGAGAGTGCAGTCTGACCCGTAAAACGTTCCCTTGCATGCACAGATCCCGGTTGACTGTTCACAGGTGTCGTTGAAACATTGGTCAGGACATTTGAGAGTGCAGTCTGGCCCGTAGTACGCTTTCTTGCACGTACAGTCTGCACTTTCAGGGTCACATATGATGTCACGGCCATCAGAACACGTCTGTTTGCACTGTAGCCCAAAATTACCATCAGGACAAGTGTCATCACAGGTATAGCCAGGATGTTTGCAATGTTGGCATTTTCCGGATTTTCCTCACATAAAGAACTGTCACCAAGACAAGACCCGGAGCAGTCGTGTCCATAGATACCATGTGAACAGTTGAAGTGACACGTACCGATGATGACGGTTTGCTATTGATAAATGTTTGCACCTCACACACCGTCAGTGCACTCTCGTCCTACGAAAAGGTCGGTGAGAACTCAAACTTACTGTGTGCCATTGTCGCTTGTATGGTGACTACAATAGTGTTCACAGAAATATTTGGGTATGATATATCATTATACTGGAACACTACACCGCCACTGTCAGAGAAAGCCTTTGAGTGTCATTCTTTACCCGAATCATAGTGCTAGCTCGATGATAAATTCGAATGGTGTGAGTCTTCTGGGACGTGTCAAAGTTAAGATACCAGTAAGCAGAATTGGTTCCACTTCTCAATTGTGTGTGTGTGCAGTCATTGTCATAAAGATTGGTCTTTGTTTTGCCATTAACTGCGGCCTCTGGTCCACATCCGTCCACTGTATATCAAGCATTAAATGTGTCGGTCTGGTTTGCGTTCTGTTTGAGAGCCACATTCCGACCTCCGCCAATGTAGATGGAGCAGATATTTGCAATTATCGCCCCTTCAATCCGTAACATGTTGATTAGACCATGAAACTGTCCGGATCTGTAGGTCCAGATCCCTAGGCGTATTTGCAAACTAGATCAAAGTACTGACACTGGGGTCCGAAACGCTCTCGCCGACAACTGTCACCGTTTGTGCATGTCCCTGTAGCCCTGTCACAAACTGAGCGATTTTAGCAGTGACACTGCAACGCACAATTTGATCCAAACCAACCGTCTACACAAGTTAAGCAGTTAGGTCATTAGCTCCCAATGTCGCAAACAAAGCCAGCAGAATAAAGACTTGATCTACAGCGGTGGTTAACGAAATGTGCACAAACAATTATTTCAAACCCGTGGTTACAATTCTAACAATCCGCCAACTCGCTGTGACAACAGACAGCGCAATGTTCAAGATCAGCATTGTATACACCACGGCTAGAACTCGGACGAACTTCCATCTTGGTGCGTCCCATGACGTCATATCTTTGATTTGGTGTTTGATTTGAGATGTTTGTTTGATTGATCTATTTCAAAATAGAACGTGACAAATTTGATATTTTCGAAGAGAAAACTCTTCATATATATATATGAGCCGCAATAGTTCAGTTGTTAGTGAACTGGACTACAAAGGACAAGCGATAGGGTTCGATCCCAACCGGCGGCTTCGGGTTCACTCAGCCTTTATTGGGTACCGGATTTTTTTCTGGGAAAGTGAAACGGAACGGGCGTAATACCGACCACATAACCCTAAAAATTGTGTTCCGATGGTCTGTAAAATTTATGGTCACTAACACCATATTCCCTATACGCCACTTGGAGTGACAGGGGTACTTTACTTTATATATATACATATATATATGTATATATATATATATATATATATATATATATATATATATATATATATATATATATATATACATATGTATGTATATGTATACATGTAAAAGAGGCAGACCAAGACTAACATGGACGAGTAACATCAAAAGATGGACAAGTCAACCTATGACAATCTGCCCCATCAAAGTAAGAGACAGAGTGGAATGGCGCTCCATGGTAGCCAACCTTCGATGCGAGACGGCACTCAATGATGATGATGATGATGATAGTGTTAATTCAGCTGAAGTGGTAGCCACGCGATCGATATTCTTTGACAAATCGTGTCACTTGTCGGTTTCTGTAAAACAGTCATAAAAATAACTACATAGATCGTTATAGCATTGAAAACACTTACTTGGCTCCTTTACTCGAGACCTTTAGAGGCATTTTGTGTATAAGAAACAAAGTTGTCCAAAATCTTCGAGGGAACATTATCTGCTCTAGTCTGTCTAAGCTGAATCTGCTTCTGTGTGTCCAACTATTCTTCTGTGTGTCCAACTATTCTACTGTTCCTAGTTTATAAATCCCCAGAATCATTATCCCAAGCTCATTTCCGCATCCAATCAAACTACTCCACGTTGTCTCCAATTTACAAACACGTCACTGCCCTCTTTCCAACTTTAGAAACTTCAAGATCACACTACCTTGAACTTTCGACCTTGGATACATTTACGGATTAATATTTTATATCGACTTAATTCTCTCGTCACGCACTGCCATATCCCCACAATTTCCATGCACACACGCTCTAGTCACTATACTTTTACAATGAACAATAACGTGCGAATATTTCGAGCATGTGGGTAGGGCTTAGTGATAGACAATAACGTGAGTGTTTCAAGAATGTGAACATAGCTTAGCGTTATAACTTGTCGTGGTTACCGCTATTTTAACACACAGCGCTGATGGCACAATTAATAACTAGAGGGCTGGCTAACTTCCACCCAATTTACAAAAAAAAAAAAAGAATAAAGGAATATATGCATATAACAGAACATGATGATGATGTGCAAAAATCATGAAAAACTTTGAAAGTCAAATGAGGAAGAAAATAATAAAAATAAAGAGGACGAACTACTAAGCTTTCTATGTGTCTCGCCTTGCACTTTTCAGAATTTTGTTAAAACTTTCTTTCTAACCATTGAATTTTGACCTTCCTCCACACAGTCCCGTAGACACAACGGTTCAACGTCCTGAATTAACAATTAAAAAATATAGAGAAGACAGTCTGTGAGGGGTAAACAAAAAAACTGTGTTATCTGATTCGTTAGTGCCAATCACTTACATCTTTGTTCTTTTAATTCTAGTTGTCACCCACAAAAATGTTACATCTTCTCAATATTCCTGTATGGGGCAGAAACATGGACATTAGATAAGAAAACAGAACAGAAAATTGAAGCCTTTGAAATGTGGATTTATAGAAGAATAGGTAGAATTGGACGGAAACAAAAGATAACAAACGATGAAGTTTTAAAACAACTGAAAATAAAAAGAGAACTACTAAATACAATTAAGACAAGACAAATGACATTTTTGGGGCATGTTAAAAGAAACAACAGCCTACTACAAGTAATATTGGAAGGAAAAATGCAAGGTAAAAGAGGCAGAGGCAGACCAAGACTAACATGGACGAGTAACATCAAAAGATGGACAAGTCAATCTATGACAGCCTGCACCATCAAAGCAAGAAACAGAGTAGAATGGCTCTCCATGGTAGCCAACCTTCGTTGCGGAAAGGCACGCGATGATGATGATGTCACCCACCGACTGCCTCACGTTACAAATGAGTCTTCAGTTGATATTTTTTAACTCAATCTATTTATTGCTTATGTATTGCACAAACACCATCAGTTTGTTTTAAAAGGACACCCAGTAAAGGGAGATAATATTTGATATCTTTCTTCAAGAGAATTCAAAAAATAATTATTCTTCTTCTTTCCCTTTCAGCGTCGAGGGTAGATATAATTTGATATACTGCTGAAGGTCTATTGGGCCGAAACGTCGTTCGAATCTGTGTCGTCAACTAATCACGTAAAACTTCTAACATACCATTTTTTCTATTTTTTTTTCAATTTTCCCCCGGAGATATAATTTCGGTCTTTTGCTCTTCTGTTCGCCTCTGCTGCTGCTATGTTTCCTAGTGCTTCTAGTATTCCATCGAACCATCTTTTTCGTGGTCGACACTTGGATCTGGTATTCTCGCAACATTTATTAAGGGCTCGTTATTTTGTGTTCTGAATACTCTGCCTTGTCACGTGGTCAAACCTTTATATCTGTTGTTTCTTTATATATTCTATGGCGGGGGCTATTCCTAACTTTTTTCACAGTTATTCATTTCTAATCTAATCTCTCAGACTGGTTCCTGTCATTCGTCTGACACATTTAATCTCAATAGAGCTTAGTTTTCTTATTGTTCTTGCATCTAGGGTCTAGGACTGGCATTGGTAGCACAACGTTGGGATGAAGATTATATTGTAGAGTGCCCGTTTTTCCTCTAAAGTTATTTCCTTACTAGACAGTAGTGGTGATAGCTGTCCAATGATTTGACAAGCTTTGTGTTGCACCTAAAGTCAGTTTCTGCTGGATGGAATTGTCGTTTGACGATAGACTTCCTAGGTATTTGAATTCCTCTACTTGTTTTAGTTGTCTGCCGTCTATAGTTATGTTGATGTTCTGTTTTTTGTTTGGCGACATTCATGACTTATGTTGTGTGATGTTGATTTCATGTTGTATTTTGTGCATGTGCTGTTGAGTTCATTTAAGTGTTCTTGTAGATCTTCTATTTTTTCATGTATTAGTGCCTGATCGTCTGCAAATAAAAGCTCGTTGATCTCCTCTTTATCTGATGGGTTGGCTAACTTGCATATATAGTCCATGTACGTAATAAACAGTAGGGGGAAGGGGGATAGCGCGCACTCTAGTCTTACATCTGATCTAATTTCGAAGTGGTCCGTGCAGCCTGCTGCAGTTCTGACTGTGCAACTGCTGTTGATGTACAGACTGTTAGTTAGACTGGTTAGATTTTGGCTTACTCCGTATGATGTAAGTATCTCCCTCAACTGTTCTCTATTTACTCTTTCGAATGCTTTTTCCTGGTCAATGAAAGCTATGTACACATTTTGATTGTGTTCAGTCGTTTTTTTTTTTCTGCAACCTGTTTTAAGGTGAATAGAGTGTCAGTGCATCCTCTGTTTTTTTCGGAACCTCATTTGATAATCGAATTGAATTCTCAACATTCTTCTGTAAAACCACATTTCTACAGACTCTAGTGAGCTTCTTGTCTATTGTCCTATTGTCCATGATTCACATACATATGTTAAGACTGGCTCTACATACCATTTTAGAACTCTTTTTTCTTGCTTCTATTGTCAAAAATAAATGTGAATCATGGACAATAGGACACCTGACAAGCAAATCACTGGAGTCTGTAGAAATGTGTTTTTACATAAGAATGTTGAGAATACCATGGACTGCTGGGAAGAGTAATGAAAATGTTCTGAAAGAGGTCAATGCAAAAAGAGAGTTAATTCCAATATTAAGAAGAAACAATCATCATTTTTTGGTCATGTAATGCAATGTATTGTAACAACTGGAAAAATTAAGGGCCGAAGAGATAGAGGGAAGCAAAAAGAGAAAATATCAGACAGCTTAAGAGAATGGCTTGGCAGAAGGTCAACAACAGAAATGATAAAGAACTGTCGCGATCGAAAATTGTGGAGAGACATGATCACCTACGCCAGTAGGCCCGGTACTTGATGATGATGATGATTGCCAAAAATATATTGCATAGTATCTTCTCACTTAAATACAATTTATAATTGTATAGCATAAAACTTATATAAGGAGCAATATAATGAGTATTATTTTTCAAACCTGACATCGTTGATTTCATAATGACAATTAATTAAGGGGAAGAAAAAACCAATATGGCAACATCTAGTCACAACGATAACAATTATGTACTGAACAGATAGAAATACAAAACATCCACACATTTCGGCATGGGCGTTATTGTAAACACTTCCATCATCCCAAGACTGATATACAGTCTTTCACTCACCGCAGTCAACAATCAAAGTAACAAAGAAACAGATAGACATTTGCTTTGTGGACACTGTACATAGCAAATATGACATTACAGAAGGGTGAAGCAACATAAACAATTCCAGATGACAGGTTATTGAAAGTATAACACCAGCAAGATCTACATAAACTATTAGATGAAAACATGTGACAGAAAGTGAACAAAAAGACCTGACTATTAAAACGATAGGAATTATGATAATATCAAAGAAAACAAACACACAAGAATGGAGAGTAAAACGCCGAGGAAGCCCAAAAGGATAGCACATCCTTTCATGTATAATCGGTCAGAATCATCTGTGTTGTGGCATCTAGGTCAACGGGCACGAGGATCTAGGGAAAGACAACTCCTGGCATTCAGACACTCCCCCCCCCCCCCCCCCCGGCCCTAATTGCCGTGGACGCAGGAGGTATAGTTGGTTTAGCTTGAAATAGCCGATAAGCTCTCTGGTGTACTCGGTAGTGAAATAGCTGATAAGCTCGCTGGTGTACTCGGTAATGAAATAGCTGATAAGCTCGCTGGTGTACTCGGTAATGAAATAGCTGATAATGCACGCTGGTGTATTGAGTTATTTGCGGGTCATCATCATTGCACACCGAACATGTCCATAGGTGCTCAGATCCCCTCCTTAACAATTCCCTCAGTGTCCAGCGACTGACGACTCCAGTTCTATGTTGGTTGATAAGTCTTCTTACACGGCCTCTAAGTTTCTCATTTCTGGCTGTGCCCATCTTAACTCCCATTTCCATCATCCGAAGAAGTGACGTGGATCTGTGTTTGTCGAAGTCATGTGCTCTTCCCAGATCTCGGAGGGCATTGATGATGTCCGCCCGATCCATTGGTTGCCCGTCCTCAATGACAGCGCAGAAAGCCAACCTGTCCGCTCTTTCATTTCCCCGTACTCCCGGATGTCCAGGGACACAGACAAAGGTGACCTTACGTATTTTGGATTTTTGCAACGACTCTACCCATTGCAAGCGTACAAAGTCCGCCTCCACTTTTTTTATCATGCTCATCGAATCACTCAGTATACATGCGTGGGTGTAGTCTTGTGACTCTAACCATTTGAATGACTTGGTCACTTCCATCGCCTCCATTGTCATGCTACTCGTGGTCATGACGTATGCACCACTGTCTTCCTTGACTATTCTGCCTGCCGAGCGTGCTGTAAATGCCCATGCACTTCTTTGGTGTCGTCTTACAGATCCGTCTGTATATACGACTGCATCTTTCTCATCGGTGTTATCGCAGATGAGACCGTTGACCTCAGCATTAACCACGACCGGGTTCTGTTCCCTACTTCTCCTGTCGAGTGTGACAATACACGAGAAAGTCCCCTTGAATGACGTAGGCACCGGTATCCACTCCTTGACAACGCTGATATTGATAATCCGACAGACCTGTTTGATGACATCTTCTGCTCGGCCCACCCATGATTTGCCTCTTTTTAGCCTGGCACCTTTCTCTGTGTTGAGCACGTGGTGCAATGGATGCTCTGTATCTGTACTCATCGTCAGGTATGCTCGTGCTCTCCAGATCTTGATTCTGTCAACCATGGTAGGAAACTCAAGAAAACCTCATTGCTACACATGGAGTATCCCTCGTACATCCCAGGATAATGCGCATGGCTTCATTTTGTATTTTCTCCAGCCTATCAATTTGTGTCGTACGGACATAAGAATTGCCAGGACATACTCGATTGGTGCGAGGACTAATCCCTGGAACAGAAGAGTAAGTAGCCTCTGCTCGATGTTGGCAGCTCGCTGGTGTATTTGGTAATGAAATAGCTGATAAGCTCACGGGTGTACTCGTTAATGAAATAGCTGATAAGCTCGCTGGTGTACTCGGTAGTGAAATGGCTGATAAGCAGGCTAGTGTACTTGGTAAAGAAAAAGCTGATAAGCTCGCTGGTGTACTCGGTAATGAAATAGCCGATAAGCTGGCTGGTGTACTCGGTAATGAAATAGCTGATAAGCTCGCTGGTGTACTCGGTAATGAAATAGCTGATAAGCTCTCTTGTGTAATCGGTAATGAAATAGCTGATAAGCTCGCTGCTGTACTCGGTAATGAATTAGCCAATAAGCTCTCTGGTGTACTCGGTAATGAAATAGCCGTAAGCTCTCTGGTGTACTCGGTAATGAAATAGTTGATATGCTCGCTGGCAGCTCTGATACTGAGTGAGGCTTTACTCTGTCCAAAGAGACATCGCCAAGTTTGTTTTTCACTCCTTAAGAGAAGAGGAGTATGGATGGGACAATGATGTATGTATTGAAAGTCTAAGGAAAATGGGTGGGGCAATGATGTATGTATTGAAAGTCTAAGGAAAATGGGTGGGGCAATGATGTATGTATTGAAAGTCTAAGGATAATGGGTGGGGCAATTATGTATGTATTGAAAGTCTAAGGAGAATGGATGGGGCAATTATGTATGTATTGAAAGTCTAAGGAGAATGGGTGGGACAATGAAGTGTGTATTGAAAGTCTAAGGAGAATGGGTGGGACAATGATGTATGTATTGAAAGTCTAAGGAGAATGGGTGGGACAATGATGTATGTATTGAAAGTATAAGGAGAATGGGTGGGACAATGATGTATGTATTGAAAGTATAAGGAGAATGGGTGGGACAATGATGTATGTATTGAAAGACTAAGGAGAATGGGTGGGACAATGAAGTGTGTATTGAAAGTCTAAGGAGAATGGGTGGGACAATGATGTATGTATTGAAAGTATAAGGAGAATGGGTGGGACAATGATGTATGTATTGAAAGACTAAAGAGACTAAAGATGGTGATGGGATCTGGTCGATCCGGAGTGCTTGGTGGGAAAAGCAAATGTATTTACAATCAACACCTTACATGAGCAATCAGTCTGCCTACGCTGCGAGAAAAGCTGGGACGAGTGTTGGAGCGGATTTTGGGATGCCTCGACTTCAATTAAACTAATTCCATGAATAAAATGTGTTTTCATTAAATAATGAATAAGTTCATTTCAACTATCTGCTATCTTTTCTCTCTATCTATTCTTGCCTAAAATTTTGCCACATTGCTACCGTCATAAATAGAAAGTCAGACTCTAACACCTCGTGTCGACTGATCAAGATAGTTCTCTATTTATAACTTAAATGGTTAAAGAATTTGTGGCTCAAAAATGGAATATTTCAAACCAGAACGTGACAAATTTGATATTTTCGAAGGCAAATATATATATCATATATATATGAGCCGCGATAGCTCAGTTGTTAGTGAACTGAACTACAAAGGACAAGAGGTAGGGTTCGATCCCAACCGACGGCTTCGAGTTCACCCAGCCTTTAATGGGTACGGGATTTTTTTCTGGGAAAGTGAAGGGCACGGTAATACCGACCACATTACCCTAAAAATCCATGTGCGGAAGGTCTGTAAAATTTATGGTCACTAACACCATATTCCCTATACGCCACTTGGCGTGACCGGGGTACTTTACTTTATATATATATATATATATATATATATATATATATATATATAACAAGTATTATTGTGTTAAAACATCGTTCATGCACAAATTAATTAAGCCAGAAGCTTGGAGCCTCTGTGGCTGGGTAGTTAGTGTGCTCATTGCCTGATTAGAAAGGTCAAAGTTTAATAACTAGAAATGGGTACTTTCGGACCGACAAGGCTCCAATCTTCAACCAGTCTCTGTAAATGGGTACCATATTTTGTTAAGAATTAATGCCGGCCTATAGTGATACCGACCAGCTCACCAAACAATTTGCGTGGTCATGGAAAATATGGTCATTAACAACATTTTCCACATACGCTTAGCAAGACAGGGAAGTGGACCTTTACTTTTACTTGTTAGCTTGACTAGAAGCTTCACTTGTGTGTGTCTGGTGTCACATATTGAAACCACTCCCATCAAATATCAATTTATGAATGAGCAAATTGTTGCAGACTCAGGTCATCTCACTTATTAATGCTGCAAAAGTTTCAATGTAGGAAGTAAAATGTCACTTTAAGATTGAAACAAGCAGCTGTGCCGTAGCTTTGACTTTAGAACGGAATGGCTTCAAACAGTCTGGGCACCTCCATATCTGCTCAGCCAGCAACCAACAAAATGTTCATCTCGATCGTTCATACTTTTCCATAGAACACGCCGAGTTCTTCTCTCAAAATGGTGTGCTACTTGATGCATAGAAATCTGTGTAATATTGAACGCGCTGAACTTTGTACAAAAAGCGTGCAGGTCATCATGGACACACCCGAGTCACTGTAACGTCCGTCACAAACAGCATAACTCTATGTGTCAGCGACAAAACCGTGGACTTAAGATTAGTGAGCACGCCACAACAATAGTCGCTGTCCCAACAAATGAAGCCAGGCCACCACTTCCGTGAGACACTCACCACGGTCCAGCTTGTGGCAAATTTTTACTCGAAAACAGACAAATCATACTCTCCGTACCAAGGCAAAGCCGAGGCCTGTTACCGTTCTACTAAACTCAAGAGCCAGTGGCACTGCAGCACTATCTCATCACGTGGGTACGCGAAATTCATATCACGGGAGAGAGAGAGAGAGAGAGAGAGAGAGAGAGAGAGAGGCAGTTAAAAATCCTAACAATAAGAGAGAGAGGGGATTGGAGGGGGGAGAGCGTAAAAAAGAGATGCAGTTTAATATATTAAACATTAAGATATAGATAGAAGAGAGAGAGAGAGAGAGAGAGAGAGAGAGAGTTTAAATTTCTAGCAGTAATATATAGAGATCAAGATTAAAATGAAGGAGTTAAGAGAGTTGAGAAAGTTTATACTTCTAGCATCAAAAGTTAACCATTTAAAAATCCTAGAATGACCAGAGAGAAAATTTAAAATACAAGCACGATGTGAAAAGCAGATTATAATATTGGTATGGAAAGAGATACAGTTTAAAATCCTACTATTAATAAAGAAACAGTTAGAAATACTAAAAATAAAAATAAAAGCAGCTTAAAATAATGTCATGAAAAGTGAGACAGACAATTTCACCTCAAGCATTAAAGTAGTGATAGACAGTCATTCGTTTTTATTTTATTTTTAAATTGAGAATCAAGTTCAGAATAATTTATCAAATTTATAGAATAGAGTGTAATATGTGGTGTTTATAATGTCGCTATGGAGTGACTTGATCAATATTCTTGAAATGAAATCACCGATTGATGAAATTTACATCGCATTCTGTGTCCACAATCCCGTCACAAACATAACACAGTAAGCCGCTATTATATTCTCGGTTTCATTGCTGAAGGGAAATGGTGTTATACAATGGAAACAGGATTTTTTTTTTAAATACGTCTTTGGTAATGATAGCAAATATAGAGAAGAAGTTATTCAACAATTTGTGTTGAAATGTCCAGACCCACAAGTCACCCACCGCAATGAGGCTATGACTTTGATTGACAAGTTTCGTGCTACGGATAGTGTTGTAGATGCATACGGATCTGGAGGGCCTTCAACTTCAGAAGACACAGAACTTGATTTGCAAACCAGAATTACAATGAGCCCTAATAAATCTTTAAGGTGGTTGCCTCAACGTGCAAACTTTTCCAATGAGTACCGTCCACAAGGTTCTGAAGTGTTAGCTGCACTATCGATCTTACAGATTAATTATATGCTGTGAACACAACTCCATCGCGTGAACAGCTTCTTTACCTAATACAAGCCAGCCAACAGCAGTAGTATCTAAATGAATAACACAAATTTTGTAACAATTTCACGTAAATTAAAAAATATGTTCACTGCATCGGACTTTATACAGCCTCGTTTTCTTATTTAAGACAGTAGTTGACTTTTTGTGTGAGCAAAGGAAGATAACTTTTAATTTTTGAGAGAAATTATAAATAATTAATATAAGCAACCACACATTAAGGAAAAGTACATTTATTTTAATTTGATACTTTAGGAAATGCAATTTCTTATAGAAATTTTCAAAGACCTTGTAGATTTTATGAGAAAATTATTTTCTGGAAAACAATATGCATAGGAATAAAACTTTTGACAATTTATAATTACAATATATCGACGTATAAAGAATTATTAATATAACAGGAGTTGCTTCCCTTATATTAAAACAAGATAGCTTTTAATTTCTTATGCATATAAGTTTATATCAACATTTTCATCAACATATTCAACGGCAGAACACTTTTTTGCATTTAAGTTTGATATGTTAGAGCGAACCATGCATGTAAATAGTATGCAACATTTAAGTACATATTCTTCAAAGAATTATTATATTTCTTAGCTGATAATCAACTGTTTAAAGTTTCTAAACATTTTTATAGATCACAGGTCCAAAGAAGTTAATTTATAAAAATTAGCTGATGCCGTCGCATCTCTTCACTGTTGAGTCTAGAAAAGATAATGTTAGAGAGAGAGAGGGGTATAAAAAAAAAACTAGGAAAATACTATGCTGTGGAAATTTCAACATTGTAGTAGAAAAATAGAGAGGAGTTGGAGATAGAAAATTGCACATAATTCATGTCACTGGAGAGGGAGAGTGGCAGTTTAAAAGTCTAACATTAAGAGAGAGAGAGTGAGAAGGCGAAAATAGAGATGCAGTTATATATATTAAACATTAAGATATAGATAAAAGAAAGAGAATGAGAGATAGACATTTTAAATTTCTAGTATTAATAGACAGAGATTAAAATGTATGAGTTGAGAGATTTTATATTTCTAGCATCAAAAGTTAACCTTTTGAAAATCCTAGAATGACCAGAGAGACAATTTAAAATACTAGCATGAAGATAAAAAGCAGTTTAAAATCTTAGTATGAAAGAGATAAATAAAAAATCAAACTATTAAGAAAGAAGCAGACAATAATGATAATATGAAATGAAAGCAGCTTAAAATCCTGTTCACATTCACAAATACGAGACAAATTAATGCAGTGCACAAGGAAACTACCAGAAGTAGCTTCTTAAAAACGACACTCCCATTTCCCTACTTAACACAGACTACAACATTCTAACAAAAGCATGAACAAACTCAAACCTTTCATGACAACACTCTTTCATAAAGGCCAACAGTGTAATGTACAAGAGAGAAACGTCCACCAGCACACACACTTTATACGTGACATTATAAAGTACACTCATGACAAAGACAGCCAGTCTTCCATCCTATCTCTCGACCAAGAAAAAGTCTTCTAGAGAAGCTCATTCCTAACCCCACAAAACACTACTGAACAACAACATAGGAGGACGCTTCATACAGTGGATACACATCTTTTATTCTAGACCTAAAAGTAAAGTTCTAGTGAACCATTCATTCACATAGATATTCAGGCTAACTAGATCGGTTCGACAGGGGTGTTCCCTCTCTCTTCTACTTTACGCGCTGACCATAGAACCGTTCCTTGAGAGTATCAGACGAGACAGTTCCATAAAGGGCACACTCATGTCAGGGAAAGGAGAGCAGAAATTGTTAGCGTATGCTGACGTCACTGTCTTCTTTCCATCAAACACTAGATCAATAGACAGCATCCTCAATACATTCACAGAATTTGGACAATTTCTAAAAATAAGATTAAGAAAAAAATGGTATGGCAACACTCAGGTCTGGAGTACAGGATGTTGATGCAGCGTCGAAAGTTGTCTCCCATATTGCAGTTGTGCAGCGTTTTCTGTAAGTAGGAGTGTACGACGCCTGTCAAAAGCCATTTCCTGGTCCAAGGACAGAATCGATGAAGGTATGTTTCTTGTATGTGTGTAGGTGATGATGTATCGTATGAAGTGGTTGTTTTTAGTACGAACTGGCGTCACCGAAGCCAGGGCATTCCCATATCTGCTCCGCCGCACGTTCCAGCAACCATAGAAATGTTCATCCACTGATGGTTCATCGTGTTGGGTTCCTTCATGCTTTCGTCCTTCATGACGCCTTGTTCCACCATTCTTTTGATCCACGGGTTATCCTCAGCTTTCTTGTAGCCATCCTGTGACAGGTGTTCTTTTAAAGCCATCATTATGTGATACATGTCAATTTTCTAATATTTCTTGCATAATTGCAGACCCCACCAACTTCTTGGTTATTTCATTGCCACGAACATCCGAGTGTCCAGGGCAGTAAATCCAAGCTTGGTTGCCAACAGGAAATATGTGGAGTAGGTGCACCCACTGCCTGTGGAGTGTGTTCTTGTCAATCTGACGAAACATCCTTAGTCAGTCAAATCAATCACGAATACCACATATGTTGTTGGTCTCTTAACCAGCTAAGTGATAGTTCCCGTCAAGCCACAATCTCCATAAATTTGCTGGAGGTTTTGTGGGCTTCTGCACCTTTATCCATTCTCTTTCCATTAGATTACACAACAAAATACCAACCACTCTGAACATCTCTTGTGACCAAGCCATCAATGCAGATGATCAGGTCTCAAACTTGGGAGTGAAGCAGCAGAAAATATTCTGCGACCAATTGATGATATGACATTTGTTTTTTCTTACACTGATTTCACATAACTACAGATAAGAATTATTGTGTCTACAAAGTCAAGATCCTCTATATGAGACTCAAGTAACTATTCAATGCCTTTGGAACCTGTAAAGCATCACTGCTGTATGAAGATGGCAGTTCCATAAAACAAGGGAGATGATGTACACTCTTGCTTCAACCCTTTCTGAAACCATTCACTAAGTCCTGCCTCTGAGTGAACTGTACAAGAGAAAGCATCATACAGATCTTTGCTGACGTTTGATATGGATTGTGTTTTAACTAGCATGAATTCTCCTTCGTCAAAGTTTTAGTTGCAAGCACTGTATTAATGGTCTTAAATTTACAACGATTAAATTTTAGTTTGCGGTAATGTATTAACTGTCTTAAATTTATGATTAAAGATTAGTTTGGAGTAATGTATTAACGCTGTTAAATTTTCAAAGATTACAAAGTTTAGTTTGAAGTACTGTATTAATGGTTCTTATATTTCCAAAGATTAAAGTTTAGTTTGAAGTACTGCATTAATGGTCTTACATTTTCAAAGATTAAAGTTTAGTTTGAAGTACTGTATTAATGGTTCTTAATTTTCCAAAGATTAAATTTTAGTTTGAAGTACTGTATTAATGGTCTTAAATTTTCAAAGGAATGGCTTGTTTTATGGAACTGCCATCTTCATGGCGGTGGTCGGAATGTGGTTTTCAAACAGAACGCAAACCAGACCGACACATTTTAATTTTTGATAAACAGTGGACGGATGTGGACCAGAGGCCGCAGTTAATGGCAAAACAAAGACCAATCTTTATGACAATGACTGCACACACACACAATTGAGAAGTGGAACCAATTCTGTTTACTGGTATCTGAACTTTGACACGTCCCAGAAGACTCACACCATTCGAATTTATCATCGAGCTAGCACTATGATTCGGGTAAAGAATGACACTCCAAAGGCTTTCTCTGACAGTGGCGGTGTAGTGTTCCAGTATAATGATATATCATACCCAAATATTTATGTGAACACTATTGTAGTCACCACACAAGCGACAATGGCACACATTAAGATTGAGTTCTCACCGACCTTTTCGCAGGACGAGAGTGCACTGACGGTGTGTGAGGTGCAAACATTTACAGACACCTATTGTCTGGACTGGCATTCTTGGTCGTTTTGTGAAGTGTGTAGTGGGTGTTGCAAAGGCTGCATCGTCATCATTGGTACGTGGCACGGCAACTGTTCACATGGGATCTATGGACACGACTGCTCCGGGTCTTGTCTTAGTGTCAGTTCTTTATGTGAGGAAAATCCGGAAAATGCCAACATTGCAAACATCCTGGCTATACCTGTGATGACACTTGTCCTGATGGTAATTTTGGACTACAGTGCGAGCAGACGTGTTCTGATGGCTGTGACATCATATGTGACACAGAAAGAGCAGACTGTACGCGCAAGGAAGCGTACTACGGGCCAGACTGCACTCTCAAATGTCCTGACCACTGTTTCAACGACACCTGTGAACAGTCAACCGGGGTCTGTTCATGCAAGGGAACGTTCTACGGGTCAGACTGCACTCTCAAATCTCTGTACAACTGTTTGGACGATATCTGTTAACAGTTCATGGGGCCGGCGTCTCGTATGACGATGATTCCCACGTTAAGAAGAGTCTGCCGACTACAACAAACCCAAGCATATGGATACCTTAATGTGTACTGGATATTTTCTTTCTGTGCTGGACATGGTTCATTTCTTTGTGTGTTTCATTGCTAGCCAAGGCTCATATCTTGGCTTGTGTGTGTGTGTGCTGGCCATGGCTCATATCTTGGTGTGTGTCATGTTAGTCATATCTCATATCTTGGAGTGTCCGTGTTAATCATGTCTCATATCTTTAAGTGTGTATGTGTTTAGTCATATCTCATATCTTAGAGTGTATCTGTGTTAGTCATGTGTCATATCTTTGTGTGGGCATGTTTGGGCAGTGATATCTCATATCTCTGTGTGTATGTTTATGTTAGTCATTTCTCATATCTTTGTGTGTGCATGTCTGTGTATGTCACATCTCATATCACTGTGTGTGCATGGCTATGTTATTCACATCTCATATCTTTGTGTGCATGTCTATGTTAGGCATGTGTCATATCTTTGTGTGTGCATGTCTATGTCAGTCATATCTCTTATCTTTGTGTGCATGTTTATATTGGTTATATCTCATATCTTTGTGTGCATGTCCATGTTAGACATGTGTAATTTCTTTGTGGGTGCATGTCTATGTCAGTCATATCTCATATCTTTATGTGCATGTTTATGTTAGTCATGTGTCATATATCTTGATGTATGTCAGTGTTAGGCATGCCTCGTATCGCTATGTGCATGTCTGTGTTTGTCACATCTCATATCTTTGTGTGTGCATGTCTGTGTTAGTCACCTCTAGTGACTCGGGCAGATGGTGCTCGTAAACATGGGAGGGCCGACCATCTAAGGGCAGAATCCCCCTACAGAAAAGATCATCTGCTGCCTTGCAGGAAGATTGGGGACAATCAAAGGCTAGGGAAAGCAAACCTGAAAAAATGCTGGCTGAAATCGGATGCACTGGGCCACTGGCGCAGAACACAGTGCAACGTTTATAACGGGTGTTCAATCAGAGTGGATCTGGCATACTCTAATTGTGATGTTCTGTTTGTAACACACCTAACCTGACAGCTGAGTTCATGTGAGGAGCTGGAATCCTACTCTGATTGGGTCCTGATCGCAGAGAGAGAGAGAGAGAGAAATTTTCAAAGATTAAAAATTTTAGTTTGAAGTACTGTATTAATGGTCTTAAATTTTCAAAGATTAAAGTTTAGACGAAGTACTGCATTAATGGTCTTACATTTCCAAAGATTAAAGTTTAGTTTGATGTACTCTATGACTGTTTTACATTTCCAAAGGTTAAAGTTTAAGTTACAAATACTGTATTAAATATATTACATTTTCCTCCATTAAAATTTAGCTTTTCAAACGCTGTAATAAATGTCTTACATTTGACTTAGCACGAGTTTAGTTGCAAGTACTCTATTAATTTAACTATCTCAAACATAGTCCTATATTTAAGGTAGACATATTAGAGAGAAAGATCACAACATGTGAAATGCCACAACCATTACTGGTTACAGTAAAACACAGAATAAGAAATGGTGAAATTCAGGTGAACTGTTGAAATCACAACTAGCACTAAATGCATAGAGACACAAGCAAATTTTGGATTATATGCATTAGATCACTGAACCAGTAACTTGCTGTGTACCTGCAAGAGTTGATAGACTGGTTTCAAGGCTCAAGGAAGACCAAAAGTCATACAGATAGACAATGTCACAGAAAACCTAGCAGCAGTAAAGGTTAATAACTGTCAAATTAGACTCAGGACAAAAATATTGCAGCTCTTCACAATTCTTGGTGGTGCATGTGCATAAGTCAGGAAGTAATCTTTTATTTTAAGAAAATGTATTTTTGCGTAAAGTTATGCCAGCCTTTACTAAAAGCTTTATTGTTCCAGCTGAAGACCTTCTTGACTGAAATGTTCTACTTTTGTTTTGTTTCTCACCATTTAAAGCTATTACCATACCACTTTTGTTTGTTTCTCACCTACGTAAACCTATTACCATACCAGTTTTGTTTTATTTCTCACCTACATAAAGCTATTACCATACCACTTTTGTTTTGTTTCTCACCTACGTAAAGCTATTACAATACCACTTTTGTTTTGTTTCTCACCTATGTAAAGCTATTACCGTACCACTTTTGGTTTGTTTCTCACCTACGTAAAGCTGTTACCATACCACTTTTGTTTTGTTTCTCACCAACATAAAGCTATTACCATACCACTTTTGGTTTGTTCTCACCTACGTAAAGCTATTACCATACCACTTTTTCCTTTTTTTTTTTAAATTCTCATTATTATAATCAGCTTTCCAGCAGCTCCACATTTCTTGATGCATCTTGATGCCTTTACCCAGTAACTAGTCTAATCTGGACAAATGGTTAGGAAAGACAATCCAATACTGAAAAATGAAGCGTTAGAGTGTTGGGCCAAAAGTGGAAATATCAGAATTTTACTCCAAACCAGAACATAACACAACCACACTCACTTAACTTTCTTTTAGGGGTGGATGTAGATGAGGCATACTCTTTTAGTCATCACATGAACACAAGCATTACCAACATTGAGGAGTGGAGTAAAGGGGCATCACTCTGTTGGTCACATTGTATATCTTCTACTTTATGCCATTACTCCCCTCACTACAGGTCACATATCTATTTTATTCAGCTGAGATGACTGATGAACCCAATCTCAAACCCTGGGCTCTTTGTGTAAAAAGAGCCAATTTCACCTTTTAACAAGTAGACCTACTTTGCACCTGATATATATGCTTTTGTGTAATAAAGAAATAAATTAACAATAGTTAATACAAATTAATGAAACAGATTCTTTATTTCTGAGAGCATTAGTAACAATACAGAACATCACATCTGACAAGAGTGCTAACTGGTTGTCAGATGTCAGTAACAAATAATTGTTTTTGTTAAATTATATATTTGCACTTGATAAAAATACACGGATGTTGTTACTTCTCAAATTAAATATGTCTAAAAGTTTTGATAACCTTTTACAAAATTCATTGAAAAAAATTGCATAGGATGACAAATAAATAAAATCATATATAATGTGACATCATAATAGCATGAAGGAAGCTATTCAACAATAAAGTTCATGAACAAGAATTGTGGGCCTCATTGATTGCCCATGTCAAGGCATGAACAATGAATTGAACAAAATCAAATATACAGAACAGCTTCACTGGGTATTAAAGTACTTTATATTTTAAATTGCACAGCTGCTAGTTGCTATATCAAAGTGGTATTTTGGTTCTAATCTTTGAAATTTAACAGCATTTATGTATGAAGATGTCCTGATACTAGTACATTCTCCTTATTCTTATAAAAGATATTTTATGTGAGTGGTTTCAATTTGTTACACCACATACAAAATGTAAAATGTTTAGCTAATGTAAATATTTGTGTGTGAATGATAATTTAAGAGTTAATGCTTGTACCAAAAAGATCAAAGAATGGTAAATATGAGAGTTTTGGGGGATGCAATGTTCAATTTGTAATGACAAAAGTATTTATATTTTAAGATATGACTTCTTCATCATTTTGAATGTATAACAGAAGAAATGTATTGTAACTTCTAGCAAAGACACAAATGAGCAAATCAATTAAAGTGTCAGTGATAAACAACTGTCTATGATGTTGAATATTCTTTCATGAAAAATTCTAGTAGTTTTTTATAAGTTTGTGAATGGTAAAGTTGTAGGATGACATTAATGGCTGTTACAAATTTATTCAATAATTTAACAAATTGTCTTTTCTAAAAACAAAGATATATTTTGAACAAGTGGGTAAAATGTAATTTACAAATAAATAGAATAAAACAATCCTTAAAAGTGTAACCACTTGCAAAACTGTATGTCAGCAAATTTTGGATAGGTTTTGGTGGATATTGAGTTATTAGTGGGTCATTATCATTGTGCTCCGAACATGTCCATAGGTGCTTAGATCCCCTCCTCAGCAAGTCTCAGAATGTCCAGCGAATGACAACTCCAGTTCTGTGTTGGTTGATTAGTCTTCTTATATGCCCACTAAGTTTATCTTTTCTGGCAATGCCCATCTTAACTCCACTTCTTTTATCCGAAGGAGTGATGTGGACTCATGGTTGTCGAAGTCCTGTGTCCTTCCCAGAAGGCATTGATAATGTTCACCCAATCCATTGGTTGACCATCATAAACAATAGCACAGCTAGCCAATCTGTCCACTCTTTCATTTCCCTGTACTTCCGCATGTTCTGGGACATAGACAAAGGTGACCTTACATATATATTTTTGACTTCCGTAATGACTCTACCCATTGCATACATACAGATCCCACCTCCACTTTTCTTATCATGCTCATCGAATCACTCAGTATACAGACGTGGGTGTAGTCTTGTGACTCTAATCAGATGAATGCCTTGGTCACTGCCATCACCTCTATCGTCATGCTACTTATGGTCATAATGTATGCACCACTGTCTTCCTTGACTATTCTGCCTGCTGAGCATGCTGTAAATGCCCATGCACTCCTTTGGTGTCGTCTTACAGATCCGTCTGTATAGATGACTGTATCTTTCTCATTGGTGTTATCCCAGATGAGCACAATTGAACTTCATTTTGACCATGACTGTGTCCGGATCCCTACATTTCCTGTTGAGTGTGACAATACACGAGAATGTCCCGTTGAATGACTTAGGCACCGGTATCGACTCCTCGCCAGCATTGATATTGGTAAGCCCATACACCTGTTTGATGACATCTGCTCGGCCTACCTATGATTTGCCTCTTTTTTAACCTGACACCCTTTCCTGTGTTGTTTTGATGGTTAAGTATGGGAGATGTTGTTTTTATGTATTCAGAAGCCTGTGAGCTGATGCCCTTTGGCGCATTGTCATGTAATGATATCTGCAGGTATTTCTGAGTTGCTTTGTAGTTCCATATAAGGTATTCATTTATCCGGTCTTTGAGGATGTGGAGTTGATCTGATATCAGTTGAGCTTTGGATGTCTGGGAAATGAAAGTAGATCACCAATAGAGAAATAGGAGTTAAAAAAGCACAGAACTAGGCTACAATACAAATTCAGTTTGTGGGTACAGTAAAGCTGGTGATGGGCAGAGTCAAATATAGTATGTTTGATCTTAGCCATTGGCTCTTAGATCCTGGTGATGAAATGACTAGAGTGAATTTTTATTTTCAGATTCTTACTGGAAAGGGTACATCTTGTCTGTCCTAGTAGGTAATACAATGCAATAAGTCTTCTATATCAAAGTTTCAATCACCATAGACATACACTGTTGCTATATAACTCAATAGAAATAATACAGTGATGTTTTGATCCATTTTAAGTTGCTGATCCTGCAAGAAACTATGTGGTCTATAAGTTGTTTCTCCACATTTATTCACTTTTGGACATGACAAACAAATCCCAGCTTGCAACTAATGAGTTAAGTAGAAAAACCATAAAAATACATATAGTGTCTATATCAAAAAAGATTACATAATCATTTTCTGATCATCCAATAACTATATTTCTCTCTGTATTTTATTCTTAATAAATCTTAATATTAAATAATTTTGACATAGCATCCAAAGCATCAGAGGAAACAGCAAAAAAATAAAACAGCATCCAACAGCAAAGAGATGAATTAGCAAAAACAGAAAAGAGCATCCAACTGCAAAAAAAGAAAAGAGCATCCAACTGCAGTTAGATGAAACAGCAAAAAAAGAAAAGAGCATCCAACTGCAGTTAGATGAAACAGCAAAGAAAGAAAAGAGCATCCAACTGTAGTTAGATGAAACAGCAAAGAAAGAAAAGAGCATCCAGCAGCAAACAGATGAAACAGTAAAATATAATAAAAAAGATGACCTCTAAGATGGTGCAGTGAAATTTCAAATAAGAAAAATGATTTCAATAAGTTGATAAGTGACAAATAAATAATTAATGAAATTAGTAGCAGAAGATCTCAAATACCATTGCTGTCATGTGACATGACAACAAGCAAGCAGTGGTAGATGTGTAAAATAAACACAAAATGGTATTAAGAACATTAAGGTATACACTATAATTAGACCTCTTTATCCACTTTAAGATGTGTACTTGCCAGCTTTTTGTGTTTGTTTTTTCATAATATTATCTGTTTGTAGCTGATGAAGGTTTTTGCCGAAATGATGTAGTTTGTCTCATCTTTCTATAGATTTACTTTTCTGTAGCTCCTCTTGCACCATCATGTGACATTCATTATATTGTATATTTTATATTTGTCCCCTATCTCCAAGCAATGGAAGAGTGGACTTATGAAGCAGAAAAGCAAGCCAAATTTTAGGCAAAATGATATCATTATTGACAAAGAAAGAAATCACAACATATTTTAAATAATGAACTTGAAAGCTAGATTTTGGAATAACTAATAAGTTAAATGTGCTTGTGCGCTGTGAGGCACAAAGGGGAGTTAAGAATAGTGGCGCTGTTCCTTACCATGCAAATTCGTAAGAGGCGACTAAGGAGAGTTGGATTGGGACTGGCTAACCTGTACTGTAAAAAATAAGCCTAAAAAACTTCACAAATAAAGTAAATTTGCCATCCAGGTAAGATAGAGGCTCTCTGTTTAAGAGATGTATGACGCAATTCAGAGAAAGCCGTAAGGAGTCCGGGTTGCTGACTCACCTTTTGTCTCCCAGGAAATCCTCCAGAATTGGCACCTGGAATAAATGTACCCTAAATGAACAAGAAAAAGCTGCACAGGTAGCAACAGAAATTAGAAATTACAAAATAGATATTCTAGGAATGTGTGAAGCAAGATGGCTAGGAATGGAAAGGATAAAATTAAATACAGGAGAGATGATTTTATCATCAGGACACTGGGAACCTGGAGCACAACATAGTCAAGGAGTTATCATAATGTTATCAAGGAATGCAAATACAATAAATATAGAATTTCATTGGAAACAGGTAAAAAATATATGGAAAGAGACATGCGAAGAAACACTGGGGAAAAGAGAACGCCAGAATAAGGCATGGATGACAGCAGAGACCCTGGATAAAATTAAAGAAAGAAATAACAAGAAAGCAGACATAAATAAAAGCAAAACAAGAAGTAATAAAGCCAAGTCACAGGAAGCTTACACAGAGGTGAACAAAGAAGTGAGAAGATGCATTAAAAGGGATAAGAGGAAATATATAGATGAACTAGCTAAAGAGGCAGAAGAAGCAGCAAATAAAGGGAATATGAAAGAACTGTACAACAGCACAAAGAATTTAGGTGGAAAATACAAACAGATCAATGCCTTTATCAAAGATAAGAAAAGAAATCTGCTTAGTAATATAAGGGAACAAATGGAGAGATGGAAAGAGCACTTTGAAGAACTTTTGAACAGACCTAGCTCAAATAATCCTCCAGATATACTACCAGCAGAAGAAGAGATACACGTTAACTGCGGAAAACCAAGCAAAGAAGAAATAATGAAAGCCATCAAACTATTAAAAAATGGTAAAGCCACAGGATCAGATGAAATTACTTCGGTAGCCATCAAAGCAGATATTAACACCTATACCAAGATGTACCATGATCTATTGGATAAAATTTGGGAGAGGGAAGAAATACCTAAAGACTGGAGAGAAGGTTATATGATCAAACTACCAAAGAAAGGAAGTTTACAGGAGTGTACAAATTATAGGAGAATTATGCTACTATCAGTGCCAGGAAAAATATTAAGCAGAATCATTCTGGAGAGACTAAAGGAGGCTATATAGAAACACTTGAGAGATGAACAAGCAGGTTTTAGGAAGAACAGATCATTTGCTGATCAAATAACTACTCTACGTTTAATAGTTGAACAAAGTTTAGAACTAAAATCCCCACTTTATATTGGATTCATAGATTACGAAAAAGCATTTGATAGTTTAGACAGAAGAATGCTTTGGAAGTTGCTGAGTCATTACGGAATCCCCATAAAGTTTATTAACCTGATAAAAACAATGTATGAAGGAACAAAATGTAGAGTGCTGCATGAAGGACAGCTTACAGAAGCATTTGAAATAAGAACAGGAGTAAGGCAAGGATGCCTTCTGTCCCCATTTCTCTTTCTACTGGCCATAGATTGGATTATGAAAATAACTCAAAACAACAGAAATGGGATCCAGTGGTCACTGACCAAACAACTTGATGATTTAGACTTTGCTGATGACATAACTCTCCTATCACACAGCCACCAAAAGATGCAGGATAAAATGAGTATATTAGATGAGAGATCACAACAGCTAGGACTAAAGATTAATAGAGATAAGACCAACATTATGAGAATTAATGCAGTTGGCAATAACCAAATAAAACTAGGAGAAATACCTCTACTAGATGTACAATCTTACATATATCTGGGCAGTAATATAGATAAAGAGGGAGGAACAGAAAATGATACCAATGAAGAAGAGAGATAAATAAAAGATAGGACAAGGGGAAGTAATGATGAAAATTAAGATGATGTTGAGAGGGGAGATAATTGTAATATTAGATGTGATTAAAAGCGACAGATCACGGGGAAATCATGCAAGGGGAGACTAGTGAGGGTGAGCAGTAGATTCATGGGAATACAAAGGTCAAGGAGAAAGCGTGCTGGGCAAGGGAGATGAGTGACCGAAATTGGAGAGAAAGAACAAGGGAAAATATAGTTTAGTCGAGCTTAAGTCGGGGCGCAATGCAGACGTTGTGTCGACAAGACAAACGAGACTGTGGGCAGGGAAGATGGACAAGTTTCACAATTGGCAGGTTAGTGTGTGAATAGCTCTAGACCTAGGCAGTCGAGTAGTTGAGGGATAGCTAGGGCTATAAGAATGTATTAGACATGGATAGGAAGGATCTGTTGAAGATATAATGATCAATGTAATACTTTAGACAAATGAGCTTAGTGAAAGCTAGGTCTAACGTAGACCTTTACAGGAATCCCATGGTTAAGAATAAAGTGTAGGCTGTGTGCCATTATTCTTAAATCGAGACCTTTAGATGCATTAAGATGTCAGGTGTAGGCTATCGGCTATGAGCCATTATTGGAGAGCCTTACTATGAACAATTAGTTATGTCAAGAGAGACCTTCGTCAGTATGAAGATGCAGGTACAATTGTAGGCTGTGTGCCATTATTCTTAAATTGAGACCTTCATCAGAATTAAGATGTCAGGTGTAGGCTATCGGCTATGAGCCATTATTGGAGAGCCTTACTATGAACAATTAGTCATGTCAAGAGAGACCTTCGTCAGTATGAAGATGCAGGTACAATTGTAGGCTGTGTGCCATTATTCTTAAATCGAGACCTTCATCAGAATTAAGATGTCAGGTGTAGGCTATCGGCTATGAGCCATTATTGGAGAGCCTTACTATGAACAATTAGTCATGTCAAGAGAACCTTTATCAGTAATTAAGATGTCAGGTGTAGGCTATCGGCTATGAGCCATTATTGGAGAGCCTTTCTATGAACAATTAGTTATGTCAAGAGAGACCTTCGTCAGTATGAAGATGCAGGTACAATTGTAGGCTGTGTGCCTTATCATTTATAAATCTTCATCAGCATCAAGGTGTTGGTGTGAATTGTAGGCTGTGTGCCTTATTATCATTTATAAACCTTCATCAGCATCAAGGTGTTGGTGTGAATTGTAGGCTGTGTGCCTTATCATTTATAAACCTTCATCAGCATCAAGGTGTTGGTGTGAATTGTTGGCTGTGCGCCATAGTTACCATAAGAGAGACTTTTAACAGTGTTAACATGCTAATGGTGAACTGTGAGAATCAGTATTGGCAGTGTGCCATGGTAATATGAACAAACTGTTGATTTATTAAACGGTTATAACTAGCCCTGGTGTTGTTCCTTGCTGTTGTTGAAGGGGTGATGTGTCCTAAGAAGAACGAGCCGTGAGTTGTCAGCTACAGAGTCACAACGCCAAGTCGATCAACGGGCGAACCTGAACCTTGAAGTACCAGCAGCGGCAGATCTTGAGTCCACGAGAAGGCGTGAAGCCTGACCCTGAGTGTACCAAACAAAGTCGCCGGTGAAAGCCTGTCCTGCTGAGATGTTGCCTTCATTCCATGCCCCAGATTATTGATAGACTAAAAGTGCCATTTCACTGGTACACCAAAATAAGGATATCAAAAGCAAGAGGAGCTTTCATTGCACTGGGAAACATATGGAAATCCAAAGAAATTAGGTTAAATACAAAAATAAAAATTTTCAACTCAAATGTTAAGTCGGTCCTATTATATGGCTGTGAAACATGGAGAATAACAAAATTGACAATCATGAAGGTACAGACTTTCATTAATGGATGCTTACACAGAATAAAGGGATGGAAATGGCAGGACAAAGTCACTAACGTGGAATTATGGAAATGTACCGGTCAAATACCAGTGGATAAAGAGATACAGCGTAGACGATGGCGATGGATAGGACACACACTACGGAAACCAACTGAGAGTATTACACAACAGGCCCTTTTTTGGAATCCCCAGGGGAAAAGACAAAGAGGAAGACCAAGGAATTCTTGGAGAAGACAGATCGAAGCAGAGGTGAAGATGATGGGGAAGACATGGAATGAACTTAAAAGAATTGCAAAAAACAGAACGACTTGGAAAGTGTTTGTTGAAGACCTATGCTCCACTGGGAGCTAAAAGGAAAGGTATCAAGGAATGCACAGAAGACACTGATAGAATGGGAAGCAGTAGGGCCAAGACTGAGAGCAACATTTAAAGCAACAAAAAAAATACACATTATCCAATGCAACGCACCAACCAATAATAAGGATGATTTAGTTAAAGGTGAATTCTATAGACAGTTGCAATGTCAGGATAAAAGATTAATAATTTCTTAAAGAACAAGGAATTAAAGACAAATTTGCAGTCACAATATCAAACAAATACCAAGTCCTCCAACAACTAGAAAATGCAATCAATACAGAAGATCATTGGAAACAGGTAAAGGATATATGGAAAGAGACATGCGAAGAAGCGCTGAGGGAAAAGTGAATGCTAGAATAAAGTATGGATGACAGCAGAGACAAAATAAAATAAAATTAAATTAAAGAAAGAAAGAATAAGAAAGCAGACATAAATAAAAACAAAATGAGGATAAAATTAAAGAAAGAAAGAATAAGTGAGAAGATGCATTAAAAGGGATAAGAGGAAATATATAGATGAACTAGTTAAAGAGGCAGAGGAAGCAGCAAATAAAGGGAATATGAAAGAACTGTACAACAACACAAAGAAACTAAGTGGAAAATACAAACAGATAAATGCCTTTATTAAAGATAAAAAAGGACATCTACTTAGTAATATAAATGAACTAATGGAGAGAGGGAAAGAGCACTTGGAAGAACTTTTGAACAGACCCGGCTCAAATAACCCGCCAGATATACTACCAGCAAAAGAAGAGTTACACATTAATTGTAACTAAGCTATTAAAAAATGGTAAAGCCACAGGACCAAGTGAAATTCATTCGGAAGCCATCAAAGCTGATATTAACACCTCTATCAAGATGTTACATAATTTTTTTTCATTTTGACTAACAAATAGAGCATTTCTGAAATTGTCTTGCATCTTTTCTCTACTTCAACTCAAATGGCTACCTACTACAATTTTTTTCAGTTGTCTTAGCTGTCACAACAACAAAAAAATCACAACCGCCACAATATATCACAGCTCAAAGAAAATATCCCAGCTGTCACAAAATATGCTAGCTGCCACAAAATATCAGAGCTGTCATAAAATATACCAGTTGTCACAAAATATCCCAGCTGTAACAAAATATCCCAGCTGTCACAAAATATACAAGTTGTCATAAAATATCCCAGCTGTAACAAAATATCTTATTTGTCACAAAAATAGGCCAGCTACCACAAAATATTCCAGCTGTCACAAAATATCTCAGTTATCACAAAATATTCTAGATGTCACAAAATACACCAGCAATAACAAAATATCTCAGCAGTAACAAAATATCCCAGTTGTCACAAAATATAGCTGTCACAAAATATCATAGTTTTCACAAAATATGCCAACTGTTACAAAATATCAAAGTTGTCACAAAATATTAAAGATGTAACAAAATATCTCAGTTGTAACAAAATATCTCAGTTGTCACAAAATATCCCAGCTGTCACAAAATATCCCAGCTGTCACAATATCTCAGCTGTCACACAATATCCCAGCTGTCAAAAAATATCTCAGCTGTCAAAAAATATCTCAGTTGTCACAATATATTGCAGCAGTAACAAATATCTCAGTTGTCAGAAAATATCCCAGCTGCAATAGAGTATCCCAGTCATAACAAAATATTCTCAATTGTCTAGAAAATATCCAAAATGCTGCAATAAAATATCCCAGTGTAACAAAATATTCCAATCTGTTAAAAATATTTCTATTGTACAAAAAATGGCACTGCAATAACAAAATATACCAGCTGTAACAAAATATCCCAGCTGTCACAAAATATCCCAAACTGTCAAAATATACCAGGTGTCAAAAAATATTCCAGCTGTCACAAAATATTCCATCTGTAACAAAATATCCCAGCTGTCACAAAATATACAAGTTGTCATATTAAAATATCCCAGCTGTAACAAAATATCTAATTTGTCACAAAAATAGACCAGCTACCACAAAATATTCTAGCCGTCACAAAATATTTCAGTTATCACAAAATATTCTAGATGTCACAAAATACACCAGCAATAACAAAATATCTCAGCAGTAACAAAATATCCCAGTTGTCACAAAATATAGCTGTCATAAAATATCATAGTTTTCACAAAATATGCCAACTGTTACAAAATATCAAAGTTGTTACAAAATATCCCAGCTGTCACACAATATCCCAGCTGTCAAAAAATATCTCAGCTTTCACAAAATATCTCAGTTGTCACAAAATATTGCAGCAGTAACAACATATCTCAGTTGTCAGAAAATATCCCAGCTGCAACAGAGTATCCCAGTCATAACAAAATATTCCAATCTGTTACAAAATATTTCTATTGTCACAAAATGGCACAGCAATAACAAAATGACCCAGCAGTAACAAAATATCCCAGCTGTCACAAAATATCCCAACTGTCCAAAAATATACAAGTTGTCATAAAATATACCAGCTGTACCAAAATATACCAGCTGTACCAAAATATTCCAGCTGTAATAAAATATATTCCAGCAGTCACAATATATCACAGCTCAAAGAAAATATCCCAGCTGTCACAAAATATCCTAGCTGCCACAAAATATCAGAGCTGTCCTAAAATATACCAGTTGTCAAAAAATATTCCAGCTGTAACAAAATATCTAATTTGTCACAAAAATAGGCCAGCTTCCACAAAATATTCCAGCTGTCACAAAATATCTCAGTTATCACAAAATATTCTAGAAGTCACAAAATACACCAGCAATAACAAAATATCTCAACAGTAATAAAATATCCCAGTTGTCACAAAATATAGCTGTCACAGAATATCATAGTTTTCACAAAATATGCCAACTGTTACAAAATATAAAAGTTGTCACAAAATATTAAAGTTGTAACAAAATATCTCATTTGTCACAAAATCTTCCAGCTGTCACAAAATATCTCAGTTATAACAAAATATCCCAGATGTCACAAAAATATCCCAGCACTAACAAAATATCCCAGCTGTCACAAAATATCACAGCTGTTATAAAATATCAGTTGTCTCAAAATATCACAGCTGTTACAAAATGTCTCAGTTGTCACAAAATACCCCAGCTGTCACAAAATATCCTACATAAAATATCTGAATTGCCACAAAATATCTCAGTTGTCAAAAAATATCACAGATGTAACACAATATTTCAGGTGTCAGAAAATATCCCACATGCAACAAAGTATCACAGTGGTAAAAAAATATTCCAGCTGTCACAAAATATTTATGTTGTCACAAAATGTCACAACAGTAAGAAAATATCCCAGCAGTAACAAAATAGCCCAGCTGTCACAAAATATATCAGCTGTACCAAAATATCCCTGATGTAATAACATATATTCCAGCAGTCAAAATATATCTCAGTTCACACAAAATATCCCAGCTGCAAAAAAATATCTCAGCTGTCACAGAATATATCATTTGTCACAAAATATCACAATATCTGTTATAAAATTTCTCAGATGTCACAAAAAAATCCCAGAAGTAACAAAATATATCAGCAGTAACAAAATAAACAGCTATCACAAAATATTCCATCTAACACAAAATCATCCAGCAGTCTCAAATAGGCACAGCAGTAACAAAATATCCCAACAGTAGCAAAATATCCCAACAGTAGCAATATATCCCTTTCATAACAAAATATCCAAGTTGTAACATATTATCCCAGTTGTAACATAATATCCCAGTTGTAACATAATATCCCAGTTGTAACATAATATCCCAGTTGTAACATAATATCCCAGTTGTAACATAATTTCCCAGTTGTAACATAATTTCCCAGTTGTCACAAAATAACCCAGCTGTCACAAAATATCACAGCTGTCACACATAATCCCAGCTGTCAAAAAATACCCATAAGTTGTCACAAAATGTCTCATTTGTTACAAAATGTTACAGCTGTAACAAAACATCCCAGCTGTCATAAAACATCTAAGCTGTCACAAAACATCACAGTTGTCATAAAATATCTCAGTTGTCAAAAAATATCCCAGCTGTAACAAAATATCTCATTTGCCACAAAATATCTCAGTTGTCACAAGATATCATAGCTATAACACACATATTGTGTTGTCAGAAAATTTCCCACATGCAAAAAAGTATCCCAGTGGTAAAAAAATATTCCAGCTGTCACAAAATATCACAGCAGTAACAAAATATCCCAGCAGTAACAAAATATCCCAAATGTCACAAAATAGATCAGCTGTACCAAAATATCCCTGATGTAATAAAATATATTCCAGCAGTCAAAATATATCTCAGTTCACACAAAATATCCCAGCTGTCATAGAATATATATCATTTGTCACAATATATCCCAGATGTCACAAAATATCCCAGCAGTAATAAAATATCACAGCAATCACAAAATCATGCAGCTGTCACAAAATATCTCAGTTATCACAAAATATCACAGCTGTCATAAAGTAATTCAGTTTTCATAAAATATCCCAGCTGTCACAAAATAAACCAGCTGTCACAAAATATCTCAGTTGTTACAAAATGTTAACATCTTTAACAAAATATTCCAGCTACAACAAACAATCAAAGCTGTCATAAAATATCACAGTTGTCACAAAATATGTCAATTGTCATAAAATATCCCAGCTGCAACAATTTTATCCAGGTCATAACAAAATATTCCAGCTGTCACAAAATATACAATTTGTTATAAAATATACCAGCTGTACCACAATATACCAGCTGTAATAAAAAATATTGCAGCAGTCAAAATATATATCAGTTCACGCAAAATATCCCAACTGTAACAAAATATCCCAACTGTAACAAAATATCCCAACTGTCACAAAATATCCCAGCTGTCACAAAATCTTCCAGCTGTCACAAAATATCAGTTATCACAAAATATCCCAGATGTCACATAAATATCCCAGCAGTAACAAAATATCCCAGCAATAACAAAGTATCACAGCTGTCACAAAATATATAATTTGTCACAAAATATCACAGTTGTCACAAAATAGCCCAGCTGTCACAGAATATCCCAGATGACACAAAAACCCCAGCAATAACAAAATATCCCAGTTGTCACAAAATATAGTTCTCATAAAATATGTCAGCTGTTACAAAATATCTCAGCTGTCACAAAGTATTTAAGTTGTCACAAAGTATTTCAGTTGTCACAAAACATCACAGCAATAACAAAATATCCCAGTTGTAACAAAATATCCCAGCTATAACATAATGTACAGTTGTCAAACATGTTACAGCTTAACAAAACATCCCAGCTGCCACAAAACATCCCAGCTGCCACAAAACATCCCAGCTGTCACAAAATATTCCCTCTGTCACAAAACAACACAGCTGTCATAAAACACCACAGCTGTTACAAAATATCCCAGCTGTCACAAAACAACACAGCTGTCATAAAACACCACAGCTGTTACAGAATATCCCAGCTGTCACAAAAGATCACAGATATTCCCTTCTCCTGACATGATACCAAGTGATGAATGGCTCCTGTTGTTGGAAATTAGCTTTCATTTTTGATTTGGCCTCTTTTAGAACATCCTAATTACTCTTTTAGAACATCCTAATTATTCTTTTAGAATATCCAGATTACTCTTTTAGAATATCCGGATTACTCTTTTAGAATATCCCCATTACTGTTTCAGAATACCCTTGTTACTCTTTTAGAACATCCTCATCTATTACAAAAGTTGGACACAACTCAAAAGAACAAAATTAATATAAAAAGCTGCTTTATAGAATTGTCAGATTTTTGTGTTCTGTGATGACTCTCTTGCAGTACTTTCTAACCATAGCATATGCATCAGGGGACAGACAACAATCCTGGACATGCAACTGTTGAAATGAAGAGTACCTATAAGCAATCATCACTATTCCTTTGTCTGTTGTTACATCACATGACTTCATCTCAAGTTTATGTAGATTTGGACAGTGCATAGATAAGGCATACAGTCCATCGTCTGTTATGTCACATTTGCTTATGTCTAACGAGCAAAGTCTTGAGCAGTTTTGTGCCAGAAAATCTAAGCCAATGTCTGAGATAGCCTCACAGCCCCAAGCGTTGAAGTCGCATAGCTTGTTGTAGTTCTTAGCAATGTGAATGACCCCTTGGTCTGACACCTTGGTAAACATGAAAAAATGTGTAAAACGTTTATAACAGGCCTTTGTGAGCAATTATATATGTAAATGTAAATAGTCCATATAAATATCTGTCAAGAATTATATTTTCCTTTGATGACCAAAATGGCAGCTTATTTATATTCGAGCTATGGACTAAGCAATGTTTATATTTAACAACACAATATATGTTATTGCAGCGAGTTGGCAGATTTTTGAAAATGTTTTCAAGGGTTTGAATATAAATGTTTGTTCACTTTTCGTTAACCTTCGCTGTAGATAAAGTCGTTAATTCGATGGCTTCGTTTCAGACGTTTGTGACTTCGATAGCTAAGGACCTAACTTGTGCAAACGGATGGCATTGGCAAATATCATTTTGAATCTATGAAGTGGGCTCATTTTGTGTTTAACTCAAAAGCATATGTGCTTTTTAACCAAAGACCTTTTTTTGGAGACTCAATGAAGATATCCCCGATAGAAGAATAAATTGTACTATTAGTCCCATAAATGATTCGCTTCTAGAGGTTTATGATGTAAACAAAGCAGTTTTGTCATTGCAAGTGAATAATGTCCACACCTATAATTGGTCAGGATTGTGTAGCAGCAGCAGCTTTATAGCGAACACAGAAAACATCATAGGATTGTGCTGTTCTGAAACAGCTATGCCATGCTACCCTAGAATTGCCTTTAATGGGATTACTGTCACCACAAACCACTCTCCATGTGTGTGCCACATATTTACACCCCAGAAAGAAATACTGAATATAACAACATCATGTGCCGTCTGTGATATTAATGACCAGAAACCAAGGAGCCTCCTGTATGATTGATACAACTGTTGCACCAAGCACTTCATCAGCAGAGCCAGATCTATGGAATGTTAATCTGACATTGTTCTTGAATGATGTCCAAGTTAATGAAAAATCAGAATCGTGTGGTGGCAGCTACAAGAAGGGAGCGGAGAACATCAATTTCTGCTGCTATAAAGGAGACTTGCCTTGCTATCCCAGAATTGCCTTAAATGGGATCACTGTAGTTGAAAACTTCTCCTCTTGTGTAAACTACACATTCACATCTAAGAGTGAATCAGTGAAGGTCACAAAATCATATTCTCTCTGTGGTTTTACTAACTACAGGTCATGTGGCTTCTGTTGGATTAGAAATGATAACTTACCACCACTGTGTGTCTATATGTTTGGAATTGGAGTCATCAATGATGGCCTAACATCATCAAGTGCTATGACGATCATCATTTTCGGGAGGACATGAACTGCCATGGTATATGGTGGATAGGCGGCAGGAACCATTGAAGGCTATGTCTGAAAAGTGTTCCTTGTTGCAGTTTCCTCATATTCCAAGTTCGGCTTGTTGCAGGAGCTACTTAGTTAAGTGCTCTGTGCACACCGTGAGCTGTGTGTCTCATCCGTTTTGATCCTGCTTCGATATCCCGCTTGTTTACGATGAATGATGATATCCTATGACAGGGAACAGTTGGCTGTGTTAACTTTCTGCGCAGTTTCGCCTTATGTCTTTTGGCGTGTGCTGAGACTGCTACGATGGGGACTACAGTTACCTTTCTTTGTTTGGGAGATGAGTTAGTAATTCGGATGATTCCACTGGCACAGGCGGTTGAGCAATTATGGATTTTAATTCGTTTGCTGTGATACCGAGGCCTTCCATAACCAATAATAATAATAATAATAATATTTTTCTTTAAATGTTTGAACATTGTACATAAACATAACACTAGTAAACATGTACAAATTAAACATCATTCCTTTTAATATATGGAGGAATAATGATGTTAGTGATCATATTTTTTTATGACCAACAGGACTTTTATAAAAGTCATGACCAGAATCAAGCAATACTGCACTACCTTTTCACATAAAATGGTAGATGTGTAAATACATTTTTGAAGCAGGCCATATATAAATATGTAAATATTTTAACAGTGACATAAATTCTATAACCAAGCTTGTTCAAACTAATCAATGAGAAAATCTTTAAAAACATCACAAAGATGCCAGGCATAAACAATAATGGAATGATAGTCAGTAACCTAAGATATGCTGATGATACTGTGTTACTAGCAGAAAATCCTGAAGATCTACATAAATTACTAAATGAGATAAACATGATAAGCAAAAAATATGGATTAGATATGAATATCAAAAAGACAAACTTTGATCATAAACAAAGAAAGTACTCAAAACCTACAAGTGGATATCAAATTTCAAGAAATACACCTGAAGACAGTTCAAAGCTACAACTACTTTGAACATACTATAACCAGTGATGGAAAATGTAAAACTGGAGGAAAAAAGAAAATAGAAAATGGCAAAAAGTAATTTTAATGTCATAAAAAATATACTAACATTAAAACAAATAAAGCAGGGCTAAAACTAAGCATAGCGAAATGTTATATCTTCTCAACATTCATGTATGGTGCTGAAAGATGGACAATAGACAAGAAAACAGAACAGAAAATTTAAGCTTTTCAGATATGGATTATAGAAGAATAAGAAGAATTGAAAGGAAAGAAAAGGAAACAAACAATTCTTCTTCTTCTTTCCTTCCTCATTTACCTTTCAGCATCGAGGGGAGATATAATTTGTGGTCTTTTGCTCTTCTGTTCGCCTCGGCTGCTGTTTTGTTTCCTAGTGCTTCTAATATTCCATCCATCCATGTTTTTCGTGGTTGACCATTGGGTCTGGTATTCTCACATTTGTTGAAGGCTCATTGTGTTGTGTTTTGATTTTTCTGCTTTGTCATACGGCGAAAAAATTGTATCTGTTGTTTCTTTATATATTCTATGGCCGGAGCTATTCCTAGCTTTCTCCTCAGTTCTTCATTTCTGATCTTATCTTTCAGATTGTTTCCTGTCATTTGTCTGACACATTTCATCTTAGTAGAGGTTATTTTTCTTATTGTTCTTGCATCTAGGGTCCACGTCTGGCATTGGTAGCACAATGTTGGGATGAAGATTTTATTGTATAGTGCTCATTTTACCTCTCATATTTCCTTGTTCGACAATAAATAACCGTCCAATGATTTGGATTGACAAACAAATGAAGTCTTAAAACAACTAAAAATTTAAAAAGAACTACTAAACACAATTCAAACAAGACAAATTAGATTTTTGAGACATGTTAAAGGACACTATGGTCTACTCGGTTGGCTTACCACGGCAACAGCCGGGGTTCGTACCCTGGCGAGGACACCTGGGTTTTACTAATTCCCTAAAAATTAGTAGGAGCCGCGATAGCTCAGTGGTTAGTGAACTGGACTACTACGGACAAGGGGTAGGGTTCGATCCCAACCGACGGCTCCGGGTTCACCCAGCCTTAAATGGGTACCGGATTTTTTCTGGGAAAGTAAAAGCAGCACGGGCGTAATACCGACCACATTACCCCAAAAATCATGTGCTGAAGGTCTGTAAAATATAGGGTCACTAACACCATATTTCCCTATACGCCACTTGGCGTGACGGGGGTACTTTAATTTACTATGGTCTACTAAAAGTAATCTTGGAAGGGAAAATGCAAGGTAAAAGAGGGAGAGATAGACCAAGACTAATATGGACAAGCAACATCAAAAGATGGTAACATCAGCCTATGATAATCTTCATCATTAAAGCAAGAGACAGAGCAGAAAGATGCTCCACGGTAGCCAACTTTGGATGTGGAGACAGCACTTAATGAATGACATAAATGAAAATGTCAAATAAAATTTATACTTAGCACTCTATAGAAACAATTTTAAACTGATAAGCTGTGAAAGTCTATCTGTACAGCACAATTTTTATAAAATGTATTGTTTCCAATGTAATAAAGCAAGATTTTATTATTTTTTTTTTTTGCTCTTTCAAAACTAGGTTTCCACAGTCTGGTGTCACTGCTTCCTTGTATTAGTTTTCTATTATAAATATTTGGCTGTTAAACTTGTGAATGCAGGTGGTTGGCGGTGGTACAGATGATACTTACATCAATTTCAGGACTAGTGGTTTCTTCAAGGTGGTGTCTTTTCAATAATTGCTATACTACCTTGGGTTTATACTTTTTTTATCAATGTTGAGTAAGGTAGAATTTTAGCGAAGATTGAGAAGCTCGGCCAGAATAAGGACATATGACCAAGTACACCAAAAACCCTGTGTGATATCTGATGGGACTCCAGGGCATTAGAATTAAGACAGTCATGAAATTATGATTACTAACATATTTTTCCCAAAACCGCACAACTTTAAAAAAATAAAGAGACATTAGAATGTAAAATCCTCCATTACCTTTTACAATTGCCACAATGAGGTAACGTATTGTCCCACGTAATTTGACCACTCTTGCATGCCTAGATCAGCTACACTTTTGCAATCACTCAGTCTCAGTTCTCGAAAGCTTGTCGAAGGAAGAATTTTTAAATTGTTTAATAACATGACATAAAGAGAATAATTAAAATTACAAAGAAAACAAGTTTTAAACAGATAAACTGAATATTTGAATATTTACTGAATATTTATTTATTGTGAAGAATATTATTTATTAACTGAATATTTATTTATTTTATGCTCCATGTGAATGCAAATCTATAACAGGTGAAATATACCAGATGGCCTATTAAATCAATATTCATAGCTTTACCAAAGAAATGGGAAACCGCGATAGCTCGGTGGTTAGTGAACTGGACTACAAAGGACAAGAGGTAGGGTTCGATCCCTACAACATCAAAGCAAGAGACAGAGCAGAAAGGTGCTCCATGGTAGCCAGCTTTGGATATGGAGACAGCACTTAATGAATTACATAAATGAAAATGTCAAATAAATTTTATACTTAGCTCTCTAAAGAAACAATTTTAAACTGATAAGCTGTGAAATTCTATCTGCACTGCAACATTTTTATAAAATGTATTGTTTCCAATGTAAAGCAAGATTTTTAATTTATTTTTTTTTGTTGCTCTTCCAAAAAAAAAGGTTCCACAGTCTGGTGTCACATGCTTCCTTGTATTAGCTATCAAAATGGTGGATGCACTGAATATGTGTCAGAAGCTATAAGCTGTGATTGAAATTCTCACAGTGGAAAGTTTTGAGCCTAAAGTAATTCATAATTCTCTGTGGAATTTGCTTGAAGAGGAAGTTTTCAATCTCAAGTTATGGCAGTTTTGACCGAGAAAGGTTGTTAGTTCAAATCCGAATGTACAAGTTGGGATTTTTATTTGTGATTTCTCTCTGTGGCAACCACCCCTGGTCTCAACAGTGAGGCCTGGCTTCACATGTCAATTACACAACAGAAAAAATATGAGTACCTCTGAAGATGGAGTTATCTGCCTTTGCACATGGCTGCCAGGGTAAAATGAATTAACATGCAAAATTCAGTTCCTATTCATAGGCTATAGGGACTTCGCCTTAGGTGAAAGCTGCGAATGCAAAAAAAAATGTCTATACTGTACATTTTTGGTTAACTCTTTCCGTACAGAAGCATTTTATTGATGCAACAGAAGAGATTTCAGAGACAAAATTGTTCATGGTTTTAAGAATCAATCTACATATTTATATTTTTTTAACATATAACATATTATATATGAATGTTTAGATAATTGAACAAGATATAAGATTTCACCAATATCCAAATGATATGAGACATGTAAAAAGAATATGGTTTGATGGTATTCACACTAATCAAATTGAGTGTGGAGCACTATATGGCGAAACGTATGTTACCCGAATCGCATCGACACACAGTGCGGCAAAACTTATGGAAAGAGTTTATGTAATAAATCATCTTAAAGAAAAAGGTCTGAGCACAAATGTTTGCGGTGATAAAAATAGCATGATACACATTACACGTAGACCAATATTTTCTATTATAAATATTTGGCTGTTAAACGTGTGAATGCAGGTGGTTGGTGGTGGTACAGATGGTACTTACATCAATTTCAGGACTAGTGGTTTCTTCAAGGTGGTGTCTTTTCAATAATTGCTATACTACCTTGGGTTTATACTTTTTTTCAAAGTTGAGTAAGGTAGAATTTTAGCAAAGATTGAGAAACTCTGCCAAAATAAGGACATATGACAAAGTACACCAAAAACCCTGTGTGATATCTGATGGCACTCCAGGGCATTAGAATTAAGACAATCATGAAAATATATGAGTACTAACATAATTTTACCAAAACTGCACAACTTTTAAAAATAAAGAGACATTAGAATATAAAATTCTCCATTACCTTTATACAATTGCCACAATGAGGTTACGTAGAGTCTTACGTAATTTGACCACTCTTGCATGCCTAGATCAGCTACACTTTTGCAATCACTCAGTCTCAGTTCTCGTAACCTTGTCGAAGGAAGAATTTTTAAATTGTTTAATGACACGACAAAAAGAGAATAATTAAAATTACAAAGAAAAGTTTTAAACAGTTAAACTGAATATTTGAATATTTACTGAATATTTATTTATTGTATAGAATATTATTTATTAAATGAATATTTATTTATTTTATGCTCCATGTAAATGCAAATCTATAACAGGTGAAATATAACAGATGGCCTATTAAAATCAATATTCATAGCTTTACCAAAGAAATGGGAAGCCACAATAGCTCGGTGGTTAGTGAACTGGACTACAAAGGACAAGAGGTAGGGTTCGATCCTTACAACATCAAAGCAAGAGACAGAGCAGAAAGGTTACTCCATGTTAGCCAACTTTGAATATGGAGACAGCACTTAATGACATAAATGAAAATGTCAAATAAAATGTATACTTAGCTCTCTTAAGAAACAATTTTAAACGGATAAGATGTGAAAGTCTGTATCTGCACTGCACAATTTTTATAAAATGTATTGTTTCCAATGTAAAGCAAGTTTTTTTTTTTTTATTATTCTGCTCTTCCAAAAAAAATGTTTCCACAGACTGGTGTCACATGCTTCCTTGTATTAGTTATCAAAATGGTGGATGCACTGAATACGTGTCAGAAGCTATAAGCTGTGTTTGAAATTCTCACAGTGGAAAGTTTTGAGCCTAAAGCAATTCACAATTCTCTTTGGAATTTGCTTGAAGAGGAAGTTTTCAATCTCAAGTTATGGCAGTCTTGACACAGAGAGGTTGTTAGTTCAAATCTGAATGTACAAGTTGGGGTTTTTATTTGTGATTTCTCTCTGTGGCAACCACCCCTGGTCAAATAGTGAGCCATTGCTTGAAACATCAATTACACATCAACAGAAGAAATATGAGTACCTCTGAAGATGGAGTTATCTGTCTGATTGGTGAGGGGCCAATGTGCACATGGCTGCCAGGGTAAAATGAATTAACATGTAAAATTCAGTTCCTAGGCTATAGGAACTTCGCCTTAGGTGAAAGCTGCAAACGCGGAAAAAAAATATGTCTATACTGTACTTTTTTGGTAAACTCTTTCCGTATGGAAGCTTTTTATTGATGCAACAGAAGAGATTTCAGAGACAAATTGTTAATGGCTCTAAGAATCAATCTATATATTTATATTCATCTAACATATAACATATTATATTTGATTCTTTAGATAATTGAACAAGATATAAGATTTTACCAATATCCAGATGATTTAAGACATGTAAAAAGAATGTGGTTTGATGGCGTTCACACTAATCAAATTGAGCACAGCGCTTTCTATGGCGAAACGTACGTTGCCGGAATCGCATTGGCACACAGTGTGGCGAAACGTATGGAAAGAGTTAATGTAATCAATAATTTTAAAGAAAAAAATCTGAGTACAAATATTTGCGGTGTCCCACAAGACAACAACAATTACAGATATGTTCAATTTATGAAGCAAAAGTGACTTACGCTTTTAATCTTGGATGGCAATCATGGTCTAATATAACCTGAAAGACTTGATCTGAGGCTAAACGGATCATGCCTGGCCAAGAAGTGAGCAAAACCTGCAATACAGCAACATTACACAAAGTTTGCTGGGAAATGCTATCAGAGATACAGACAGACAGAAAGACATACACACAAACATATTACTAATATTTGTAATAAATTAATGTGTAAATTAAAAAAATTAATAGAATCACTAATCTGACACTCTTCAGAGTGAAATATAGCATAAATTTGTGAGAAATCATGGTAGCTTTAACATCTCATCAACCAATTTTGAATTCCCTTATATGATTTCTAGAAATTAAAAGAGCATTAATGATGAGTGAAATCATTACTGAAGAGAGATTTTTAAAAGTACTATGCCGCTCTTCAACAAAGCTGGTGTTTAATTTTTTGGCAATTTCGGGATACTTTTTAAAATAAAATACCTACTAAACAATTTCCATAAATTATCTGTAGAGCTCTTTTTTCTTTTCACATTGGCATAGTTATATATATATGTTTATATATATATATATATATATATATATATATATATATATATATATATATATATATATATATATTCCTCTTTCAAATTCATCCTTATCTTCCATTTATTTGCTTCTCACAACTGCTGTAAATCTACCAACTAAAGTTAACATTGTTCCCAAGTAATTGAACTCTTTCATCTTTAAAACTGTCAATTTAATGTAATAGATGACAGTTTGTTAATTTCACACATATAGGGTAAAATTTAAAACTTAAATTTAGCAGTTTTTTTATATCCTGTTTTAGTTTCTCCAGCTCCAAGAACATGGAACATCTTTCTTCATTTTTATTTTATATTTAATTTTTAATAATGCTGTCCTTAATCAATCCACTGTGTGATTGTCAAACCAAATATGATTGTGAGAAAACAAAGTTTAGAATTAATAATATAATTAATATACTGTCCGTTTTTATCCAACAGACAAAGGGGAGCAGTTTGTTTTATTGTCTTATACTAAAATAATTATCTTCCATTTTTTTCTATTATAAATATTTGGCTGTTAAACTTGTGAATGCAGGTGGTTGGCGGTGGTACAGATGGTACTTACATCAATTTCAGGACTAGTGGTTTCTTCAAGGTGGTGTCTTTTCAATAATTGCTATACTACCTTGGGTTTATACTTTTTTTCAAAGTTGAGTAAGGTAGAATAGTAGCAAAGATTGAGAAACTCTGCCAAAATAAGGACATATGACAAAGTACACCAAAAACCCTGTGTGATATCTGATGGCACTCCAGGGCATTAGAATTAAGACAATCATGAAAATATATGAGTAATAACATACTTTTACCAAAACTGCACAACTTTTAAAAATAAAGAGACATTAGAATGTAAAATCCTCCATTACCTTTTTACAATTGCCACAATGAGGTTACGTAGAGTCTTACGTAATTTGACCACTCTTGCATGCCTAGATCAGCTACACTTTTGCAATCACTCAGTCTCAGTTCTCGTAACCTTGTCGAAGGAAGAATTTTTAAATTGTTTAATGACACGACAAACAGAGAATAACTAAAATTACAAAGAAAAGTTTTAAACAGTTAAACTGAATATTTGAATATTTACTGAATATTTATTTATTGCATAGAATATTATTTATTAAATGAATATTTATTTATTTTATGCTCCATGTAAATGCAAATCTATAACAGGTGAAATATAACAGATGGCCTATTAAAATCAATATTCATAGCTTTACCAAAGAAATGGGAAGCCGCGATAGCTCGGTGGTTAGTGAACTGGACTACAAATAACAAGAGGTAGGGTTTGATCCTTACAACATCAAAGCAAGAGACAGAGCAGAAAGGTGCTCCATGGTAGCCAACTTTGGATATGGAGACAGCACTGAATGACATAAATGAAAATGTCAAATAAAATGTATACTTAGCACTCTTAAGAAACAATTTTAAACTGATAAGATGTGAAAGTCTGTATCTGCACTGCACAATTTTTATAAAATGTATTGTTTCCAATGTAAAGCAAGATTTTTTTTTTTTTATTCTGCTCTTCCAAAAAAATGTTTCCACAGACTGGTGTCACATGCTTCCTTGTATTAGTTATCAAAATGGTGGATGCACTGAAGACGTGTCAGAAGCTATAAGCTGTGATTGAAATTCTCACAGTGGAAAGTTTTGAGCGTAAAGCAATTCACAATTCTCTTTGGAATTTGCTTGAAGAGGAAGTTTTCAATCTCAAGTTATGGCAGTCTTGACACAGAGAGGTTGTTAGTTCAAATCTGAATGTACAAGTTGGGATTTTTATTTGTGATTTCTCTCTGTGGCAACCACCCCTGGTCAAATAGTGAGCCATTGCTTGAAACATCAATTACACAACAGAAGAAATATGAGTACCTCTGAAGATGGAGTTATCTGCCTGATCGGTGAGGGGCCACTGTGCACATGGCTGCCAGGGTAAAATGAATTAACATGCAAAATTCAGTTCCTTGGCTATAGGGACTTCGCCTTAGGTGAAAGCTGCAAACGCGGAAAAAAATATGTCTATAATGTACTTTTTTGGTTAACTCTTTCTGTATGGAAGCTTTTTATTGACGCAACAGAAGAGATTTCAGAGACAAATTGTTCATGGCTTTAAGAATCAATCTATATATTTATATTCATCTAACATATAACATATTATATTTGATTCTTTAGATAATTGAACAAGATATAAGATTTTACCAATATCCAAATGATTTAAGACATGTAAAAAGAATATGGTTTGATGGCGTTCACACTAATCAAATTGAGCACAGCGCACTATACGGCGAAACGTATGTTGCCGGAATCGCATTGGCACACAGTGCGGCAAAACGTATGGAAAGAGTTAATGTAATAAATCATCTTAAAGAAAAGAATCTGAGCACAAATGTTTGCGGTGTCCCACAAGACAACAACAATTGCAGATATGTTCAATTTATGAAACAAAAGTGACTTACGCTTTTAATCTTGGATGGCAATCACGGTCTAATATAACCTGAAAGACTTGATCTGAGGCTAAACGGATCATGCCTGGCCAAGAAGTGAGCAAAACCTGCAATACAGCAACAGCAACATTACACAAAGTTTGCTGGGAAATGCTATCAGAGACAGAGACAGACAGACATACACACATACATATTACTAATATTTGTAATAAATTAATGTGTAAAATAACAAAACTAATAGAATCACTAATCTGACACTCTTTAGAGTGAAATATAGCATAAATTTGTGAGAAATCATGGTAGCTTTAACATCTCATCAACCAATTTTGAATTCCCTTATATGACTTCTGGAAATTAAAAGAGCATTAATGATGAGTGAAATCATTACTGAAGAGAGATTTTTAAAAGTACTATGCCGCTCTTCAACAAAGCTGGTGTTTAATTTTTTGGCAATTTCGGGATACTTTTAAAAATAAAATACCTACTGAACAATTTCCATAAATTATCTGTACAGCTCTTTTTTCTTTTTACATTGGCATAGTTATATATATATGTTTATATATATATATATATATATATATATATATATATATATATATATATATATATATATATATATATATTCCTCTTTCAAATTCATCCTTATTTTCCATTTATTTGCTTCTCACAACTGCTGTAAATCTACCAACTAAAGTTAACATTGTTCCCAAGTAATTGAACTCTCTTGTCTTTAAAATTGTCAATTTAATGTAATAGATGACAGTTTGTTAATTTCACACATATAGGGTAAAATTTAAAACTTAAATTTAGCAGTTTATTTATATCCTGTTTTAGTTTCTCCAGCTCCAAGAACATGGAACACCTTTCTTCATTTTTATTTTATATTTAATTTTTAATAATGTTGTCCTTAATCAATCCACTGTGTGATTGTCAAACCAAATATGATTGTGAGAAAACAAAGTTTAGAATTAATAATATAATTAATATACTGTCAGTTTTTATCCAACAGACAAAGGGGAGCAGTTTGTTTTATTGTCTTATACTAAAATAATTATCTTCCTTTTTTTAAAAAAGTTTCTCTTTTATACTCTAACTATAACTTAATAATAATGTCTATAAGATAGAGCTTCTAATCCATTTTTATCCAGAACTGTATTAATTGTGACTGCAAATATAATGTATGTGTGATAGCGCTATTAATATTACTTATTTAATTTAATTTATTTAATTGGTAGCTTATGGTAATTGGTAGCTTAAGGTAATTCTTATTACTATTTGTAATATTGGAATGACAAATATATAATTTTTATCTGTGGCGAACTTACATAGCTCTTTTTGAAGTTAGAATCATGACAAATCATCATCATCAAGTACCAGGCCTGCTGGCTAGGTGATCATGTCTCTCCACAACTTTTAATCTTGACAGTTATTTCTGTTGACCTTTAGCCAAGCCATTCTCTTAAGCTGTCTGGTATCTTTTCTCTTTGATTCCCTCTATCTCTTCGTCCTTCATGGCAAATAGACATTGAATAATAATGAATGAATATTAATTCATTTTCAAAATAAACATTGAAGTAGCTTGAACTGTATCATATTATTTATAAAATGCATCTAATCACTATTTGAAGATATTCTAAGGTATTCTGTTTGAGAACTTGAAATAATATGGTCTCCATGTTCATGAAAATATTTGACTCTGACTATCAACTCTGCATTTTGTGAGGATAAGATGAAAATAAAATATATTGTTTACATAGGATCCATTTAAATAACAATCGTGGAAATCTTGTTGAATTTTACGCATACTGGATTATTTTTAATTGCTATCATTTAAAAACAAATTAATTTCCTATAATTTGCACAAAACGTAGAAGCACATTTATTTATTGAATTAATTTTAATCTATATTCATTGCTAAACACATCTAATGATAGCAAGAAATTTATATAATTAACTAATTAAATATTAATTTAATTTAATTTAATTAACTATTTATTATTTTTCATTTCACTCTAAAAATTTAGATTGAAGTAACTCAAACTTTGACATCATTGTTTAAAGGACTCATCAGAATCACTACTTGAGAATATTCTAAGTTATTTTGTTAGAGAACCTGAAATGGTATGGCCTCTATATTTCTGAAAATATTATTCCATTTTGACCACCTACCTTGCATTTTGTGGGGATAAGAAGAAAATGAATATCTTGTTTATTTACACAGTACAATCTTGAAATCAAACGAGGAGTTCTAATAATTGTATGCATACTGGATAATTAAAAAATCCTACCATTTAATAACAAATTAAATTTAATATAATTTGCACAAAACATATAAGCACATTTATTTATTGTATTAATTTGTCTATATGCATTGCTAAACATGTCTAATGATTAATATATTTTTTAATAGACCGCCATTTTGAGACCTATTGATTTGAGTACTAATTGAATTTTATGCATACTTGATAATTTTAATTGATACTATTTAAAAACAAATTTATTTCATATAATTTGCACAAAACTTAGAAGCACATTTATAATTTAAATCTATATGCATTGCTGAACATGTCTAATGATTAATGCTTTAGAGAATATTATAAACAGTCTAAAAGTTAAAAGGAATTACCCCTAGGAACAATAACTTGTACTTTACGAAAAATTACATTTTGTAGTGGCTTCCCTTAATAAGCCAGGGAAATAATACTTTGAAAATTTCATATAAAAGTACTATTTTTAGTTGCATCATAAATTAAAAGCACATACACTTTGATTGATAAGATTTAATTTTAGTGCATTGTAAGACACATTGCCTAATATGTTTTTGTATATTTAAACATAAACATTTTTAAGCAAATATTTTTTTTTCAAATTATATGCAAAATTTTGGTACTCTTAAAAAATTACAATAGCAAGAGATTTATATAATTAACTATTTTGTATGTAGTTTTCAGTGGCCGGGTTTATGAAATTCTAGTGAATATTTATAAACCAACTGCCCAATTTTTCTCTTTGGCTAAGACGCAAGGCTTATAAACCTTGTCCTAGGTGCAAAGCCGTGTTGCCTGCTCTAGCAACACAGACTGTGTCACGTCGGCTACGTGACACAGTAGTCTTTGGGTACTGCTTTGCTACCTCCCATTATGTCAAAGTTTGAACAGAAAAATTGGGGGGGTGGAAGATGCGTGGTCGGACTAGGGTAACACCCGATGTTCTTAGTGCCGAGATTGCAATCGGCACGTCTGTGTGCTGTTGAATCTGGGCTAGTTTCCACTAGCTAGGCAGCTCTAGCCTAGGGCATTAGTCCTAGTGAGGTGGGGATCCTGGGGACAGCAGCCCTTCCATTTACACAAATGACATGAATGGTTATCCTTTTAACTTCTGTTCCCCACATTTCCTGTGGAGTGTGAAAATACACGAGAATGTGCCCCTGTATGACGTAGGCACAGGTAAACTACTCCTCGCCAGCATTGGTAAATCCTCAGACCTGTTAACTGTACATGATGACATATGCTCTTATTAGAATTATTGGTATCTTATTCTTTATAATCTATTTCTGAAGCATTAAGTAAAGCAAGCCTGAGTAGGCAGACGCACACATGCGAGAGTGTCCAGTAGAGACGTGAATTCTGTGATATGGTGTGTGACTGGCCGAGCGAGATGTGTGATCGCTGGCCGCTGTGAATAATTGTGACATCTGCTCTTATTAGAATTATTGGTATTCTGTTCTTTATAATCTATTTCTGAAGTATTACTTTTATATTTGAAGCGTTGTTTATTTATATTTATTATTTAAATGCAGAGCCAGTCTAAACATATGGATGTGAATCCAGGACAACAGAGAAGAAAATCACTGGAGGCTATAAATTTGGTTTTACATAAGAATTCATAAATATAATTAACTAAGTAATTCATACTTAATAATCCTTGGAAAATGAAAGAACACACGCGATGTTTAGGTTTCTTAAGCCAGAAGTAGGTTACACCCACACGATCACGTTCGACGATCTCACAATGTACCCTAGTTAGACCTGGATTTGTCGTACGCTAATTGACAATTGATTATTTCAATCTTAAACGTGCTCTGTTGTCTTGCAATATTCGGGAGTTTCTCGTGACATGACGAGCTGAAGTTACTTGAATTCTTTAGTTGTGAACTTATTGTTGACAGCAATTTGACTTGTCACGACAACGTGAGAATGCTTTGTTTTGAGCTTTCAAGATAACTTGCTATTTTAAGTTCGTGATCAGTTCATCATCATCATCGGGTGCCATCTCCGCAACGAAGGTTGGCTATCATGAATCGCCATTCTGCAATGTCTCTTGCTTTGATGGTGCAGGTTCTCAGAGGCTGGTTTGTCCATCTTTTAATGTTACTCGCCCATGTTAGACTTGGTCTGACCCTGTCTCGTTTACCTTGTATTTTCTTCTTTAGGATTACTTTTAGTAGGCTGTTGTGTCTTTTAACATGGCCGGAAAATCGCATTCGTCTTGTTTGAATTGTGCTTAGTATTTTTCTTTTCATTTTTAGTTGTTTTAAGACTTCATAATTTGTTTTCTTTTCCTTCCATCCAATTCCACCTATTCTTCTATATATCCACATTTCGAAGGCTTTAATTCTATGTTCTGTTTTCTTGTCTAATGTCTATGTTTCTGCACCATATAGGAATGTTGAGAAGACATAACATTTTGCTATTCTTAGTTTTAGCCCTGGTGTTATTTGATTTGATGTTAGTATGTTCATGGCATTAAAATAACTTTTTGCCATTCTGATTCTTTTTTCTTTTCAGTTTTACATTTTCCATCACTGGTTATAGTATGTCCTAGGTAGTTGTAGTTCTGAACTGTCTCCAACTCTATTCCTTCAATTTTGATATCCACTTGTAGGTTTTGAGTATTTTCTTTGTTTATGATCATAGTTTTAGTCTTTTTGATATTCATATCTAGTCCATATTTTTTGCTTGTCATGTTTATTTCATTAATTAATTGTTGTAGATCTTTAGGATTTTTTGCTAGTTGTACAGTATCATCAGCATATCTCAGGTTATTGATTATCTTTCTATTAATTTGTAGGCCTGGCATCTCTGTGATGTTTTTAAAGATTTGTGCAGTGTATAGATTGAACAAGCTTGGTGACAGGATGCATCCCTGTCTTACTTCTCTTGTTATATCAATTGGTGTAGAGTTCTCTTTGTTATATTTTAATATTACTGTTTGCCCCCAGTATAGATTACATATTAGTCATATGTCCATGTCATCTAGATGTATCTCTTTTAGGCATTTTATAAGTTGTTTGTGGTGTACTCCGTCAAAAGCTTTGGTGTAGTTTATGAAGCAGGCATATATTGGTTCATTCATACGTGCATTAGTCTTGTTTGCTTTCCACATTTTCTATTTCTATACATTTTTGGCTGTGCCAGTCTTCTTTTACCTTTTTGTACATTTTGCGTATTTCATTATCTATTTTATTGTTCTTCGCTTGTCTCCTTTCTTCCATTTTTTTCTAAGGTGTTGTCAGTTATCCATTTTTGTTTTTTGTTCTTTTTTTTTTTGGGTAAGGTGTCGCAGGTTTCTTGTATGCTTTTCTTTTTGTATTGCCATTTGGTTGTGACTTTTTTCATCAGGGCTTTCTCTTCGGTATTGCTCAAATCCTTCTTCTAGCAGCTTCTGATATGTGTTCTTTACTTGTATTGTGTAGGTATCTTTAATATCTTTTTGATTTAAGGCTGTTATGTCTAGTGGTATTGTTGATGAATTAGACTTTTGCTTGTTTCTCTTTAGTTTGATTTTCATTTTAGTCATTACAGGATTGTGATCTGAATATATATCTGCTCCTGGGTAGGTTTTGGCTTTCTTTACGCTGTTACGGAACATTTCTTTTATCATTATCTAATCTATTTGATTCCTCTTATCTCCAGGGCTTTTCCATGTGTATAGTTACCTTTTCTCTTGCTCAAAGTAGGTGTTATATATTATTAGCTTGTTTACTTCACATAATTGTATTAATCTTTCTCCTGTCACTTCTTTTTTCCTACACCATGGTTTCCTATAATGGTCTTATATTTACCTTTTCCTACTTTAGCGTTCATGTCACCCATTACAATCAAGATGTCCGAAGATTTCACTTACTTCATAACTTTATTTAGGTCTTCATAGTATGCCTCTATTTGCTCATATGTGTAGTCTTGAGTAGGTGCGTATGTCTGTATTATTGCTATGTCGAATGGTTTTGCTTTCATCATGAGTAGTATAATCCTATCATTGTATGTCCAGTGGGTACTTATATATTTTTGTAGCTCTCTTTTTATTAGTATTCCTACCCCTCTTTGATGTTCTGTTGTGCTTCCCGAGTATATAAATGTATATTTTTCGTCCTCTATGTACCCACTTTCTTTCCATCTTTTCTCTGATATGCCTAAAATATATATGTTTATCCGTTCTGCTTCTTGAATTAGATTTTCAAATTTCCCGTGATATATAACTTGCATATTCCTTGCATTGAACGTGACTTCTTTGCTACTTGATTTACTTCGTGAGTTAGATACAATATCAACCTTTATACTGTTAATATAATTCGTATTTTCTTGATATACTTTGACAACACTGTGTAAATATTTTTGATAGCTGGCTTGATAAGTAACTACTACGTCGGCGATTTTTGTATTAGTTCATTCACTTGTCTCGTTGAGCTTCTAGTATGTGTTGTAGTGCTGTTATTATTGGTCCCTACTGTCGGACATCTGTAGTGAAATGTATGACGCATTCATGCTCGCAGAGAGCTGTCCTTTGACGAATGATTCAGCGGCGACCCGCACAAGCAGTGGGCCTGTGGGGAAGAAAATGTAGATAAAACTCTACTGTGAGTCGATCCGGCCCAACCGTTTTGTTCTATTGCATGGCTCTCACTGAGGTCGTCAAATCCGCGAGTGTTATCTCAGCGTTCAATGATTGGTTGTCTGTTTCTGTCAATAACTTTGTGTGTTGCATACATTTGTCTTTTAAGTCTTCCCGTGTGCCTTGTGTATAGAGCTTCCGGTAGTAATACTCGAAAGCTTTGGCAATCTCTGCTGTGTCCGTTTGTTTCATCTTCTTCTACGATCATTGATCTTTAAATCTATGACTCCGGACTCTCTTATGATGGTAATCTTCCTCTCTCTTTAGCTAATTTGTCTGCGCGTTCGTTTCCGTGTACATTACTGTGTGATGGTACCCACTGGTTGACCACTTTCTGGAAGTTATTGCACATTTATTGGATGTGTTCACTATCTGTGCGGTCTCGCCTTACGTCTTTTGACATGTGCTGAGACTACTATGATGGGGACTACAGCTACCTTTCTTTGTTTGGGAGATGAGTTAGTAATTCGGATGATTCCACTGTCATGGGCGGGTGAGCAATTATGGATTTTAATTCGTTTGCAGTGATACCGGGGCCTTCCATGACCAAAGAACCAAAGTTGCCCCGTATAGTTTCTCTTCCATGGAGGTGGGTGTGGCCCACATTGTCCTCAGGTCTGTAAAAGTGAGGGCAATCCTGTTGAACATGTTTTGTTGTCATGTTATCCTGTGTACAGTGGCATTGGCTAGTAGTTCCTATTTTGAGTTTAGTGAACATGTGATTTCTCATTCTATTGTGGCCAGTGCGTATGGAAGTATGATGACTAGATACCTCCTTGATAGTTGTCGGTATCCATCCCTCTCGTTACACTTCGAGTGTTCTTGTTTCCATTTTTCATGATACTTTCCTTTGATGATGGATTTGGCTTCATCGTAGCTTACTAGATGGTTCTCTTGTGGTAATCTTCCTGTCTCTTTAGCTAATTTGTCTGTGCATTTGTTTCCACGTATATTACAGTGTGATGGTACCCACTGGATAACCACTCTCTGGAAGTTATTGCACAGCTGGTAAGGGTTGTTCTCAAGTCGTCTAGCTCACTGTTCCTGAGGATTTTAGAGCTGTTAGGACTGACAGTGCATCAGTCAGTATCACCAATATCTTGTGCGTGCTATTTTTGTGTTGGATAGCCAGTTTTGCAGCGTCTTTGAGGGCTTCTTTTTCTGCGTTAAAGTTGTTTGAGAATTTCCCAGTAGCTATTGACTTGGTGGTCTCATCTTGGTTATTCAGCCTCAAGAACACACCTCCTCCTCCATTTCTGGTTGCGTTTGTAGCAGAGCCATCTGTGTATATGTGTGAAGTTTGGGGAAAGCCTAGCATGTAAATTTACTATTTTCAGTGATTTCATGGTCGTATCCATGAAAAAATGGCTGGGGGTAAAACTCATAAAAGTGATTTTTTATTCAAAATCTTGCTATGAGGATGTCTACTATGAAGTTTGAAGTAGGCCTAGTGTTTAAATTTACTATTATTAGTGATTTCATAGTCGTATCTATAAAAAAATGGCCGGGGGTAAAATTCATAAAAGTGATTTTTATTCAAAATCTTGCTACGAGGATGTTTAATATGATGTTTTGGGAAAATGTAGAGGTTACATTTATTTATTTTAATAGTTTCATAGGCGTATCCCTAAAAAATGATCAAGGGTTAAAAATTCATAAAAGTGACTTTTAAGTACATTTTTGCTACGATGATGTCTAATATGAAGTTTGAGGTAAACATAGAGGTTAATTAATTTTTTTAAACAGTTTCATAGGCGTATTCATTAAAAAAAATGTTCAGGAGGTAAAAATCATAAAAGTGATTTTACGTAAATTTTCACTACGGTGATGCTTACGATAAAAGTTGAGGTAAGCCTTGAGGTTAACTTTTTTCTTTATATTTTGTGAACATCTTTCTTCTGCATACCTAAAGGCGAATATGATTATGGTTATGGAAGGCCCCAGTATCACTGCAAACAAATTGAAATCCATAATTGCTCAACCGCATGTGCCAGTAAAATCATCTGAATTGCTATCTCATCTCCAAAAAAAGAAAGTTATCTGTAGTCCCCATCATAGCAGTCTCAGCACACGCCAAAATACATAAGGCGAAACCGCACAGAAAGTTAACCAAACCGACTCTTCCCTCTCATACGATATCATCAATATCGGAAGTCGGAATATTGAAACACGATTAAAATGGATGAAACGCACAGCTCACGGTGTGCACAGAGCACTTAACTCAGTAGCTTCTGCAACAAGCCGGACTTGGAATATGAGGAAACTGCAACAATGAAAATTTTTCAGACATAGCCTTTAATGGTTCCTGCAGCCTATCCACCATACTGACATGAAGTTCACGCCCTCCTGAAAATGATGATCGTCATATTTTTTTTAATGTATAGCGCTTGAAAGTGTTAGGACATCGTTTTTGTCTCTAAATCCGAACATATGAAACACTGTTAGTCATCGGATTATCCCCGTCGCACTTCAAATAACAGATCGAAAGATCTCCCTGCAATGTCAATTTGTGAAATTATAAACTAGTTCACATGTCTACCCTCTATCTCACAGTAGCACACTTGAAATTAGACAACATCCCTCCTGACTAACAAGAAACTATGGGAGTCACCCCGCTGCTGCAAAGTCATGAACAAAGCACCGTCATGTCGTCTTTTACCATTAGCGTACGGCCGGTCTAGGAATATACGATCAGCCATCAACATGATAACGTAGCACACACAACAATCACCCTAATATTTGTTCGTATTCTCCCACGTTTCCTCGGATAATGATTTTAATTTTCACTTAAGAACGCAAAATTGTCTCTTCACCAGATCTAAAATTTATATTCCTTAGTTCTTTATTTGTCGTTAAGTGAGCTAAATTGTCTATACTTTCTGTCCACTCTCTAAATAGCGATGGTTCTCCTTTGAACGTGGCAATACTATTGCTAATATTTTGATAGTTCGTTGCTAGCCTTCAACTCACAAACCGTTTCAGTTACTAGTCTCATCGCTTCATTGCTAGCCTCAACTCACCAACCATTTCAGTTACTAGTCTCATCGAAGCCTCAATTCACCAACAGTTTCAGTTAATAGTCTCATCGCTTCATTGCTAGCCTCAACTCACCAACCATTTCAGTTACTAGTCTCATCGCTTCATTGCTAGCCTCAATTCACCAACCGTTTCAGTTACTAGTCTCATCGCTTCATTGCTAGCCTCAATTCACCAACCGTTTCAGTTAATAGTCTCATCGCTTCATTGCTAGCCTCAACTCACCAACCGCTTCAGTTACAAGTCTCATCGCTTCATTGCTAGCCTCAATTCACCAACCGTTTCAGTTAAAAGTTTGATCGCTTCATTGCTAGCCTCAAGTCACCAACCGTTTCAGTTACTAGTCTCATCGCTTCATTGCTAGCCTCAATTCACCAACCGTTTCAGTTACTAGTCTCATCGCTTCATTGCTAGCCTCAGTTCACCAACAGTTTCAGTTACTAGCTTCATTGTTAGCCTCAATTCACCAACAGTTTCAGTTACTAGTCTCATCGCTTCAATGCTAGCCTCAACTCACCAACCGTTTCAGTTACTAATCTCATCGCTTCATTGCTAGCCCCAACTCACCAACCGTTTCAGTTACTAGTCTCATCGCTTCATTGCTAGGCTCAACTCACCAACCGTTTCAGTTACTAGTCTCATCGCTTCATTGCTAGCCTCTATTCACCAACCGTTTCAGTTACTATAGCTCGTTTCAAATCACGTGCCCAACTTCAAAACGCTATTACTCAGTAACCGTTTGTTAAAAACTGTTGAAATTGTCCAAATGTTATTAGAATGCAAAAGACCCTTTAAATGTATATTTAACAAATATCTTGCAGCTGCAGTTTTCTTAAAGCGGCGAATGTCTTTGATGTTTGTCAAAATTGTAAATTGTGAACCCCTAAATAATAGAAATTACCGTAGTTGCTGGTCTATGATTAATTTTCACGGTGTGGCCGTAATGGGGAAATAACTGAATATAAAACACCAGGAGAATTATTGTCTTCTCAGTTCGAGGACGGACGATAATATCAAGGTATACCTGTATGTCCAATTTTCATAGTTGTGTGGTCCTGAAAAGGACCGTTTGTTGAACTAATTTAAGGTAATATAGGGGCCAACATTGTGGGGGCTATATACTTTCATTCTGAATCAGAGGAGTCTAAAAGATTAAATAACTGTTTGGGGTTGAACATTCCACAAACCATCATTTTTCTAATATTCCTCTTCCTGTTTTAAGACGTGGTCTTCACATTTAGCCCAATAATCTTTGTCTATATTTAATAAAGCGAGATTAGCAAGAGTCTTTACATCGCATATTTTGAATGTTGTCTTTCATCTGCCACTTGTCCTTTTAATTTTGCCCAGATTAGTTCTATTGGATTTAAATGAGCATGGTAAGGTGGCAGCCTCAAACTTATATGACCGTGCTCTTGGATAATCTTATCTATTTGAAAAATCTTTGTCCTTGCTTTACTGGAGATAGTAATTCAGGTTTTAAGTACATGTTATTAAATTGTATGTGCTCCTTTGTGAGCCATATCTTAATAGCATCTTTTGTACTGGATGACGTCGGGACTTTATCTTCAAGTGCAACAATGCTGTGGTACGCTGCATTGTCCATTATTAGGCAAGATGGTCAATCTAGTGATGGGAGAACAGAATTTTCAATCCAATGTCTAAATATGTGACCATTCATCTCAGAGTGATAATCCAGATTGTCTATGAATTTTGAAAGAAAAATGAGCTCTGCATTCTGTATTAGTCCATGTTGTCGACTACCTGCATGAGCAATTATCAAGCGCTGTCCTTTGCTGCTAGGTATTAAGCTCTTAATCTTTCCATCTGATGACTGCCATTCCCTTTGGTTAGTGTGGTGAGCATTGATCCATGTTTCATCCAAGTACACAATATCATAACCTTGCTTGCGCACCTCTTTTACTTCACGTAAGTACTTGCTTCTCATGACTACTATATGTGGCTTCTCACAGATGATGTTTCGTCCATTGGAATACTTTCTGAATGTAAAGCCTGCAGCTCTCACATTCCTCCATAATGTAGACTTTGATATTTCAATACTGTTGTTCTTTTTCAGCGATACTTTTAATTTTCTTATTGTAACAGTTTCATTCATACCCAACATTTTGCGAATTTCACTTCTAATAAGTTCACTGTCGAAATTATCCAACATTTTTGCTCTTCCTTGTGATTTTGTATATTTTGAACATTGACGGTCACGTGCTTGAATCCAGCGACCGTTTAGATAAATCCAAAATGTGTCTTGTCCTATTCTCAGGGTTTTCTAAAGAATGAAATAATCTTCCTCGTTTAGCCTCTTTGCAAAAATAGTCATACATTTTTATTGCGATGTTTTATAAACTGCAGAATTTCATTTTAAGACTCATGATAAATGTTATCGTTCCACGTCTACACCTATGAATGAACGGAAATGGAACACACAATGCCTCGTGTTTTCTACAAGTGTCTAATTGTGTCAGACAACTCAGGTGGAAAGCGTGCAAAAACGTAAATTGTAACGTGTATGGATTTTTAATCGCTATTTTTAAATTAAAATACTGTAAACACTAAGTTTTGACTACATCAATGGGTCGTTATAAATTTATATAAATCAAATAAGCAACAATAATAACCAAATGTTTTTTTTTAATGAAATTAATTCCCTGTTGGGTTCTAATCATTATAACTTTACATGCAAATTTTGAAAAAATTACAAAAAGAGATTAAAAAGATATCGATTTTAAAAGTTGGGCACATGATTTGAAACGAGCTATGGTGCTAAAGATAACATAGTAAAACATGGCAAAAACCTTAGATCATGGCAATGAAGCGCTGCGACTAGTAACTGAAACGGTTGGTGAATTGAGGCTAGCAACGAAGCAATGAGACTAGTAACTGAAACGGTTGGTGAATTGAGGCTAGCAATGAAGCGATGAAACTAGTAACTGAAACGGTTGGTGAATTGAGGCTAGCAATGAAGCGATGAGACTAGTAACTGAAACGGTTGGTGAATTGAGGCTAGCAATGAAGCGATGAGACTAGTAACTGAAACGGTTGGTGAATTGAGGCTAGCAATGAAGCGATGAGACTAGTAACTGAAACGGTTGGTGAGTTGAGGCTAGCAATGAAGCGATGAGACTAGTAACCGAAACGGTTGGTGAATTGAGGCTAGCAATGAAGCGATGAGACTATAGCTCGTTTCAAATCACGTGCCCAACTTCAAAACGCTATTACTCAGTATCCGTTTGTTAAAAACTGTTGAAATTGTCCAAATGTTATTAGAATGCAAAAGACCCTTTAAATGTATATTTAACAAATATCTTGCAGCTGCAGTTTTCTTAAAGCGGCGAATTTCTTTTATGTTTGTCAAAATTGTAAATTGTGAACCCCTAAATAATAGAAATTACCGTAGTTGCTGGTCTATGATTAATTTTCACTATGTAAAGGCGTGGCCGTAATGGGGAAATAACGGAATATAAAACACCAGGAGAATTATTGTCTTCTCAGTTCGAGGACGGACGATAATATCAAGGTATACCTGTATGTCCAATTTTCATAGTTGTGTGGTCCTGAAAAGGACCGTTTGTTGAACTAATTTAAGGTAATATAGGGGCCAACATTGTGGGGGCTATATACTTTCATTCTGAATCAGACGAGTCTAAAAGATTAATAACTGTTTGGGGTTGAACATTCCACAAACCATCATTTTTCTAATATTCCTCTTCCTGTTTTAAGACGTGGTCTTCACATTTAGCCCAATAATCTTTGTCTATATTTAATAAAGCGAGATTAGCAAGAGTCTTTACGTCACTTATTTTGAATGTTGTCTTTTCATCTGCCACTTGTCCTTTTAATTTTGCCCAGATTAGTTCTATTGGATTTAAATGAGCATGGTAAGGTGACAGCCTCAAACTTATATGACCGTGCTCTTGGATAATCTTATCTATTTGAAAAATCTTTGTCCTTGCTTTACTGGAGATAGTAATTCAGGTTTTAAGTACATGTTATTAAATTGTATGTGCTCCTTTGTGAGCCATATCTTAATAGCATCTTTTGTACTGGATGACGTCGGGACTTTATCTTCAAGTGCAACAATGCTGTGGTACGCTGCATTGTCCATTATTAGGCAAGATGGTCAATCTAGTGATGGGAGAACAGAATTTTCAATCCAATGTCTAAATATGTGACCATTCATCTCAGAGTGATAATCCAGATTGTCTATGAATTTTGAAAGAAAAATGAGCTCTGCATTCTGTATTAGTCCATGTTGTCGACTACCTGCATGAGCAATTATCAAGCGCTGTCCTTTGCTGCTAGGTATTAAGCTCTTAATCTTTCCATCTGATGACTGCCATTCCCTTTGGTTAGTGTGGTGAGCATTGATCCATGTTTCATCCAAGTACACAATATCATAACCTTGCTTGCGCACCTCTTTTACTTCACGTAAGTACTTGCTTCTCATGACTACTCTATATGTGGCTTCTCACAGATGATGTTTCGTCCATTGGAATACTTTCTGAATGTAAAGCCTGCAGCTCTCACATTCCTCCATAATGTAGACTTTGATATTTCAATACTGTTGTTCTTTTTCAGCGATACTTTTAATTTTCTTATTGTAACAGTTTCATTCATACCCAACATTTTGCGAATTTCACTTCTAATAAGTTCACTGTCGAAATTATCCAACATTTTTGCTCTTCCTTGTGATTTTGTATATTTTGAACATTGACGGTCACGTGCTTGAATCCAGCGACCGTTTAGATAAATCCAAAATGTGTCTTGTCCTATTCTCAGGGTTTTCTAAAGAATGAAATAATCTTCCTCGTTTAGCCTCTTTGCAAAAATAGTCATACATTTTTATTGCGATGTTTTATAAACTGCAGAATTTCATTTTAAGACTCATGATAAATGTTAGCGTTCCACGTCTACACCTATGAATGAACGGAAATGGAACACACAATTTCTCGTGTTTTTTACAAGTGTCTAATTGTGTCACAAAACCACGGCGAAAGCGTGCAAACACGTCAATTTTACCGTGTATGGAGTTTTACTCGTTATTTTTAACTTAAAATACTGTAAACATTAAGTTTTGACTACATCAATTGTGATGTTCTGTCTGTGGGGGCGATCAACACACTTAGCCTGACAGCTGACTTCATATGAGAGTCTGGAATCCTTACTCTGATTGAATCCTGAACGCAGAGAGAGAGAGAGAGAGTGACTACATCAATGGGTCGTTATAAATTTATATAAATCAAATAAGCAACAATAATAACCAAATGTTTTTTTAATGAAATTAATTCCTGTTGGTTTCTAATCATTATAACTTTACATGCAAATTTTGAACGACTTACAACAAGCGGTTAAAAAGCTATCGATTTTAAAAGTTGGGCACGAGTTATGAAACAAGCTATAGTTCCATCGCTTCATTGCTTGCCTCAATTCACCAACCGTTTCAGTTATTAGTCTCATCGCTTCATTGCTAGCCTCAATCCACCAACCGTTTCAGTTACTATAGCTTGTTTCATAACTCGTGCCCAACTTTTAAAATCGATAGCTTTTTAACCGCTTGTTGTAAGTCGTTCAAAATTTGCATGTAAAGTTATAATGATTAGAAACCAACAGGGAATTAATTTCATAAAAAAAAACATTGGTTATTATTGTTGCTTATTTGATTTATATAAATTTATAACGACCCATTGATGTAGTCACTCTCTCTCTCTCTCTGCGTTCAGGACTCAATCAGAGTAAGGATTCCAGACTCTCATATCAAGTCAGCTGTCAGGCTAAGTGTGTTGATCGCCCCCACAGACAGAACATCACAATTTGATGTAGTCAAAACTTAATGTTTACAGTATTTTAAGTTAAAAATAACGAGTAAAACTCCATACACGGTAAAATCGACGTGTTTGCACGCTTTCGCCGTGGTTTTGTGACACAATTAGACACTTGTAAAAAACACGAGAAATTGTGTGTTCCATTTCCGTTCATTCATAGGTGTAGACGTGGAACGATAACATTTATCATGAGTCTTAAAATGAAATTCTGCAGTTTACAAAACATCGCAATAAAAATGTATGACTATTTTTGCAAAGAGGCTAAACGAGGAAGATTATTTCATTCTTTAGAAAACCCTGAGAATAGGACAAGACACATTTTGGATTTATCTAAACGGTCGCTGGATTCAAGCACGTGACCGTCAATGTTCAAAATATACAAAATCACAAGGAAGAGCAAAAATGTTGGATAATTTCGACAGTGAACTTATTAGAAGTGAAATTCGCAAAATGTTTGGTATGAATGAAACTGTTACAATAAGAAAATTAAAAGTATCGCTGAAAAAGAACAACAGTATTGAAATATCAAAGTCTACATTATGGAGGAATGTGAGACCTGCAGGCTTTACATTCAGAAAGTATTCCAATGGACGAAACATCATCTGTGAGAAGCCACATATAGTAGTCATGAGAAGCAAGTACTTACGTGAAGTAAAAGAGGTGCGCAAGCAAGGTTATGATATTGTGTACTTGGATGAAACATGGATCAATGCTCACCACACTAACCAAAGGGAATGGCAGTCATCAGATGGAAAGATTAAGAGCTTAATACCTAGCAGCAAAGGACAGCGCTTGATAATTGCTCATGCAGGTAGTCGACAACATGGACTAATACAGAATGCAGAGCTCATTTTTCTTTCAAAATTCATAGACAATCGGGATTATCACTCTGAGATGAATGGTCACATATTTAGACATTGGATTGAAAATTCTGTTCTCCCATCACTAGATTGACCATCTTGCCTAATAATGGACAATGCAGCGTACCACAGCATTGTTGCACTTGAAGATAAAGTCCCGACGTCATCCAGTACAAAAGATGCTATTAAGATATGGCTCACAAAGGGGCACATACAATTTAATAACATGTACTTAAAACCTGAATTACTATCTCCAGTAAAGCAAGGACAAAGATTTTTCAAATAGATAAGATTATCCAAGAGCACGGTCATATAAGTTTGAGGCTGCCACCTTACCATGCTCATTTAAATCCAATAGAACTAATCTGGGCAAAATTAAAAGGACAAGTGGCAGATGAAAGACAACATTCAAAATATGCGATGTAAAGACTCTTGCTAATCTCGCTTTATTAAATATAGACAAAGATTATTGGGCTAAATGTGAAGACCACGTCTTAAAACAGGAAGAGGAATATTAGAAAAATGATGGTCTGTGAATGTTCAACCCCAAACAGTTATTTATCTTTTAGACTCGTCTGATTCAGAATGAAAGTATATAGCCCCCACAATGTTGGCCCCTATATTACCTTAAATTAGTTCAACAAACGGTCCTTTTCAGGACCACACAACTATGAAAATTAGACATACAGGTATACCTTGATATTAACGTCCGTCCTCGAACTGAGAAGACAATAATTCTCCTGGTGTTTTATATTCTGTTATTTCCCCATTACGGCCACGCCTTTACATAGTGAAAATTAATCATAAACCAGCAACTACGGTAATTTCTATTATTTAGGGGTTCACAATTTACAATTTGACAAACATAAAAGAAATTCGCCGCTTTAAGAAAACTGCAGCTGCAAGATATTTGTTAAATATACATTTAAAGGGTCTTTTGCATTCTAATAACATTTGGACAATTTCAACAGTTTTTAACAAACGGATACTGAGTAATAGCGTTTTGAAGTTGGGCACGTGATTTGAAACGAGCTATAGTCTCATCGCTTCATTGCTAGCCTCAATTCACCAACCGTTTCGGTTACTAGTCTCATCGCTTCATTGCTAGCCTCAACTCACCAACCGTTTCAGTTACTAGTCTCATCGCTTCATTGCTAGCCTCAATTCACCAACCGTTTCAGTTACTAGTCTCATCGCTTCATTGCTAGCCTCAATTCACCAACCGTTTCAGTTACTAGTCTCATCGCTTCATTGCTAGCCTCAATTCACCAACCGTTTCAGTTACTAGTTTCATCGCTTCATTGCTAGCCTCAATTCACCAACCGTTTCAGTTACTAGTCTCATTGCTTCGTTGCTAGCCTCAATTCACCAACCGTTTCAGTTACTAGTCTCATCGCTTCATTGCTAGCCTCAATTCACCAACCGTTTCAGTTACTAGTCTCATCGCTTCATTGCTAGCCTCAATTCACCAACCGTTTCAGTTACTAGTCTCATCGCTTCATTGCTAGCCTCAATTCACCAACCGTTTCAGTTACTAGTTTCATCGCTTCATTGCTAGACTCAATTCACCAACCGTTTCAGTTACTATTGGTCGTTTCAAATCTAAATGTTCACGATTAACATGAAATATCTCCTCTTTCCCTGCACTTACAAACTTGATTTTTTGCATCTGGCCTTGTTTTTCCAAGGTCCCACCGATTTCACAAAATTTAATGATGTAGGAAGTATGCTTCATCATGAAGCAGCACTTTCCTTTGATCTCAGTGAATTTACGGATCTTTTTGCTCCTGGAGAAAATAATTTACCGTACATTAATGGAAATCAGCTTCTCGACATAGGCGTCTCTACACAACTTGAAAGTTGGAGGCGTTTATCAACTGTTTACTTTCTATTGTTTACTTTCTTTAAAATACTATGAGAATGTCAATGTTATAGCCTTTACAGACGGTCTAAAACAAATCAGCGTATAAACAGTTCCATTAATGAAAACTATTTAAACAATATACAAAAGAATACATTTTAAAAAATTAATTATCCGTTGCGAGCGATAACGAGCATGACATATCAAGCAAAGTTATTGTTTATGGGTACGCATGTGACTAAAGAGTCCGATGTAAGCACGGGATCCTCTTCACTGTAAAGAGCTACATTGTTCGTTTTATGTCTTTCCATGTGACTTTCATTATTTTACGTAAACAAGACATATGAAAGTGATTTAGTTTCTTTGCATGCCTGCAGTACACATATCAAGAATCTTTACATTTTCAAACGTTATCAACTTTAGCTAAAGATTGATCATGCGGACATATAAAAACGTCCATTATTATTTCATTTATTCTGAATCAGAGGAGTCTAACATATTGATTACTAATCTGGGCTGAACGAACGATAGTCCATCTTTTTTTCCAATAGTCATTTTCTTCTTTTAAGACATGATCTTCACATTTGCACCAAAAATCTTTGTCAATCTGTGATAGAGCAGCATATGTCAGTCCTTTTATATCGCATAGTTTAAAACTTGTATTCTCAGCTGCCACCTGCCCTTTAATTTTTGCCCAAACGAGTTCAATGGGGTTTAATTGTGGATGATAAGGGGGCAGTCTCAAGCACGTATGACCATGCTGTTGAATGATTTTGTCTATTTGGAATACTTTGGTCTTTTGCGATTTCTTAACAAGTGACAGTAATTCAGGTTTCAAAAATCCCTCGTTAAATGGAATTCCTTCCTTTCTTAGCCAAATCTTTATAACATCTTTTGTACTGGTAGATGTAGGAATTTTGTCTTCTTCTGCCACAGCGTTGTGGTACGACGCGTTGTCCATTACCAGACAGGATGGTCTGTCTAGAATTGGAAGAAGAGTATTTTCAATCCACTCTCTAAATATATGGCCATTCATCTCGGTGTGATAGTCCCTGTTGTCAGTATAATTAGAGGTGAATATAAGTTCTGCATTTTTCACCAACCCTTCTTTTCGGCTGCCTGCATGTGCCATTATAATACGCTGTCCTTTTCCAGTGGGTACACATCTTTTAATACTTCCATCTGATAACTGCCATTCCTTTGCACTTGTGTGGTGAGAATTTATCCAAGATTCATCTAGAAATACAATATCATAACCTTGGTTACGCATTTCCGTACTTCACGTAAATATTTACTCCTCATAGAAACTAAGTGCGGCTTCTCGCAGATGACATTTCTACCACTATCGTACTTTCTAAACGTAAAACCGATGCTTCTAACAGTTCTCCATAATGTTGTTTTCGACACAACAATGTCATTTTCTGCTCTCAGTCGAATTTTCAGTTTTCTTAAAGTCACAGTTTCTTTGGAATCGAACATTTTACAAATTGCTCTTCTAATCACTTCCTTGTCAAAACTATCTACTACTTTCTTTCTTCCTAGCGTCCTAGTCTTGATTGAACTGGACACTCCGTTAGCTTTAAGCACTTGTTTGAAAAAGCGTTTTGCTTATACCCAATGCGTGAATAGTTCTCTTTTCTGGCTTTGAGATGCTTCGATACAGTTTTCCACGCTTAGCTTCTATGCAAAAATATTTATACACCTTTATTGCCACTGATTGCAATGTAAGGAACTTTACTTTTATACCCATTGACTAACAGATCACAAATTTAACGAAATTACCCAATAATTAGGATACGCCGTTGCACATAAATCACAACAAAACGACAGGAAATGGGATGCACGGGATATAAAATTATAACTATGACGCGTTTTATGTGTTTTTTAGTGCTTAAAACAGGGAAATTGGCGCGCATTACGTTCAAGATGACAAGTCCGTGGGTGCTCACTCATATGAAGCGGTAATTCCTCCAAATATATGGTTTGACCAAAATGCCTTAAATTTGTATACTTCAAATAAAGAATATTTAAAACTATACGTTTGTTGGTGAGGAAATGAATGTACTTCTTGGGACCAAAAAATCACAAGACCATATGCAAAATTTCAGCATTATCAATCAATTGGTTGCAGAGATATGGAATTTTAAACACCTTCAAAATATTTTGAAACGACCAATAGTCTCATTGCTTCGTTGCTAGCCTCAATTCACCAACCGTTTCAGTTACTAGTCGCAGCGCTTCATTGCCATGATGACTCGGCTGTAAACAAATTTTCTATGGTCTGCTTAGATCTAACTGTTGATTCTATATGTGCAAGAATGTGTTCCATATTTATATAATTAGGCAATTAACATTTGCCTTTTGTACACTGTCATTATTTGCATGAGACGATTGATAATTTAATATAATTTAACAACATATTTTCAATTCATAATACTAAGGTCTTGATTCGTCTCTCTGGAAGGAAAACAAAGTGTATATTAACTGCTGTGGACAAATGTCAATTCAATTTATTAATTTAAAACTATATTTCAATTAAATACTATTTTATAACTATTCAACTAAATAATAATTAAGTAATTTTAATTTCAACAATCAATTCAAAATGGCAATCAATAAATTCCTAAATATAATTAAATAAGTAAGTAATTAACCTGATCCTTGGAAAATGAAAGTACACACGCGATGTTTATATTTCTTGAGCAAGAAGCAGGTTACACTCACGCGGTCACGTGATTACACGGCTCTCTCTCTCTCTCTCTCTCTCTCTCTCTCTCCAGACAACGTTTTAAGTTCGACGATCTCACAATGTCACAATGTTCCCTGGTTGACCTGGATTTGTCGTACGTTAATTGACCATTTCAATCTTAATCAGTCTTAAACGTGCGCTGTCATCTTGCAAAATTTGTGAGTCGTGACATGACTGGCTGAAGTTACTTGAATTCTTTAGTTGTGAAATTGTTTGCATAAATTTGACTTGTCTCGATAACTTGAGCATGTTTTATCTTGAGCTACTATGATAACTTTGCTATTTCCAGTTCTTGATCATTTGTCCGACTTGCACATTAAATACTAACTTGAATATACTGTATATTAAAACAGGTAAATGAATGTAAATATTTGGGAACTTTGTTAACCTCAGATGGAAGATGTACAAAAGAGGTGAGATGTAGAATGGCTCAGGCAAAAGCAGCGTTCCAAAAAATGAGGAAAATACTATGCAATCCATTTTTGACAATAGAAACAAGAAAAAGAGTTCTTAAATGTTACGTAGAACCAGTCTTAACTTACGGATGCGAATCATGGACAATAGGACAACAGACAAGAAAATCACTGGAGTCTGTAGAAATGTCGTTTTACAGATGAATGTTGAGAATACTATGACAGCTAAGAAGAGTAATGAAGAGGTTCTGAGAAAGGTCAAAGCAAAAAGAGAGCTAATTTCCAAGGTTAGGAAGAGACAATCATCATTTTGTGGCCATGTAATGAAAAGAGAACAACTTGAATATATTGTAACAACTGGAAAAATTGAGGGACGAAGAGATAGAGGGAAGCAAAAAGAAAAAATAACAGACAGCTTAAGAGAATGGCTTGGCAGAAGCTCAACAGCAGAAATGATAAATGGCTGCCGAGATCGAATGTCGTGGAGAGACATGATCACCTACGCCACTAGGCCCGGTACTTGATGATGATGATCACTTCGTCCCTCAACTTCCTCAGTTGTTGCAATATATTCCAATTGTTCCATTCTCATTACATGGCCAGAAAATGATGATTATTTCTTCCTAATATTGGAAATGTATTTAGCTTTCTTTATTTTTACCTCTTTCAGAACGTTTTCATTACTCGTCTTAGCTGGCCATGGTATTCTCAATATTCTTCTGTAAAACGACCATTTCTACAGCCTCCAGTGCATTTTTTGTCTGTTGTCCTATTGTCCATGATTCACATTCATATGTTAAAACTGGTTCTACATAACATTTAAGAACTCTTTTTCTTGTTTCTATTGTCAAAAATGGATGGCATAGCATCTTCCTCATTTTCTGGAAAACTGCTTTTGCCTGAGCCATTCTGCATCTCACCTCTGTTGTACACCTACCATCTGAGGTTAACATTGTTCCCAGATATTTAAATTTAATAGTCAGGTCGGGTAATTTTACCGGCTACTGTATGCAGTGCCGGTTATGGTCCCCACACCGCGATGGCAGGCAGAGGATCTCATGTATAGAGACAATGACTGCGATCTCCGACTAGTACAGTCACTGCCAAGAAGGAAAGGAATGGCAAACTACCTTCTTAAATTGCCTGGACTAATCATGACAAATCACAACCTTATATTTACAGCTAACGACATTAATGGGGACTCACAGCCACCTCGTCCGGTAGGGAGAGTCGTGTGCTACAGCTGACACCCGATCGGCATCAAGCAACTATATGCAAAAATAAAAGCAAAAATAAAAAGACACTAGCAATAGGAACTTGGAACATTAGATCAGCATTCCAGGTTGGAAAACTAGAAAACATCAGTAAAGAAATGAAGAGAATGAAATTGAACATCTTGGGACTATGTGAAATGAGATGGACAGGTGCAGGATTATTACAACGCGACAGTGGAAATGTAATTTACTCTGGGGGAACCACACACGAAAGAGGAGTAGGCATCATGTTAGATAGAGAAAGAAGCAAAACAGTGAAAGGATTTTGGCCAGTATCAAACAGAATTCTGCTAGTAAAATTGAGAGGTAGACCAATGGATATCAACATAATTCAAGTTTATGCACCAACAAGTAATAGCGAAGAAGAAGACATTGACACTTTTTACGAGGAGCTAGAGGCGACCATGGTACAGTGTAAATCCCAAGAAATAACCATTATATTAGGGGATTTCAATGCAAAGGAAGGAACAGCTAAAGTGCAAAATGTGACTGGGAGGCTTGGCCTTAGAGAGATGAATGACAGAGGGGATAGATTGATAGATTGGGCAAAGACACATGAAATGATTATAGGTAACACCTGGTTCAAAACAACACCCTAGGCGATTATGGACATGGCAATGCCCAGACAAAAAAGGACACAATCAAATTGATTTTATACTGGTACAGAGAAGATTCAGGAATGGGCTAACATCGGTTAAAACAAGGCCAGGAACAGACTGCATTAGTGACCATGTACCAGTAGTTGGAAAGATAAGAATAAACCTGCGGAAGGCACAGAAATCACCAAGAAATATATAATTAGATCTAGATATGCTAAGAGTAGATAAACAGATGAGTGATAAGTACAGCACGATAGTACACAATAGATATAATGCTATTGAGAAAATACAGGACATCCACGAGCAGTGGGAAATGCTCAAACAATTGATTCAACAAACATCAAAAGAAGTAATACCAGTGACTAAAAGAATCAACAAAAACAAATGGATCACAGAAGAAATATTACAACTAATGAACGAAAGAAGAAAACATAAGAAAGAAGAACGGACATACAAAATATTGCACATAGAGATCCAAAACAAGTGCAGTGAAGTAAAAGGAAGGATGGTTAAAACAGAAATGTGAAGAAATGGAAAAACAACAAAAGAAAGACTCAAAATGTATGCACAATCAGTTAAATGAATTAACAGGAAGAAAAGAAGTCAAAGTTTCAGGATGTGTGAAATCAAAGAGAGGAAATATAATAGTGGGACAGGAGAAGACAATGGAAAGATGGACAGAATATATCAGTCAACTCTATGATGATGAAAGACCAGAATTAAACAATTCAAATGAAGACACAGGACCACCAATAATGCAGAGTGAAGTGGAGGACGCAATTCAACACATGAAAAGAGGCAAAGCTCCAGGTTCTGACAATATAACAATCGAAGAGATAAATGCATTAGGAGAGCTGGGAGTACAAGTCATAACAAAATTACTCAATGACATATATAACACTGGACACATACCCGAAGATCTACTAAAATCTATCTTTGTAGCCATACCGAAGAAGTCAGGAGCCACTGATTGTGAAGACCACATCACTATTAGTCTTATGAGCCATATGACTAAAATATTACTAAGAATAATCATGAGACGTATAAGGAACAAAATAAAACCAGAAATAAGTGAGGAACAATGTGGATTTGTGGGTGGAAAGGGCATCAATAATGCAATATACATCTTAAGAGCATTGATAGAAAGATCTATAGAGGTAAAGAAAGATCTATATATGTACTTTATAGACTACACGAAGCATTTGACAAAGTAAAGCATATGGAAATAATCAATATGCTGGAGAAATTAAACATTGATGGCAAGGATCTGCGAATCATAAAAAAACATGTACTGGCAACAAACAGCAGCTATACGAATTAACAACCAAACAGGACAATTCCAATATATAAAACAAGGAGTCAGACAAGGATGTGTTCTGTCACCGGATTTGTTTCCACTGTACAGCGAATATATTATGAGATCAATAGTAGACAAAAAAGGAATTGAAGTCAACGGTCACAACATAAATAATTTGCGATATGCGGATGACACAGTCTTAATAGCAGAGACAGAGAATGAACTACAAGAAATGATAGACATAATAGTAAAGGAAAGCAACAAGAAGGGTCTCAGTCTGAATAGTAAGAAAACAGAAGTAATGGCTATATCGAAGAAACAATCACCACCATCATGCAGCATAAAAATAAACGAGACGAATCTGAAACAAGTGCAACGTTTCAAATACTTGGGCACAATAATAACATCAGATGGGAGATGCACCACAGAAATAAAAAGCAGAATAGCTCAGGCCAAAATAGCATTTCAGAAAATGAAAAATATCTTATGCAACAAATCTATGTCAATAGAAATGAGAAAGAGAGTTCATCGGTGCTATATAGAACCAATTCTGGCCTATGGAAGCGAATCATGGACAGTAGACAAACAAATGAAAAGACGATTAGAGGCCACAGAGATGGGATTTCTCAGAAGAATGTTGAAAGTTCCCTGGACAGCTAAAAAGACCAATGAAAAGTTCTCAAAGAGGCCAACACAAAAAGGGAGCTCTTAAAAAACATCAGAAAGAAGCAATCAACATTTTTCGAGCACATCATGAGAAGAGGAAAGTTGGAATACTTGGTTACAACTGGCAAAATAAAAGGAAAGAGAGATCGCGGACGACAAAGAGAGAAAATACTGGATAGCTTGGTGTCATGGCATGGCAAACAGTCAACAACAGAACTGATACGATACACTATAGATAGAAGATTGTGGAGGAACATGATCACCTACGCCAACCGGTATGGCACATGATGATGATGATGACTGTATGCAGTAAACAGTACAACTTGTGACTGCCCTGCTGCCTTGCAGGTATGCTCGGGAGAGTAAAAGGCTAAGGGAGGGTACCCCGAAGTAAAACAACCCCACAGCCTTGTGGGTGAAACTTTTTAGTCAAGGCTAGCGGAGCCAACCGTAAATACCGACGGAAAGCAACAGAAAACCACCGTCGTAATTTCTTTGTACAGTCATGAATCGCCACAACATTAGAAATCACGACAACAACGTTAAGGGGGATTCCAATGGAAAAAACCCTCGTTCGATAGGTGACACCATGTGCTACAGGTGATACCCGATCGTCATCAAGCAACTGTAAGCAAAATGAAGATAAAACAAACTCTAAAGATAGGTACTTGGAATGTGAGAACACTCGTGCAGAAGAGTAAACTGGAAAACATCAAACAGAAAATGAAAAGAATGGGTTTACATTTACTGGAACTTTGCGAAATGAGAAGATGAACATCATCATCATCATGTGCCATACCGGTTGGCGTAGGTGATCATGTCCCTCCACAATCTTCTATCTACTGTGCATTGTATGAATTCTGTTGTTGACTGTTTTCCATGCCATGACACAAGCTATCCAGTATTTTCTCTCTTTGTCGTCCGCGATCTCTCTTTCCTTTTATTTTGCCAGTTGTAACCAAGTATTCCAACTTTCCTCTTCTCATGATGTGCCCGAAAAATGTTGATTACAAATGTTGATTGAAATGTTGATTAGATGAACATAGATAACATAAACTGCAACATTCTCGTTAGCATTTTGTGATAAGCCATAAGTTAAAACTAAAACTGACGCAAAATGTAGGAAAAGAAAATCATGAAATGTGTTTTCGGTGTTTTATTCTTTCAAATTCATATTTACGTTTACAATGATTTAGAATCATTTCCTAGGATACCATTCATTGCTTGTACAAAATTAAATTGCAGTCGATAATTCCACAGATTCAAATAGTTTATAACATAAAGTTTAGAAAAGATTCATGTGCCATCAACAGAAGAACCCAAACTTTCATTACAGGTAAACATAGTTTCATCTAACCAAAAAATATACATTAGAAAAAAAAAACACAAAAATAGCGTTTGTCAACTAAAAATGGGGTTTGTCAATTCAACCTAGTATGATAAATACTTTGTTTATGCTTGTATCATTTATATGTTGCGGTAATTAATGATAAGGATGACGGTGATAATGATGTTTATCTAAGTGATCAATCTCCAGGCGATACAGAGAAGACGAATTAGGCCGGCCATATGTGAGACATATTCAACTCATCTTTGAAAATCAATCAACTCCATTCTTCAATTTCACTTGCACAATGCAAGTTCGCAACATTTGTAATTATCATGAGAAAAGCTAGAGCTCACAACTAAGACGTCATGTCTGTATATATGTGTTTGGTTTAATTGTAAGGCTGTTTTTTATTATTTTTTTTATTTTTAACGTTAAACTTGACACTGAGTTTTGTAAGAATTTCGCCACACACAAAAACTGACCCCAGTTAGAATTGTAATTTAAAAAATTAAACTTCTTGCACAAGAAACAATCACTTAAATTATTAGTATTATTATACTCGATTAAATAAGCTTAAGAGTTGCGATGTTAATAACTTGGTGCACTTCATTTGTGACAATATCTGGTTTTTTGCACTAATAAATAATGGCGTTTATACCATTTCTATTACAGGCGTTACACTGCGTTACAGTTAATATATTATTATTATTATTATTATATATTAACAAAATATGTATTACAGGATTCTGGGCCATGGTTTATAGAAATTAACTACAAATCTATTATAGGCCACTGGGGCACGGTTTATGAACATTAACACTATATTTATTATAGGCTACAGGGTCCATATGTTGTAGACACTAAAACCATATATTATAGGCCACTGGGTCATGGTTTATGGACATTAACACCATATTTATTATAGGCCACCGGGTCACGGCTTATGGAAATTAACACCATATTTATTATAGACCACTGGGTCACGGTTTATGGACATTAACACAATATTTATTATAGGCCACTGGGTCACGGTTTAGGACATTAACACCATATTTATTATAGGCAACTGGGTCAAGGTTTATGGACATTAACACCATATTTATTATAGGCCACTGGGTCACGGTTTATGGACATTAACACTATATTTATTATAGGCTACAGAGACCATATGTTGTAGACACTAAAACCATATCTATTATAGGCCACTGGGTCACGGTTTATGGACATTAACACCATATTTATTATAGGCCACTGGGTCACGGTTTATGGACATTAACACCATATCTATTTAGACTACAGGGTTGATGAAAAGTATGAAAAAATGTCAACATAATTTACTTTTTTTCATTTCTGATCCTTGGTGTTATTGTGTTTTTTTTTTCCCATACTGGATTGTTTTGTATGGTTTTTTAGTCACAATAATAAGTTTCGACCAAAAGACTCACTGATATTGAAATATGATGTATAGCATGCAATGATCACGGTAAGGTGTCACATGGATGTAGAATCACTTGAGATGGGTTTCAGATAGGGTCAGCCGGGGTGCAGTTTGTAAACAGGGAATAAAGAGAGAAGACAAGAATGACTTCCCTCAGTCAAAGAAGAAAGCAACAATGAATACCTGTTAGGTTTGCTTCCCCAAATGGCCCAGCATAGTCTTAAGAGACGTTGCACCATAAAGAGACAGTCATCGCTATAGTTCAATGTTTTATGAGACGTTGAGGCTTATTAAGATTATGATAAGAGTTCGTTTTTCAACTTTTGGTGCGAGGATGCCGACAGTCAAAAGTCTTCTTCTTTAATCTCTTCCACTGCTGTCTAATGAAAAACAAGACCTACTCAATTTTTAAAGCAATTATTTCCACAGCACTAACTTTATTTGCCATTCCGTCTTCTTCATTTCACAGTTTCCAGCATTTTTGGTGAAGTCAGACTTGTAAATGAAACACAAAATTGTACCACCTTTCATGTTTCTTACTACACCAAGAAAATCGTTTTGTTTTCTTCTCTTATTGTTCTAAAATATAAGGCGTTATAAATTTGTGTTAATATTTACTTAACTATTATTATACGTGCTTATAGACAAACAGGGTTAGTGAACTGGACTATAAATGACAAGAGGTAGGGTTCGATCCCAACCGACTGCTTCCGGTTCACCCAGCCTTTAATGGGTACCGGATTTTTTTCTGGGAAAGTAAAACGGCACGGGCGTAATACCGACCACATTACCCCAAAAATCATGTGCCGAAGGTCTGTAAAATTTATAGTCATTAACACCATATTCCCTATACGCCACTTGGCGTGATGGGGCACTTTACTTTTTTACTGTAAAGAATGATTGAAGCTAAATAAAAACTATGCATTTAGTGTTACATTTAATTTTGATTTACCACATCACATTTGATTCAGTGTTTATGTTTTCTGTAATATTTATGAAGGCATTCGTGAACCCCATATAAGCAAATGTTCCATTCAGTTGTGAACAAAATATGTTAGATTTATTTGTTTAAAAATAAATATAATAACTTTTGAAAAAAACCACTCTAAGTGTTCCAGCTTTATACCTTTAGATCAGGCAATCCATCTATCTATCTATTGACCTTTTGAGCTGTAGCCGGCCCATAGGGCATAGACCCAGATACTCTTTCTCTTATCTACATTTTTATTTTAACAGTGTTCAATCCTTGCAAAGATCTTTTATCAAATCTTGCCATTTGTCTCTGTTCTGTGCAAGCAACTCTATCTCATTGAGGAAACCGATTCCTGCTGCTCTTGCCTCTCAGATCAATGTAGGAAACCCATGCATAATGTTATATTTGGTGTAATTATTTTTAATTTTGCCCTTTAATATATCTCCGTTATTTTATTCTGCAGTGTTCATGAAGTGTAGATGAAATTTAGGCTCTACAACATTTACTGATCACAAATGATGTTTACATTTAGTGAAAAAGAAGAATAGAAATGTTGCTGTAATCACATAAAGTTAGAATTGCCAGGGCCAGGATAAAGAATGCTAAAAATAGATAAAATACAACAGCTTAAGATGACAGAATTCATGAAGCATATAATATGACCAGATCACCAGAAAGCTAATGGTTTAACAGAAAATACACTAAGGCAGGTTTAAAGGTTTTAAGAAAAAAAACCTCAGGTGAAAAGAAGAGTAATAAAAACTAAACTTGAGTGTTCAAGACACTTTTCAGATCTGAAGTTAACAAAGGATAAATATGAAAGGAAATTTGATAACACTTGGTAGAGGAAATTTTGACAGTTTTGCTAGCCTGGTTAGGGCTTTCTGTAACCAGAAATTGTGAAGTAGTTAATTTATTAGGAGTACAGCCTCAACAATGCAAGGGTAAAATATTAGTCAAAATGTGAGCTTGGAGAACAGCAATTTTACTGAATGGATCAGCAGACCAATTTTGTTGACTGAAGATGTTTGTTTACTGATGGAATAAATCACAGTTAGAATTAATGACATAGAAATGCTACACTTCTGTTACCTAAGCTGAAATTATGTGCTATAATATTTATTCTTATCAGAATAATAAACAGAGTTGATTTGTTAGTGGTTTTACATGAAGAATTCATTACATCATATGTTTAAGAAGAACGTCTGGCGTTTTAGAGTCATCCATAGTATAGAGGTAATTTTGACCTATGGAAGCGAATCATGGACAGTTGACAAATAAATTAAAATATGATTAGAGGGCACAGAGAAGAGATTTCTTAGAAGAATGTTGAAATCTCCCTCGACAACTAAAAAAGACCAATGAGGACATTCTCATAGAGTCCAACACAAAAAGGGAGCTTCTAAAAAATATCAGAAAGAAACATGCAGCATTTTTTTTTTCTGGCACATTATGAGAAGAAGAAATTGGGATACTTCGTTACAACTGGTAAAATATAGGGAAAGAGAGATCATGGACAACAAAGAGAGAAATAACTAGATAGCTTGGTGTCATGGCATGGAAAACAGTCAACAACAGAATTGATACATTTCACGGTGGATGGAAAGTTGTAGAAAGAAAAGACAGGACAAGGCCAAACCGGTATGGTACATGATGATGATACAGTAATATTGAGAGAGCAGAACAAAAATTCTTCCCATTGATCAACACTTGAGTATTAACCTGCAACTTCTGAAGTAGAATTGTAACAATAAACATTTATATTATAGTAAAAGTAAAGTAAAGTACCCCCGTCACACTAAGTGGCGTATAGGTAATATGGTGTTAGTGACCATAAATTTTACAGACCTTTGGCACATGATTTTTTGGGTAATGTGGTCGGTATTACGCCCGTGCCGCTTTACTTTCCCAGGAAAAAAATCCGGTACCCATTAAAGGCTGGGTGAACCGGAAGCCGTCGGTTGGGATCGAACCCTACCTCTTGTCCTAATTAGTCCAGTTCACTAACCATTGAGCTATCGCAGCTCCCATTTATATTATACAGAGCTCTTATTTATGACTCAGTGTGAACTGGAAATGTATTGTCAGGTTGCTACCAGGTTGTCTTCAGTTATAGTGTACTACTCTTCTTGAGTAATGAGGGAGGCTTGTAGACATTATTTTAAATCCCTCCATCTTTACACACTGCAGTTACATTCTATGTATGTCATCATCATCAAGTACCGGGCCTAGTGGCGTAGGTGATCATGTCTCTCCACAACTTTTGTTTTTGGCAGCTATTTATCATTTCTGTTGTTGACCTTCTGCCAAGCCATTCTCTTAAGTTAAGCTGTCTGTTATTTTTTCTCTTTGCTTCCCTCTATCTCTTCGTCCCTCAATTTTTCCAGTTGTTACAATATATTCCAGTTGTTCTCTTCTCATTACATGGCCAAAAAATGATGATTGTCTCTTCCTAACATTGGAAATTAGCTCTCTTTTTGCTTTGACCTCTCTCAGAACCTCTTCAGTACTCTTACATATCTGTCCGTGGTATTCTCAACATTCTTCTGTAAAACCACATTTCTACAGACTCCAGTGATTTTCTTGTTTGTTGTCCTATTGTCCATGACTCGCATCCGTATGTTAAGACTGGCTCTACATAACATTTAAGAACTCTTTTTCTTGTTTCTATTGTCAAAAATGGATTGCATAGTATTTCCTCATTTTTTGGAAAGCTGCTTTTGCCTGAGCCATTCTACATCTCACCTTTCTATGTATGTACTGTAGACAAAACCAGGTGGGTGTCGCAATCACAATGTATTTACAACTAAAGAGTACTGCAGTAAGTCAAATGGTTACAAGAATAAAGTAATTACAAATTACAAGCGACAACAAACAATTAAAAAGATCTGAGCGTCTCATCTTTAGTGTCTCTTAATTTGATGTATGATGATAATGCCTCAACATATCAATGTATTCAAGGTCAAATAAAAATATCATTACCATTTGATACTTCATATTTTTATATTAGAAGGTGTTTGTCAACATTATGTTGTTTTGCTGCAATTCTGACAGCAAAGTTCCTACAATTATTGTGCCCATATTTATCAAACTTCACCTATTATTCGTATTTTCATTGCAGAGTTCAAAATCAATCAGACATTTTCCAGTCACTAAGTTCAAATAAAAGGGCACATAACTCATTGAATTGGGAAGCTAAACTACAGAGAAGAAGAACTCTAGCCACTTAACCTGCGGCATTATGTGGCCTAGTGAGATTAAGTTTTAGACTTCGCTCTCGTATGACAGTGTATTTTACAGGGATTTCTTCACCATTTAAAAATGCATTTGATTTGTGCTTATGTATTGTTTATCAGCTGTCAAGCATTTGTTATTAATCAGTTATTTCATGCATTGAGATATTTACTGAATTAATTCCCCTTTATATATATTTCATCATCATCATCATCATCGAGTGCCATCTCCGCAACGAAGGATGGTTACCATGGAGCGCCATTCTGCTCTGCCTCTTACTTTGATGGTGCAGGTTGTCATAGGCTGATTTATCCATCTTTTGATGTTACTTGTCCATGTTAATCTTGGTCTGCCTCTGCCTCATTTACCTTGTATTTTCCCCTCAAGGATTACTTTTAGTAGGCTGTTGTGTCTTTTAACATGGCCCAAAAATCGCATTTGTCTTGTTTGAATTGTGGTTAGTAGTTCTCTTTTCATTTTTAGTTGTTTTAAGACTTCATCGTTTGTTTTCTTTTCCTTCCATCCAACTCTACCTATTCTTCTATATATCCACATTTCAGAGGCTTCAATTCTCTGTTCTGTTTTCTTGTCTATTGTCAATGTTTCTGCACCATATAGCCTAGTATAATATAGGAATATTGAGAAGATGTAACATTTTGCTACTCTTAGTTTTAGCCCTGGTGTTATTTGTTTTGATGTTAGTATGTTCTACATGACATTAAAATCACTTTTTTGCCATTCCTATTCTTTTGTTTATTTCAGTTGTACATTTTCCGTCTCTGGTTATAGTATGTCCTAGGTAGTTGTAGTTCTGAACTGTCTCCGGGTCTATTCCTTCAATTTTTATATCCACTAGTGAGTTTTGAGTATTTTCTTTGTTTATGATCATAGTTTTAGTCTTTTTGATATTCATAAACTAGCCATAATTTTTGCTTGTCATGTTTATTTCATTAAGTAATTGTAGATCTTTATAATTTTCTGCTAGTAGTATCGTTAACATATCTTAGGTTATTGATTATCTTTCCATTAATTTGTAGGCCTGGCATCTCTATGCCGTTTTTAAAGATTTGCTCAAATTGAACAAGCTTGGTGATAGGATGCATCCCTGTCTTACTCCTCTTTTTATATCAATGGGTGTAGAGTTCTCTTTGTTATATTTTATTATTGCTGTTTGCTCCCAGTATAGATTGCATATTAGTCGTATATCCATGTCATCTAGATGTATCTCTTTTAGGCATTCTATAAGTTGTTATTGGTGTACTCTATCAAAAACTTTGGTGTAGTCTATGAAGCAGGCATATATTGGTTTGTTTACTTCTGTGTATTTTTCGATTAATGTTCTCATGCAGAATATGGTTTCTTTTGTCCCGCTATTTTTCCTAAATCCAAATTACTGCTCATCTTATTCAGTAATGATTTTATTCTGAATCCTTCCTTGTATAACTTTTAGCAAGATTTTTGTAACATGGCTCATTAGGCTTATTGTTCTAAAGTCACTGCACCATTCTTTTTAGGCAATGCAATGAAAGTTGATGTTTTTAGTTCATTTGGTATGTGTCCTGTGTGGTATATGTCGTTGCATATGTTTGTAATCACTTCAATGTCAAAATCTTCTAGTGCCTGTATCATCTCTATCTGTATGCTGTCAGGTCCTGCAGCTTTTCCCTTTTTCATTGTTTTCATAGCTTTTTCCACCTCAGATTTTATAGCCTGATGTATATTTTATAACAGGTATCTTCTCCCTTAGATCATGAAATAGTTCTGTTATATATTCCTGCCACCTATCTATAATATCTTTATTGTCTGTTAGCATTTTTCCTTTTTTTGTCTGAAATGCATCCACCTTCTGTGGCGTTATTTATTTTTATTAGTCATTCTCTTTATTTCAGTGTGCATTCCCCTTAAGTCTTGTTTGCTCTCCATAGTTTCTATTTCTATACATTTTTGGCTAAGCCAGTCTTCTTTTGCCTTTTTGCACCTTTTGCGTATCTCATTATCTATTTTATTGCATTGAGCAGTGTTCTTTGCATGTCTCCTTTCTTCCATTTTTTCTAAGATGGTGTTAGTTATCTATTTTCGTTTTTTGTTCTTTTATCTTTTGGGCAGGTGTCGCAGGTTTCTTGTATGTTTTCCTTTATGCATGCCATTTGGTTGTTACTTTTTCATGAGGATTTTCTCTTCTGTATTGCTCAATTCCTTCTTCTAGCAGCTTCTGGTATGTGTTCTTTACTTGTATTGTATAGGTATCTTTAATATGTTTTTGATTTATATCTAGTGGATTTGTTGATGAATTAGACTTTGCTTGTTTCTCTTTAGTTTGATTTTCATTTTAATCATTACAGGATTGTGATCTGAATTAATATCTGCTCCTGGGTAGGTTTTGGCTTTCTTTACGCTGTTACAGAACCTTTCTTTTATCATTATGTAATCTATTTGATTCCTCTTTTTATCTCCAGGGCTTTTCCATGTGTACAGTTTCCTTTTCTCTTACTCAAAGTAGGTGTTACATACTATCAGCCTGTTTTCTTCACAGAATTGTATTAATCTTTCTCCTCTGTCATTTCTTTTCCTAAACCATGATTTCCTATAATGGTCTTATATCTGCCTTTTCCTACTTTAGCGTTCATGTCACCCATTACAATCAAGATGTCTGAAGATTTCACTTGCTTTTATATATATTTAATTATTTTTTATTTATATAATTTCTACACTAGTTAATAATTTTATGAAAATATATCATGTTCGTGAATTTTGTAAGGTAATCTTAAATTATTAATTCATTTCATTGTTTATTACAAGCAGTGATGAGTCTAGTTTGATATTTTGTCTTATTTTCTTCACTTTTTTTTAAGGATTGTCATGAGACAGAGGAGCAGAGGACATGTAAATTATAAGGTAGATAACTGATGAAAAACACAAAAATCCATCACAATTACAGTCACAGGTTTCAATGGGTGATTGTTACATAATTTTAAAGAATATAATTACAACACAATAAAACATTGCACAATTTGAAAATTGAGCTATGTTTAATTATCAATCATAGATCTTAATTCATGAAAAGTAGTTTTAAGTGGCATTGTTTGCACTGACAACACACAGATATACTTTTAAAGATTTGTTTGAGAATACAGTGGAAAACGAGTGACCATAATGTTCTAAATAAGGAGAGAAGCTTATTACTATGGTCAAGAGGAGATAATCATACAATCTGATCATGTTTTGAGCTGGAAAAAATGGTCTATATTGTGACAAATGATTACGTTGGGGGATAAAGATATAGAGGGAAATAGAGAGTAATAAGACACAAAACAGCTTAAGTTGGCATGATGTCAACAGCAAAATGTTTAACTCTTGTAGAGACAGAAAATTGTGGAGAGATACGATCACATATAACGTACGTGATGATTATGATTTTTAATTAAATAATATTAATGTGCTTGTATATGTGTGTTGTTGATGATCTAGCAGATTATAGGCTTCTGCAAATAAACTACATGTGTTGGTATTAGCATGTTTGTATGTGTGTGCAAGTGTGTAGGTTTGGACATTTAAATACAAGTATATAAGAACATATAGCAGTATATGTTAGGTCTGGACTGAGAATCAATATAAATAAAATACCACTGATATCATATTTGTTCACATATTATTTATGTTAAAGTTTCACTATTTGATTTGCAAAATTCAAGTGATTCTCTGAAAATTAAATTCACTTTGTTTTATGGACAAAACGTTGATAAACATCTTGCACTAAAATGGCATTGGTAACACTGAAAGAGACATTTTTGAGGTTATCGTAAAGACACACAAGGCATGCCCCTGACATGATCTTTATGTTCAATAATTTATGATCAGCCCGAAGCCATAGTTTGGTGCCCATTACAAAACCAGCATCAAGATTTAGTTAATAATTATAACTTTCTATTTTCATAAACAAAACACTTTAAAATGGTGTCACCTTAGGTGTGATATGTCATATTCTATTCTATTCTATTGACCTTTCGAGCCGTAACCGGCCCATAGGGCGTAGACCAAGATACACCTTCTCCTATATGAATTTTTGTTCTAGCAGTTTTCTTTTAAAGATATTTTATCAAATCTCGCCATCTGTCTCTGTTCTGTGCAAGCAGTTCTATCTCATTGAGGGAGCCGATTCCTGCTGCTCTTGCCTCTCTCATCAATGTTCTTCTCAGTGTCTCCCTGGGTCTTCCTCTTTTTCTTTTACCTGTTGTTTCCCATATGAGGGCTTGCTTTGCTATTCGATTATTATCTCTTCTCATCACATGTCCAACGTATGACCATCGTCTTTTCTTTATTACTGAAGATATTAGTGGTTGATTGGCGATTTCTCTAATTTCCTCGTTTGTTTTGAATTCGTTCCATTCTATACCAAGTATTTTCCTTAGACATTTATTTTCGAATGCGTTCAACTTTGTTTCTATATCTCTTGTTGTTTTCCAGCTTTCACACGCATACGTAAGGGTTGATAGTACATTTGATTTGAATAGCCTAAGTTTTGTGTTTGTGCTAATGAGTTTTGATTTCCACAACTTTTCAAGGCTTCTGAAAGACATTGCTGCTTTAGCCAGTCTGATTCTAATTTCTTTGCTCGTATCCCCTTCTCGATCAATGTGACTTCCAAGATAGATGAAGTGATCGATCTCTTCTACTGGTTTGTTTTCCATGTATATTTTGTCACTTGTTGGAATTAAACTTTTCATGACTTTAGTCTTTTCATGATTGACCTCAAGCCCAATTTTGCTGGCTATTGATGATAGTTCATTTGTGTTTTCCTGCATCGTTTTTATCTGATTGCTGATGAGAACTATGTCATCAGCAAAGTCCAGGTCCTCCAAATGGTCTCCTTGTATCCATTCGATGCCTTTATTACCAGTGCAGCATTTCTTCATTATGAAGTCCATAACAATTCCAAATAACAAGGGCGATAAAATACATCCTTGTTTAACCCCAGTTTCTATTGGGAAACATTCGCTCAGTCCTTCCTCTGTTCGAACTGCACATGTGTAACCATCATACATGTCTTTGATAATATTTATGATTTTTGATGGTAAGCCATATTGCTTCAGAATTTTCCACAAAGAATCTCTATGAATACTATCAAATGCTTTTTTGAAGTCGATGAAGTTAAGTACAAAAGGTTTTTGCTTTTCAATGTGTCATATTAGCATATTGTTATTGTTGTATCTGTTTATTCATATCGAGGGTGAAATAATGTGTTTATCAAAGTTAATATTTTATGTTTAAGCTTCATTTTAATTGTCTTTGTATTAAAATGTGTTAGTGATATTTGAAAAGTCAATCAAGACTATACTAGGAATACACTGAAGTATCTTCTTTCTTTCTAACTACACTCTCTTAGAAAGTAAACTAAAAGTGATCTTTTCTTGTGAGAAACCCTGCACATCTGTTAATAAATTTTTCAGATAATTAACTTCAGGTTGTATCAAAGATGTAACAAAATTAGCTACATTTGAGTGATCAAGATTTCAGTGGCAAGAAACAATACATACTTGATCAGGGTAAGAAAAATTATGCTGCCAAAATTTATTTGTGATATAAAAGAATTGTTGAGGATTTGAGAACAAGACCTTTGTTTGATGATGATACTATAAAGCTCTTATAGAAATCTGAAATAATGAAAGTGGTTTAGAAAAAATCAGGCTAAATAAAGTTTTATTTATTCAATAAATAAATTTTTTTAAAAATATTTTCATTTGATTTTATCTATCTATCTATATATCTATTGTCCTTTAGAGCTAAAGGTGGCACATGGGGCAGAAATTATAGTCTCGCACTGTATTACAATCTTTATTATCAAGTATAATACCAAGCATTGTATTCCACTAACGTCTTTGTTCTAGGTGAACCTGTCAGCTGCAGCAAGGAAGCTTATGCCGTCATCTTTCACTTCAGTGTTATCTTTAGTGTTTCTCTAGGTCAACGTCTTTTTCTTTTAATCTCTGGCCTTTTGAGGCCTGATTTGAGATGCTATTGTTGATTCTTCTCATCACATGGTCAACACATGACCACCTTCTTCTCTTGATTATAGATGACATTTTTGTATGCTTTGTCATTTCTCTTATTTCTGACCTTGTCTTAAACTCATTCCATGGGAAAGGGTGTATTTTCCAATATTTTTTTTAATGAGGCATTTCTTTTCAAATTCATAAAACTTATTTTCTGTTTTTTTTTAAATAGTTTTTTTCCAGCCATTGCAAGTCTAAGGTTGGAGAGTACATTTGATTTGGAAATTCTTAGCTTCCTTTTTGTGCTTAGTAATTTTTATTTCCACATTTTATAAAGGTTTCTGAAAATCATTTCTGTTTTTGCTATTCTGGTTCTAATTTCTTCCTTTGTGTCTCTTTCTTGATCTATGCAGCTTCTATGATATACAAAGTGATCTACCTCTTCTACTGCTTTCCTTCCATATGTATTTTTTGCTCCTGGTAGAATTGTATTTTGCATAACTTTGATCTTTTCTTTGTTGATCTTAAGTCCTATTTTTCTAGCCATTGATCACAGGGAATTTAGTTTTCTTTGGCATCATGTTCACATTGCTATTGATAAGAACAATGTCGTCCAGAAAATCAAGGTCCTCCAACTGAGACCCAAGTGTGCATTCAATGCCTTTGTTACCTGTACATATTTTCTACATTTGAAGTTGATCGCAATTCCAAATAGCAAAGGAGATGAAATACATCATTGTTTCACTGCTATATAAAAACAGGGAACAGACAGATAATTGCAGTCATGTAGACTGGAATGTCAGTATTTTGATGTGTTCTTTTTTTATGAAGCTGTCACCATACCTTGCAGGAGCGTGTGTTACAGCCTACCACCTGCTCCTATACAACTTCTTGATCTTGATCCTTCCTATGCCGCTAGACAAAACTCAGAGCTAGTAGTGTATTTTGCCACCCATCTCTATTCTGGGCAAGATGTTCCAATATCTTATCTAATGAGTCTATGCCTGCCAATTTTGTCTCTCTTATAAGTGATCTTTTTAGTTTCTCTTTAGGTCTTCCACTTTATCTGTATTCTGATGTTTCCCTTAGAAGAGCCTGATTGCAAATCCTCTTGTTGTCTCTTTTCAGCACATGTGCAACATATATCCACTTTCTCTTCTATTGTAGATGGTTGCATGGCCACTTCTCTTATTTCAATATTAGTCTAATTCACTCCATTGTACACAGAGTATTTTTCCTAGGCATTCTTCAAAAGCGTTTAATTTTTTTCTCAATCTCTACTGCTGTTTTCCAACTTTCACATCCTTAGGTAGGTGTTGATAATACATTTGAGTTGAATATTCTAAGTTTGGTTTTTGGTTTTCTTGCTTAGTATTTTTTATTTCTATATTTTGTCCAATATCAACATTTTTCGGGCACATCATGAGAAGAGGAAAGTTGGAATAGTTGGTTACAACTGGCAAAATAAAAGGAAAGAGAGATCACAGACGACAAAGAGAGAAAATACTGGATAGCTTGGTATCATAGCATGGAAAACAGTCAACAACAGAACTGATATGATGCACTGTAGATAGAAGATTGTGGAGGGACATGATCACCTACGCCAACCGGTATGGCACATGATGATGATGATATTTTGTCCAGGTTTTTGAAATTTGTTGCTGCTTTTGCTATCCTGCTTCTGATCTCTTCTTTTTGTTTCACCTTCTGGATCTATATTACTACAACGATATATATATATATATATAAAGAAAAAGAGGAAGACCCAGGGAGACACTGAGAAAAACATTGATGAGAGAGGCAAGAGCAACAGGATTCGGCTCCCTCAACGAGATAGAGCTGCTTGCACAGAACAGAGACAAATGGCGAGATTTGATAAAAAATCTTTAAAAGAAAACTGCTAGAACAAAAATTCAGATATGAGAAGGTGTATCTTGGTCTACGCCCTATGGGCCGGCAACGGCTCGAAAGGTCAATAGATATATATATATATATATATATATATATATATATATATATATATATATATATATATATATATATAGTGGTCTACTCTTTCCAGTGTCTGGCTATTGATGTAGCAGTGATTACAGAGTGGAAGACAAGATGGGAGTGTGGGGTAGAAGTTGAGGAAAGAGGGAGATAGGTGATCTAAAATAGAATCATTGATATATATTGCCCTCTGGGGTATTGTTATTTTTCATTATATTTGTTTTACTCCTGATGATTTCAAGTCCTATAACCACCTTCTGCCATGGATGATAAGATATTTGTGATGTTTTGCATCTTGCAGATATTGTCCTTTAGAAGCACTATATCAACTGCAAAATCTAGATCTTCCAAATAATTCTTGTCACACCATTTAATGCCATCAATGCCGTTGCAACATTTACTCATTATGTAATAAATGGTTCTTCCAAATAGCAATGGTGATAGTATACATCCCTGTTTGACTCTTGTTTCAATTCAAAACCAATCACTCATTCTCTCCTCTGCGTGAACTGTCCAAGTATAGCCATCACATGTAACTCATGGACAATAGGACAACAGACAAGAAAATCACTGAATTCTGTAGAAATGTGGTTTTACAGAAGAATGTTGAGAGTACCATGGACAGCTAAGAAGAGTAATGAAGATGTTCTGAGAGAGGTCAAAGCAAAAGAGAGTTAATTTCCAATATTAGGAAGAAACAATCATAATTTTTTGGCCATGTAATGAGAAGAGAACAACTAGAATATATTGTAACAACTGGAAAAATTGAGGGATGAAGAGATAAAGGGAAGGAAAGAGAAAAGTTACCAGTCAGCTTAAGAGAATGGCTTGGCAGAAGGTCAACAATAGAAATAATAAATAACTGTTGAGATCAAAAGTTGTGGAGAGACATGATCACCTACATTAGCAGTCCCGGTACTTGATGATGATATGTCTTTTGCAATGTTGATAATTTTTTGTGGATTCTGTAATGTTTTAAGATATACACAATGACAACCTATGTATGCTGTCAAACACTTATTTTTTAAAATTAGTGAAGTTACAGATTAATAGTTGTTCTTCTGTATGTTCTTCTAGTATTATCCTTAGAGTCAATATTTGGTCAAGATAGATTCTCCCTTTTCTGAATCCTGCTTCTTCACACATAATTTTATCTACAGCATCTTTCATTCTGTTCAGCATGTTCTACAGAAAACCTTGGAAGCAACTGATAAAAACGCAATTCTTCTCCAGTTATTGCAATCTTTAAGATTACCTTTTCTAGGTAGTTTGATAATGATTCCTTTCTTCCAGTTTGTAGGAACTTTTTCTTTATCCCAAATTTTATTAAATAACTTTCTTAAGTGGAATAAGTTTTGATTATTAAATGCTTTCAGCATCTCTGCAGTTATGTTATCTATGCCACAGGCTTTATTATTAGCTTTGTGTTTTACTCCTAATTCAATTTATGTTATAGCGATTTCTTTTATATTGATGTCTAGATGTGGAGTTGGTGCATATGTATCAAACTGCATCAGATGACTGGGAGTGTTTCTAATATTTTATCAATCCATCTGTTTTGTGGCTGACCCTTGTGTTTGGTGTTCTTGCAACGTTTATTGAAGGCTCATTGTGTTGTGTTTTGATCTTTCTGCCTTGTCACTTGGCCAAACCATTTTATCTATTGTTCAGATATGATTGTTAAAAGAAAAAAAGTACACTCAGCCTAAATTAACTTTTAATGCCAGTGATATGTATATATGAACATTTATAATTCTATTCATGTACATGTAAAAACAAAATTTAATAAAAAAAATATACAAATGCTGACCAATAAAATGCAACACATACTACAATAATAAAAACATGTAGACATTGTCTCTTCCCCCCCCCCCCCCCCCCCCACATTGAAAAGAATTATCAAGTATTTTTAAATACAAAACCTGAGCTGATGCAGGTAACAGAAAATAAACATAAATTGCAGTCAAAATAAAATGCAATAGAAAGAATAAAGTGAGCCTTACTGTCACCTGTGCGCAAACTAAGAAAGTAACAAAATAACCACAAAAATTATTTTTTTAAAAAGATACAGTAAAAGATACCTTATATATGAGGTATACAATTAAAAAAGTATACAAGTAATTCACAGGACAGATAAATTTATTATAAACTTACATGATATTACTGAATGAAAATCTGTAGTTAACTCTGAGTGATCAGAAATCACTTCAGCCTGTCAAAATCTTTCTTAAGCACGGGTAAATTTTAGTTGCTTAACAATTTTTCCCATACAGTGGCCATTTTGGTTTACTATTATTTTACTTGTAACTGCCAAGGACTCTTTAATGAACAAAAAGTGCACGCTAGACCTCCTGTTTTTTATTTCATCAGAGAGGGCTAGACATTAGATCTTACTGCTCTGAGATTGGGGAGTGTAAAGACATGAAGAAACCACGTGTTTGAAGAGAAAAATTCCCATCACCTGTTGTAGGATTGCAACCTAGGACCTTCTTGTCTAGAAGCCAATAGACCATCCAGGTTTCCATACCTTCGTTAAGATTTTAACTTTCTGTTCTATCAGGCTGCATTTTTAATGTTTATATTCATTCAGTGTTTCATCACATTTAGAGGTAGTTTATGTCAAATGCTAGAATATTTAAATAGTTCCTAGATGTATGGCACAACTTTATACATACTGTATTGTTTGATAAACATCTACTTTTAATAATTGTTTTTATGAAGACTATTTTTGCATTCTTAAATTTTTTCTAATTTCTTATTAATAGGCCTATTGCCACACCAGTACTGTGCTATCTTCCTACACTGTGAAACTGTCAGCACAGATTTAAAAAAAATATTTCTTCACTTTATTCTCCTTATTGTCAGCTCTACAAAGAATTATCATAACGTTATGCCTACCCCAACAATTTCACAGAGAATTATCATAATATTTGCCTTTCCCCACAACAGTTTTACTAGAATCGAATGAACTATTTGTGCATTTGAAATGAATGCACTGATTGGTTAGCTTAGAAGGCACCTGTAGTTGGAGCATTAATAAGCGTAAGGAATAATGAGATCACTAAGTGATTGTAGCTAAGATGAGAACATAACAATCACTGAAACTGTAAATTGGTGACCGCAGGAGTCATGGATAAATGGTGGTATGGAATAATAGAGAACTAAATACAGAATATGTTTAATCACCAGTACCATTAGCATGTATATGATTGCATGTCTGTGAACTGAACTGGGCATGGAGCATTCAAAGTACAACAATGTTATACTAATAGCAACAATCAGACTCTAATTACAGAACAGTGTAGTGGTTCTTTACTAACATTATGGTTGAAAGTTAATAACTTTCATGAAGTAGGTGTTTGTTCAGTTCTTGGTTGAATCATGAAATTATTACTTAACCTTAGATTTTGCCTGTTTATGGTAAGGCATTCTTCATTCAACTTCAGATTGTCTTCTAGGTTATATTAGAAAATATAGGATAATCTACTGTCACCCTGAGGTGCTTACATCTAGTGCGCAAATGTGAGTGCATTACAAGCCACAATATTTTAGCTTCAGGTTATGGAATTTTGCAAGGGATCAATTACTTTTTAAAAAATTCTACATATATTAAATTTTCTTTATTGCTTAACCAGCATCAGATTTCCCCAAATATCATCAAAATATTTTATTTAAAAATTAAGAACGTGTATTTCTTATATAGCCTAAATCAAATGGAATCAATTTCATAGTAATAAACCGTCTAACCAAATTAGTCTAGGGGGCCTTTTAATATTTGTGGTCTTTGAGAGTCAAATAATTTCACGGTAAGTTATTTTTGCAACAAATATACAGTTGTTTTCCTTTTATGGTGTTCATTTGGTGTTTGTTAGTATCACACTTTTCAATTATTTTATAATCATATATGTTTATTGTTGTTGTTGTTGTTGTTGTATATGTATATGTTTATGTGTTACCACTTATTTAACAGATAGCTTTACACAAGATTGTTTGGAGAGTGGATTTAATAGCACACCTGCTTGCAGCATTTATAATTAAATATCATTTATGGTTATGTGTGCAAGTAACCAATTTGTTGTTAATCTTTATTTGAGTTACTTGAATTCTATGGCATGTTGTAAGAGGCGACTAAGGAGGTTGATCGATGGCTTGACAAGCTGTCATTGTAAAAAGTATTGTTATGGAAACAGAATATGTGTCATTTTGGCACGCAAAGTTTCTGTTTTTGAGATTGGTTCTGCGTATGTGCCATCTTCGGCTCGAAAGGACAGTAGATAGATAGAATTCTTTCCAAATGATCCAAAGAATGTGCCCGGCATGAAAATGGCACAGCTTGTGAATGAGAGTCTTTGGCTCACAGATTTGTAACAAGGTTAGTTTGATATCAATATCTAAAAAAATTAAAGGACTTTGTATCTGACAAATGTGCCACACTTAAAAAGTATATGGGACTTTATGTTTAATTTTTGTTACCTTTTAGATATACAAAATTACAGTAAAATTATAATTCAGAAACAAGAATTTTGTGAACATAAAAAAATCGAAACTAATATTTTTTTTCTGACAATTACTTAAAAAAGGTGGCACTTTGCATCTCTACCAATCATATCCATTCACTCAATTAAATAGCCAAAATTAAAACTCTTAACTTATATCTTCAAGAAAACTTATATTGTTCCAAACACACAATTTAATGTTTTGATTATGAATATTATTTATTATTATGCATTGCTGCTCTTATGTTTTATCAAAAAGTAATTGTTATATTTTTGTTTTCATCAAATTTTATATGATATATTTTGTGCTACTGAGTTAAAAATATGTTCATTTTTCACGCTTTTGATTCATTCACAGCTTCTGATTCAGCTCTGCTTTCTCCTTCATTAGCAAGTAGTCTTCTCTTTACTCCTGGACTCTGACGTAACTTTAACACAAAATATTTATCTTTCCGTATATCACGCAATTCTTCATATAACTTGTACTTGGGTCGAAAACTATCTTTTCTTGTGGTGCGATTGTAATCTTCTTCACCAAAATCTGTTGAACATTCTGCAGAAGGAAATTATAATTTCAGCCCAATAATTGAAATAAATAGTAACACATAAACATCAATGATGTTAAAACCTCTACAGCACTTTTCACACAACTTCCACATTAGAGTGTATTTTAAAAATTTTAATGAGTATTTTTTTTTCTGATTAAAAAAATGTTATACACATATATCAAATCATGGAGATCTAAGATCTGTGGTCTGTTTTTTTTTTTTAATGGGGGCGGTTTGGGGGGGGGGGGTGTGTGGAAGAAGAAAGAAAGAAAGAAAGAGATGAAAGAAGAAAAATGGAAAGATTTATTTCAACTACTACAGGAACACACAAAAACATGTGTACAAGCAACAAATATTTTGAAGACAGAAAAATATTTGTGAAAAGTTACAATTTATGTACATAAATTTCTAACAGTAACATGCACTTCAAATCTTACATATTATGTCTTTTGAGCTATAAAAACTTCCACCTTTCTTTATCATTTAGTTAGAGTCTATTCTATTAAATCATTACATGGTAATGCCTTTTATCAAACAAGAATAGCAAAAATAATGTATTAATTGCATATGAAGTTGAATGCAACATACATTTTGTGTGTTGTTTTTTTCCCTTATGGAGATGCACTAATCTCTAACACAACAGATTGAGGATTCATCAGAGAAGAGTTTTGTTCTGGCCTATGTTTGTTCATCAAAACAATGTGAATATCATACCTTGATATGACCATCGTACAGGAATTATGCCTCTTTCAGGGACAGTAGCTATTGTGATAGGCACTGCGGCATAAATGATAGAGTCAGAATATTGGCACTCAATCTGAAATGTATTTATGGCCCGACATTAAAATATGTATATAATGTCTCAAAATTGTTTTAAAACATGTTTGTCTTTGCATTGTTGTCACGTAAGAATTATTTTAAATCATACACAGGTGCTTATTTTAATCTCTGAGTGACATTTGAATTATAATCCTAAAGAGTTGCTAACATTTATGGGTGATGATACACAGGGTTGATGAAACTGAGTTTTACTTGCTATTCTTACCCCTCAATTTTAGTTTGTTATTTTAAATGCATACTTTCTAATTTGCTTTTCTAACCTCTCAATTTTAGTATGTTATTTTAAATGCATACTTTCTAATTTGCTATTCTACACCCATCAATTTTAGTTTGTTATTTTAAATGCATATTTTCTAATTTGCTTTTCAAACCTCTCAATTTTAGTATGTTATTTTAAATGCATACTTTCTAATTTGCTTTTCTAACCTCTCAATTTTAGTATGTTATTTTAAATGCATACTTTCTAATTTACTTTTCTAACCTCTCAATTTTAGTATGTTATTTTAAATGCATACTTTCTAATTTGCTTTTCTTACCTCTCAATTTTAGTATGTTATTTTAAATGCATACTTTCTAATTTGCTATTCTAACCCATCAATTTTAGTTTGTTATTTTAAATGCATACTTTCTAATTTGCTTTTCTAACCTCTCAATTTTAGTATGTTATTTTAAATGCATACTTTCTAATTTGCTTTTCTAACCTCTCAATTTTAGTATGTTATTTTAAATGCATACTTTCTAATTTGCTTTTCTAACCTCTCAATTTTAGTATGTTATTTTAAATGCATACTTTCTAATTTGCTACTCTAACCCATCAATTTTAGTTTGCTATTTTAAATGCATACATTTTAATTTGTTTTTCTAACCCTTCAATTCTGGTTTGCTATTTTAAATGCATACTTTCTAATTTGCTTTTTAACCCCTCAGTTCTGGTTTGGTATTTTAAATGCTTACATTCTAATTTGCTATTATTACCTCTCAATTCTAACCACTATTCAGATGCAACATTTTTATTTGACAATCTAACCCTTCAATTCTAGTCTGCTATTCTAATCTGTCAGTTCTGACATCAATTCTAAATTATCTACTTTATTCTGCATTTCTGAAGCATTCATCCTGATCTCTAACTCTGTCGCTTCAGTTCCTTATCATCTATTTTTAACACAACCATTTTGATTATATCATAAACCTTCAGCTTCTTCAAAACCTGTTTTCATGAAATCTTGAATTCTATCTATCTATCAATTGACCTTTCGAGCTGTAGCCGGCCCATAGGGCATAGACCAAGATACTCCTTCTCTTATCTGAATTTTTGTTCTAGCAGTTTTCAATTCTTTTAAAGATATTTTATCAAATCTCGCCATTTGTCTCTGTTCTGTGCAAGCAGCTCTATCTCATTGAGGGAGCCGAATCCTGCTGCTCTTGCCTCTCTCATCAATGCTTTTCTCAGTGTCTCTCTTGGTCTTCCTCTTTTCCTCTTACCTGTTGTTTCCCATATGAGGGTTTGCTTTGCTATTCGGTTATTATCTCTTCTGATCACATGTCCAACATATGACCATCGTCTTTTCTTGATTACTGAAGATATTAGTGGTTGATTGGCGATTTCTCTCATTTCCTCATTTGTTTTTAATTCGTTCCACGCTATACCAAGTATTTTCCTTAGACATTTATTTTCGAATGCGCTCAACTTTGTTTCTATATCTCTTGTTGTTTTCCAGCTTTCACACGCATACATGATTGATAATACATTTGATTTGAATAGTCTAAGATTTGTGTTTGTGCTGATGAATTTTGATTTCCACAACTTTTCAAGGCTTCTGAAAGACATTGCTGCTTTAGCTATTCTGATTCTAATTTCTTTGCTTGTATCCCCTTCTCGATCAATGTGACTTCCAAGGTAGGTAAAGTAATCTATCTCTTCTACTGGTTTGTTTTCCATGTATATTTTGTCGTCTGTTGGAATTAAACTTTTCATGACTTGAGTCTTTTCATGATTGATCTCAAGCCCAATTTTGCTGGCTATTGATGATAGTTCATTTGTGTTTTCCTGCATCGTTTTTATCTGGCTGCTGATGAGAACTATGTCATCAGCAAAGTCAAGGTAATCTTGAATTATTTAATCTGAAATCATTGTAATAAGTTTTTATTTTCAAGGTAAATCCTAAATCTTGGAGTGAGGTTACCATTTAATAAATAAAATGGTTATCTACATGTCCTAAAGCAAATGGGAAATATAGAATTAGTGCTCATATTTTTACAATGACCAAAGTTGGAAAAGAGAACACTGGAGTTGAAAAAGCAATGAGGAAAGAAAGAATTGATACAAGCCAAAATAGAGAAAAATTAATTGAATTATGCTTAAGAGAAGGTGTTGTTATAGGTGAAACCTCATTCCCACACAAGGAGATACATAAAACAACTTGGTTTTCTCCTGATATCTATCTCTATCTATTCTCTTTTCGAGCTGAAGACGACACAAAGGGCATAAGTTCTAGACTCTTTGTATGCAACGATCTTTGTTAACATGGATTAGACTTTGCAAAGGACCTGCTTTATATTTCACCATACGACACTGTTATCCCCTGATAACAGGACTAAAAATCAAATTGATCACATGTGTACTAGAAGACAATTCAGAACATCCTTGACACTAGAGCATATTGAGGAGGAGATGTTAACAGTGACTATAACTTCTGCAGTGGAAAGAAAACTAAAATTGAAAAGCCAACACAAGAAACCAAAGTCTCAGAAAATAGACATTCTTAAATTGAAATTGAAATTATCAACAAAAACTTTAACCTGAAGCTCAGTATCCGCTAGCATATAATAAGAATGGTTGATGAATGTTAGGAATTCCACCTTACTGCTCTAATGACATTAGAAGAATTAAGTATTGGACTAAAGAAAATGGAAAGATGGGCATGGATTTTGGATTATACATGAAAATGCATCAAATAAAGGAGAAAAGCAAAAACAGCTGTGATGAATGTAATGACGGATCTTGGAAAAGACCTGATAAAAGGAACACAAAAATAACTAAACAACAAAGTAAAAACTCGGCCATAAGAGATACATAACCTGGCAATGATTGTGGAGAGGGCAGCATCAATAGAAGACAGTGAAACTCTTCATAGCGTACACATGATGCTGATGAACACATTTACGTACAATAATGCAGAAATTCTGTAACGGTAACAAATGGCATTGGATAAACACTTGGATCTTAATAAAAGGACCTTCATTTAGCAGATGATATAGTTATTATCATTAGCAATATAAACAAGAAGTAAAAAAAGGGAAATGCCATGCCATCAATAGCTAGGAAAATAGGACTGAGCTCAACCAAGAAAAGACAAAAGTACTGTAAAATCATATTTGTCTAAATTCAAAAACTATACCTAAAAAGATAATCAGTGGAAGAAGTAGACCACTTTGTATATCTTTGAAGCTGCATAGATTAATAAGGGGAATTGTTGCAAATATGAAAATAAATTAAAAAGATCTAGAAACAGTTGACACATTTAAATACTTGGGATCCGCGATGAAGGCTCAAAATCTTAAATGTCAGATAGAAAAATGCAAAATACAGCACCCTTAGTAATGCTAAAACTTACTTGGAAAGTAGACATCAATCTTAGCTCTAAAATCAGATGTATCACAAATCAAAAAGTTTGCAAATGGATACAACTAACAAGCTGAGTACATGATGATCTATTGACTGTTGTGAGGAAATGCAAAATGAAAAATTGTTTGTCCACATATCTCAATCATCTGGCCTAGCAAAGACCATTCCGGAAGGAACTGTGAAAGGAGCGAGAGGGAGAGTTAAACATAGAAAAATATGAAAAGATAACATCAAAGAAATGACAGGTCTCCACAATGCAGAGTCCCACAAATTTACTGAAGATAAAGAGAAATGGAGAAGTTGACGAAGTATGTTAGTGGTGCCCCAATGGCCCCCAGGGTTATGTAAAGAAGAAGAATAAATATAAGGATTGAAACACTGTTATCATTCGTTCAATTTATATAATTTCTTACCGCTACACAGTATCTAACATCTATAACTCTGCACTTGCTCAGCCTCGAAGGACATGTTGCAGGAACTGCAAGACTGAGACTCTTCCACTGACGTCTCTGTCCTGGTCTGATGTTGTCATGGAACTCTAATTCTTCTAGAAGGATTGGACGACAGTAGCTGTCTCCATATGTCACAAGCTGAAAAGTTGGTCAAAAATAACACACATTTTAATCATTTTTTTCTTTTAGAAATGTAAAGAAAATATACAGTGATTAAAAAAAGAGATCTTCCAAAGTTTCATAAAGTCATATTTAAAAAAATTTAATTTAAATAATGTAACATGCTATACTGGAGTGGAGAGGACATGTCAAAACTGCAAATCATGTTATTGCAATGAATCAAAATAATGAAACATGCTATACTGGAGTGGAAAAGACATGTCAAGATTACATATCATGTCATTGCAATGAATCAAAATAATGTAACATGCTATACTGGAGTGGAAAGGACATGTCAAGATTACATATCATGTCATTGCAATGAATCAAAATAATGTAACATGCTATACAGGAGTGGAAAGGACATGTCAAGATTACATATCATGTCATTGCAATGAATCAAAATAATGTAACAAACTATACTGGAGTGGAAAGGACATGTCAAGATTACATATCATGTCATTGCAATGAATCAAAATAATGTAACATACTATACTGGAGTGGAAAGGACATGTCAAGACTACATATCATGTCATTACAATGAATCAAAATAATGTAACATACTATACTGGAGTGGAAAGGACATGTCAAGACTACATATCATGTCATTACAATGAATCAAAATAATGTAACATACTATACTGGAGTGGAAAGGACATGTCAAGACTACATATCATGTCATTACAATGAATCAAAATAATGTAACATACTATACTGGAGTGGAAAGGACATGTCAAGACTACATATCATGTCATTACAATGAATCAAAATAATGTAACATACTATACTGGAGTGGAAAGGACATGTCAAAATTGTACATCATATTGTGTGAGCATATGGCAGGAAATTCGCATATGAGCATGTTGCAGGAGGACACCATAGGTGAAGAAGCCATTTCGTGCAATGGAACTTGATTATTACATCAATGTAACAAAAAGTCAGTTTTGTGTTACTTTATATTATTGTAATTTCAGATTTTATTTTAATATCATCTTCTTACACCCTTGCACAGTGCACCTCATCATATTCTGGATGAGCTTTTGTAACTCATTAAGGAAATCATTTACACTTAACTAATTTAATTATTTATAATTTTATAATTATATATTTATATATCATATATGTATTATGGAATAATTTCAAACAAGACAAATGCAATTTTTGGGCCATGTTAAAAGACACAACAGTCTACTAAAAGTAATCCTGGAGGGGAAAATACAAGGTAAAAGAGGCAGAGGCAGACCAAGGCTAACATGGACGAGTAACATCAAAAGATGGACAAACCAGCCTGTGACAACCTGCACCATCAAAGCAAGAGACAGAGCAGATTGGCGCTCCATGGTAGCCAACCTTCATTGCGGAGATGGCACTCGATGATGATGATGATATATTGTATATACAAGTTCGAGTGTATATGTATATATGATTAATTAGTTTCTTTCTTGTCATCTTCACTTGTTATACATATTTCCTTTCTGTTATTTCATTACTTGTTATTACTCACAATAGTTGGTTAAATTTTTAACCATATAATGTAGATAAACAATTTGAGTATAAAAACTTGTATTAATTTAATGTGACTCAAACTGGATAACTTTGACATTTGGTGGATGTAGGCCTATCCCCTGACATCTTTGCTCATCAACTTTAAAAAAATATTAAGTAGACAATAATTTCTTCAATCTTTCATTCTAGTAATGGCATGTTAGAAAAGGAAATGGTAGCCCTTTACCTTATATTGATACAATAGATAGGTAGGAGAATAAATTATCTTAACTTCAGAGTTTTAAAATACATTATTTAACAATCTGTTATTTGTCATTTACATAGCTTTTTAGCTCTCTTTTTTTATTATGCATATTCCGATTGCTTACAAGGAATGATTATATTGTATATTGAAGGACAGTTCAGCTGAGTTCACTTTTGATGCTGCATGGTCTTATGTCTTTTAGCATGTGCTGTAGAACTGCAGCTGCCTCTCTTTGTTTCGACCCTTCAATGAGATGAGTTTCAATTCAGATGATTCCATTGGTATGGACGATTGAGCAATTATTGATTTTAATTCGGTTGCAGTGATACCAGGGCCTTTGACTACCCATAACCATAGTTTTTTAGCATTGCAAGTTATGTACCCATTTTTAGAGCTGACTGAATTTGTCTTTTTTTATTTAGATAAGCAGTTAAGCATGTTTACATAAATACCATTACAGCAATAAAGCCAACCATATAACATTCTGAGTTGCATAAAAAGATAAAATTGTGTCATTACTAATAATTAACTTTTTCACCTGCTTCAACTGAAGTCTACAAGGTCCAGATTTTCTCATGGTCATATTATGAATTTGTACATCAGCATGTATAGTCTCACCAGGCACATACGAACGCTTAAGGACGCACAGTGAGCATGAAACACGAGACGGACGGCAGCAAGTGATGCTGAATGTACGTTCAGCATGATCCTCTAACACATGACGAGACTGAAAATAATTTCATAAAAATTAAATTGAACAACTAATTTCATTATGGCACTTTTCTCATCTCAAACAGAGCAAAGTCAAAACAAGTAGATACTCCTAATCTAATCTAATCTAATCTAATCTAATCTAATCTAATCTAATCTAGTCTAATATAATCTAATATAATCTTATTGTTAGAGATAAAGGAACAAGCAATGCCATTTATATCATGAGATCTTTAGTAGAAAGAGCCATAGAGGTGAAAACAGATCTATACCTATGTTTCATAGATTACACCAAGGCATTTGACAAGGTAAAGAACCAAGAAATAATCAAAATTTTAGAAAGCATAAACGTAGACAGCAAAGATCTAAGAATAATAAAGAACATGTACTGGCAGCAAACAGCTGCCATAAGAAATGGAAACCAATTGGGAATGTTTCAACAAATAAAACAGGGTGTTAGACAATGTTGTATGCTGTCACCAGATTTGTTTAATATTTATAGTGAGATTATTTTAAGATCCATAAGGGACATGCATGGAATAACAATTGGAGGTCATAATATAAATAATCTAAGGTATGCTGATGATACAGCCTTAATCGCTAAGAGTAAAAATGAGTTACAAGAAATGTTGGACATTATAGTGAAAGAAACCAAAATAAAGGACTCAGCATTAATAGCAAAAAGACAGAGGTAATGGTAACAACAAAGAAAAAGACATCACCTCAGCGCAAAATAAAGACAAGTGGAACAATATTAAAACAGGTAAATGGATTTAAATATTTGGGAACTTTGTTAACCTCAGACGGAAGATGTACAAAAGAGGTGAGATGCAGAATGGCTCAGGCAAAAGCAGCTTTCCAAAAAATGAGGAAGATACTATGCAATCCATTTTTGACAATAGAAACAAGAAAAAGAGTTCTTAAATGTTACGTAGAGCCAGTCTTAACATATGGATGCGAATCATGGACAATATATAACTATATGGAACTTTTATAATGAATTTAAATATTTGGGAACTTTGTTAACCTCAGACGGAAGATGTACAAAAGAGGTGAGATGCAGAATGGCTCAGGCAAAAGCAGCTTTCCAAAAAATGAGGAAGATACTATGCAATCGATTTTTGACAATAGAAACAAGAAAAAGAGTTCTTAAATGTTACGTAGAGCCAGTCTTAACATGTGGATGCGAATCATGGACAATATATAACAATATGGAACTTTTATAATGGCAGGGGACATAACAATCATTATACACCCCAAAATTCACGAGAAGACAGCAAATGTCTAATAACGTTTTATACCGATGGTGACTTCTTTTCGTTGTCTCTCTTACAGTCCAAGTCCCTTAAAACAGTTACTGTCTTCTTAGTTGTTATGTTTGGGCCAGCAACTCTGACCAGTGCTCCATGAACAGTGTATCTTATAAAAGCCTCTGGGCCCTCAAATGAGCATGGGATCCCTGGAGAAAGATAAGATTCTGTAGTCAATTGTTTTCAATATATACAACCATAAGCACAGAATATTGATATTATATAGCAGTCTATCCAGTTTTTTTTTGTAATAGTTTTTTTTATTCTTTAAAGTGTAGCCACCGCTGACAATAAGCCTGGGTATTACACACACACACACAGCACCACACACGCACATACGTTAACAAATTTAGTTATAGATGCTTCATAGCCCTGAGTGTACGGAATCTTCCAGGTTAATTAATTATTCCAGGTTAATTAATAAACATAGCTATGAAGTTCACATCTTGTATATCCATTTCCTCTGTCACCTTCCTAGATCTTATCTTTTCTTTGGGTACTTCTGGCCTCCACACCTCGGTTTTCTATAAACCCATGGACGCCCATTGTTATCTTCTCTACACTTTATCCCATTCACCTTCTTGTCATGATTCTATTCCGTTCTCCCAGTTATTGCGTCTCCGTCGCATCTGCCAGGATGACCAAGATTTCCTCCTACAGTCTCACCTCATGTTAGGTTTCTTTAGCCGCTGTCTTTATCCAGACTCGATCCTCCTGTCTGCCCTCAAGCGGGTCCTCCTTATCTCCCGTCCCGAGGCACTCACTCCTTCCAACCGCCCCCCCCCCTCTGAGAGAACTATACTCACCCTTACATATCATCCTCACAACTTAGCTGCTGTGAAGATACTCAACCGCTACCGTTCCATTCTCCTCTCTGATCCCACTACCCGTCTACTTTTTAGTGATCCCCCGATGATCGCTTTCAAGCGCGACAGGAATTTGAGATATATTTTGGTTAGAAGCCATCTCCCTCGCTACCACCCTCAACACTTCGGTACGGCCCCTTGTGGTCGTAACTGTATCACCTGTGCCCATGTGCTCCCTATTGACTCGGTCTTATTCCCTAATGGACGGTTTGAGATCAAGCATGGCTTCACATGTGTGTCCCGCAACATCATTTATGCCATCATATGCCAACGACGCCACATGACCTATATTGGTGAGTCTGGGAGAAGATTAGCGGAAAGATTTTGTGAACATTTATGGGATGTCCAACAGAATACTGGTACTCCAGTGTCTTCCCACTTCAAATCCCCTGATCACAAGGGTAAAGACGACATCCGTGTCACTGGAATTGTCCTTTGTTACTCTGGCGACCACAGCCGCTATATTTTGGAAAATCGCCTCATAGTCCAGTATTGGTCGCTGACCCCACGAGGCATGAATGTATCACACTCATACACATATTTTCCTTTTGGTTGCTCCTACCCTTTTGCATAGCCTTCTCTACTGCACATATTTGGGATCGTTGGTCTATCTACTATGCCATGCTATTTATAGTTCTTCTCCTCTAGCCCCTTATGAGACACTTCGGTGTTCTCCTCTATACCTTTTTTCTGTGCTCCTTACCCCTGATTTGTTTTTATTGTACCCCACTCTCAGACATCTCACTCTTACCGCCTTTTGAGCACCTGTTAGTCTACTGTTCTGTTCTTTCTCCTTTGTGTTTGCACATTGACCCTTGTGTGAACTCTTCTGGTTCGGTGTGCATTTGCGCAGATTTCTGCACATTCACGACAGCCACACTTTTGTTACCATTTCCTTTTCATACACACAGGATAGACATTTTTCTTTAACATATTTCGAATATTTTTGTTTTGAATATTTCGTTTTTAGTTTTGTGTGTGTGTTTTTCTTGTTTGTTCCTGCCGAAGGCCTATTGGGCCGAAACGTCGTTTAGTCTGTGTCGACCACTTATCACGTAAAGCTTCTAACATACCATTTTTTTATTTTTAAATTTTTCCTCATATTCAGCTTTACTGCAGCTTCGCATTTTTATGCATTCATTTGCATTTCTTTGCCTTAACCACATAATTAATTAAAGCCAGTCCGTAAAATTGAGAACTTCGTTTCCTCACTTAGAGATCGTAATAGCAACTATTAAGAAAACTTTCATGCTCGTAAACAAATAGTACAAAGGTTTTAAAACAATTTAAATAAAAATGCACAGTATTAGAATGTGATTATATTATTCACACAGGCATACTTACACACGCACAAACACAGTAATCTAATTATCTGTTCTGTGACAAACGTTGCTGCAATTACAGCTCGTCTGAATGAATCTCCAGCCAGATTTTCCACTCTCTATTGTAAAGTTCAAGGTCCTTGATGTCTTGCAACCATCATCTTCCTGGTCTGCCTCTGTCTCATCTTGCTGGATTCATGTCCTTCATTACTGTTCTTTCCACCCCACCCCACTGTGTATTTAATGAGATCCCAATATTGTAATTTCCTCAGTAAGACGTTGTTTATAAGCCAGTTTTCTTTCATGGTCAGATCTTTCATTATGCCTTCACTTCTCGTTTTCATTATCCCATGTATCGTAAACATGTTTCTGAAACACACTGTGTTTGGAATGAACCAGTTTTCTTTATAGTGTGTGTGTGTGCGTGCGTGCGTGCGTGTGTGTGTTCTTGAGGTAGAAAGTGTAATAGATGTAACTTGTACTGAAAGGGAAACAAATGTCTTCCTCTCATCCACTCACCTTCTGGTAACTTGTACTGAAAGGGAAACAAATGTCTTCCTCTTGTCCACTCACCTTCAGGTAACTTGTACTGAAAGGGAAACAAATGTCTTCCTCTCACCCACTCACCTTCAGGTAACTTGTACTGAAAGGGAAACAAATGTCTTCCTCTGTTAAGTACTTCTCTACTCTCCCAGCGGCCATCATCTGCAACTGACGACAAACGTACAATGACATCAACACTAAAACTGAGACAACGTCAACAGCTAAACAGGGTATAGCGGGCGGACGTCATCAAATTATCGGAGTTGTGGAGGGTAATGAGTTGAATATCAAAATACATCTTGGGGTTAGTGGATTAATGAGTGGTGTAGTATTTAAATGTTGGAGTTATTGGATTAATGATTTGTGCAGCATAGAGATGTTGGAGATATTGGATTAATAAGTTGTGCAGCATATAATTGTTGGAGTTATTGGATTAATGAGTTGTACAGCATAGAGATGTTGTTGATATTGGATTAATGAGTTGTACAGCATAGAGATGTTGGAGATATTGGATTAATGAGTTGTGCAGCATATAATTGTTGGAGTTATTGGATTAATGAGTTGTACAGCATAGAGATGTTGGAGATATTGGATTAATAAGTTGTGCAGCATAGAGATGTTGGAGATATTGGATTAATAAGTTGTGCAGCATATAATTGTTGGAGTTATTGGAATAATGAGTTGTACAGCATAGAGATGTTGGAGATATTGGATTAATAAGTTGTGCAGCATATAATTGTTGGAGTTATTGGATTAATGAGTTGTACAGCATAGAGATGTTGTTGATATTGGATTAATGAGTTGTACAGGTAAATGAATTGAAATATCTGGGAACAATGTTAACCTCAGAATGTAGATGTACAACAGAGGTGAGATGCAGATTGGCTCAGGCAAAAGCAGCTTTCCAAAAATGAGGAAGATACTGTGTAATTCATTTTTGACAATAGTAACAAGAAAAAGAGTTCTTAAATATTATGTAGATCCAGTCTTAACATATGGATGTGAATCATGGATAATAGGACAATAGACAAGAAAATATCTGGAAGCTGTAAAATTGTGGTATTACAGAAGAATATTGAGAATACCATGAACAGCTAAGACGAGTAATAAAAACGTTCTGAAAGAGGCCAAAACAAATAGAGAATTAATTTCCAATATCAGGAAGAAACAATCATCATTTTTTGGCCATGTAATGAGAAGAGAACAGCTAGAGTACACTGGGAAGGAATGAAAGAAGAACCTTACCTAATTTTCAATAAATTAGTTTTATTTAGCTTAGTCAAACAGGTCATCCTCATTGCACATCGGACAAATCCATAAGTGCTCAGATCTCATCCGAAGAATATCCATCAACGTGGAACGACAAATAACACCGATGTTGTGTTGGCTGATAAGTCTTCTTTGAATTCCCTCATAGCGTTATCGTCTGGCATCTCCAACCTTGGCATAATATTCATAATGCCCATGTATGACAGCGGAGTCAAGATCATTTTTTTAAAAGTCATTTTCTCGTCCTGCATCCATGGGGGCATTCAGAATGTCAAGTGGTCCATTGCCCTTCCACACTCAACATCGGCCAAACTGGCATGTATGTCAACGCGTTCATTAGCACATTATTTACACCGGCGTGCCCTGGCACGAAAATGAAGCTGGCACTTATTAGAATAGACCTCCCGTGAGAATCTAACCATTGCCATCGAGCACAGCCCGTTGCGATCTTTCTGAGCATACTCACTGAATCGCTGAGGACACACAGATGTGTATAAGGCTGTGTCTCAAGGCATGCAACAGAAAGCCATAATTTCTATGGTCAACCTACTCGTAGTAAATGCGAAAGTATCACTCTTTTCCTTCAGTTTTCAATAAATAAATATACCAAAGAACATTTTAAAAAGCAAGACAAATAAAATGTGTTGGTCACATAAATCGACATGCTCGCCCTGAAAGATCATTATGGACGGAAGTTTAGTTTAATTGACAGATCATCTTTACTGTACAACGCAAAATTCCATAGTGCTCAGATCCCCTCATCGGCTCCCCATTATGAAGCACGCCCGCTATACACTAGAGAAAGCACTGAAGAAAAAGAGTGAAGAATCAGGAAGAATCAGGAGTGAAGAATCAGGAAGAATCAGGAGTGAAGAATCAGTGAAGAATCAGGAAGAAACAATCAGTGCTTCAATTTTTCATATCATATGTTAAGACTGGATCTACATAACATTTAAGAACTCTTTTTCTTCAGTGCTTCAATTCTTCATAAGACTCACAGATAAGTGCTGTTTTCCAGTGAAATTTCCTGTTTATTTGTTTGTTTTTATTTATTTTTTAAGGGATCATGTGATTGTACGCGCTTTCTATTTGATGCAAATCACTTTGCTTCTTTTGATTCATTGCATTTTGTTATAATTTCCTTATTTCATCTCTCATCATTGTTGTTGCACTATTGAACGCGTCAAAAAATGGCGGTTTGTTTACGCCGGTCTGTCGTCAAGGACGCGTAAGTCATTTAATTTGTAGAAAGCTCACAGTGGTTCCGCGTGCTGCTGAGCAAGTTACTGGAGTTGGCCAGTTTATAACGTGGAACGGGTTCTGTGCCGTGCGACTGAGCAAGTGCACGTGAGTCTGGACCATCCAAAGCATCGACGTTCAGCGACGTTCATCAAAGACGACGGTAAGTGTAAGTTTTCAGATGCAGCCCAAACGACATCATCGAAGAAGGAAAACACGACGGGGCAAGAGGGGTGGCACTAAACTGTCAAAGTGTGAGAGGCTAGGCCTAAAGTATGTGCGCGTTACTTATTGGAATTGTGGGTCCATTAATCAACGACGGCCCATTCTTGATAAGCTACTGTGCGGCGCCGATATAATGGTTTTGCAAGAAACTCTTCTTGGTGACAGGACAGTAAGTACTCCTGGCTTTCATTGTTTTTACAATAGACGACACCTTGGGCAGGCCATCCTTGTGCGCAACAATATGGTGGCAGCTGAGGTTGATATGTCTGTGTGGAACAATGCAGAATTGCAGGTACATGCGGTTAGGGTGCAGACCCCAGTTCATTTCGTGATTGTTAATGTGTATGCCTGTAATGGGAAGGTGAACACACAACAATGGCAGAATCTCTTCGAGTTCGATGAAGAGAATGTCATTTTCTGCGGAGACTTTAATGCTTGAGGAAACCAGTGGGGTAACGTCATAACCAACAAGCAGGGAGAAGACCTAGAGAACGCACTGGTATCGGCCGATTTAGTGTGCTTGAATGATGGAAGGGCAACAAGAATGGCCACTCGAACAGGGGACTCTGATAGTGTCATAGACCTGGCACTGGTGTCTTCCACCTTCGCACCGGTTTGCAGGTGAAATGCACTGGGGTTCCACGGAAGTGATCACTATCCATGTGTCCTCCTAATTGAGAAAGGCGGAAATAAACGCCAGAGAAGAAAGCTCCACACATTCAACTACGAGAAAACAGACCAGGACGTCATTAGCAAAATCAGACATAGGAAACAGAGCGCCCCTCGTAGGAGGCAGGAGTGATGGACGCAGCCACCCTGGTGGAACGTAGATGTCGAGGAAACTTGGCGGAGCAAGAGACATACGGTCAAGACATGGCAGAAAGCCAGAAAGTTATGGTAGAACACAACCTGAGCTCTTGAAGCGTCTGAAAGTAGAGGTCGACCAAAAAATAATGCACTTTAAACTATGCGCTAAGCAGGCTAAGGATGCCAAATGGGATGACTTCTGTAAAATAAGTGTGCTCAGAAAAATCGCTCGTCACATTCTGGCGCCTTCATTAGTGCATGAATGGCACACCACGACACAGAGGTATACCAGACTTTCAGAGCACAGGCCAGATATGGCACAAATCTGATGAGAGCAAAGGGAAGGCCCTGCCTGCCCGCTACATTGAGCAGACGGACCAAAGAAATGAGGCTGTAAGAATGAGGATACGGGGATCTTTGTCAAATTTGTGTAAGGATGTAGGGCTGGAAGAAGATCTCACAATCACAACCGATACCATTCGCACGACACTTAAAAGGTCACACAACACTGCTACTGGTCCAGATGGTGTTCGGTATGATGACAGGCGATTTAGCTGATGACGACTTGACAACACTGGCCAATGAGTTTAATGCCAGTATTCGGAGTGGCCAGATTAAGGAGGAGTGGCTACACAGCTACTTACTATCGCTACCGAAGCCAAATAAGGACCATTCTCAGATCAGTGCCTACAGAATCATCACAATGCAGAACAATGCGAGCAAGCTGCTGGAGAAAATAGTTGCCCGTGTCCTCATGTGTCGCCTTGAACAGAAACGCGTATTCCCACCACACTAGGAGGTTATAGATATAACAAAGAGACATGGCTCAATGCGGCAGTATTTGCCTATGACGTCTTCGAAGGCTTCCACAGACGAGAGGAGACATGTGCTGCTGCTATAGATCTGGAGGATGCATACAACAGGGTACCATTTGAATATCTCATGCATATGCTTCTCAAACTGGCGGTGAACCCCTTCCTCATTAGATGGATCGCCGCGGCACTGTTTCAGAGGAAGGTGATACTCAGATGTGGAAGTTGGTCTTCCGAGCCAACATCCATTTGTCCTGGGCTGCCACAAGGCTCACCATTGTCACCAGTTCTATTTAACGTGTACACAATAACGATCACGGCCCAACAGCTGGATGGGAGGGGAAGAACTATGACTTTTGCTGGTGATATTCTGGTATATCGACAGGGAAGAGACAGACGGGGAATCGCATCCACAATGCAAGACGAACTCGATCGCATTTCTTACTGGTGTGGGGTTTCAGGTGCATTGGTTAATCCTAATAAAGCATCAGTTTCATGGTTCTCCCTTAACAATCATATCGTTAATACGACCACACCGGTAGTACGAATGGGAGCTGATGAGGTGACCCGGGACAATTTGATGACATACCTCGGAGTTAAGTTTGATCGCAGCCTGTGTTTTCGGGACCACGTCGACCATGTGATAACAAAATCCCGCAAAGGATTAGCCGCCTTGAAGGTCATGGCAGCTGCCAACATCGAGCAGAGGCTACTTACTCTTCTATTCCAGGGATTAGTCCTCGCACCAATCGAGTATGCCCTGGCAATTCTTACTGTCAGTACGACTCAAATTGATAGGCTGGAGAAAATACAAAATGAAGCCATGCGCATTATCCTGGGATGTACGAGGGACACTCCCTGTGTAGCAATGGGGTATCTTCTTGACTTTCCAACCATGGATGACATAATCAAGATCTGGAGAGCACGAGCATACCTGAAGATTAGTACAGATAAAGAGCATCCATTGCACCACGAGCTCAACACAGATAAAGGTACCAGGCTAAAAAGAGGCAAATCATGGGTGGGCCGAGCAGAAGATGTCATCAAACAGGTCTGTGGGCTTACCAATATCAGCGTTGGTGAGGAGTGGATACCCGTGCCTACGTCATTCAAGGGGACTTTCTCATGTATTGTCACACTCGACAGGAAAAGTAGGGAACAGAACCCGGTCGTGGTTAATGCTGAGGTCAACGGTCTCATCTGCGATAACACCGATGTGAAAGATGCAGTCATCTATACAGACGGATCTGTAAGACGACACGAAAGAAGTGCATGGGCATTTACAGCACGCTCGGCAGGCAGAATAGCCAAGGAAGACAGTGGTGCATACGCCATGACCACGAGTAGCATGACAATGGAGGTGATGGCAGTGACCAAGGCATTCAAATGGTTAGAGTCACAAGACTACATCCACGCATGTATACTGAGTGATTCGATGAGCATGATAAAAAAAAGTGGAGGCGGGCTCTGTACGCTTGCAATGGGTAGAGTCGTTGCAGAAATCCAAAATACGTAAGGTCACCTTTGTCTATGTCCCTGGACATGCGGGAGTATGGGGAAATGAGAGAGCGGACAGGTTGGCTAGCTGCGCTGTCGTTGAGGACGGGCAACCGATGGATCGGGCGGACATCATCAATGCCCTCCGAGATGTGGGAAGAGCACAGGACTTCGACAAACACAGATCAACGTCACTTCTTCGGATGATGGAAATGGAAGTTAAGATGGGCACAGCCAGAAATGAGAAACTTGGTGGCCGTGTAAGAAGACTTATCAACCAACATAGAAATGGAGTCGTCAGTCGCTGGACACTGAGGGAATTGCTGAGGAGTGGATCTGAGCACCTATGGACATGTTCGGAGTGCAATGATGATGACCCGCAAATAACTCAATAACTCAATAATAAGCACTGAAGGTGGTTTCAGCTCAGATGCACGAACTCCGTAGCACTGGTGTAGCCCTTATCACGAAACCTCCTTAGTCGCCTCTTGTGACATGTATGGAAGGTGACATTGGTTAAATTTTGTCTCTCCTCACCGTGGTCATGGCTTCGGTAGCTATACAGGCGAATGAACAAGTCAAGGAAAAGGTGGATGCAAGATATTACAGACGAGTTGTCCTATAAGTCCTATGAAAAGAAAAGAAAAGAAAACAAACGAGGAAGTTTTAAAACAACTAAAAATGAAAAGAGAACTACTAAACACAAATGCAGCAAGACAAATGAAATTTTTTGGTCATGTTAAAAGACACAACAGCCTACTAAAAGTAATAATGGAAGAGAAAATATAAGGTAAAAGAGGCAGAGTCAGACCAAGACTAACATGGACGAGTAACATCAAAAGATGGACAAGTCAGCCTATGACAATCTGCACAATCAAAGCAAGAGACAGAGTGGAATGGCGCTCCATGGTAGCCAACCTTCGATGTGGAGACGGCACTCAATGATGATGATGATGTCCTATACGATAATATTGTAAGAGAATTTATCTGAGGAAAAAAAAACAATAAAGAGTAATGTGTTGTAAACATTTGAAGAGTCTGTTTTCTGTCCCCATCTGGTTGCATGTCTTTGCAATAAATTGAGCGTGGGTTAAGTATGCGTGGGTTAACCAGACATTCTCCAGTCGACCCAGCTGAGAAAAACACTGGCTTCTGGTTTAGTGAACTGGATAGGTTAATAAAAGTGTTTACGAGCAATTTCTCCGTCACATTCGGGTGCTTAGGTGTGGTCTAGTGCAGTGGCTTTTCATATTTTACTTCTCTGACCCACATTAAATGTTACTGACAATGTTCTAGTCTAGTCGAGTGCAGTGAATGTCTTACTTTACTTACCTAACTCACATTAAATGTTACTGACAATGTTCTAATCTAGTCCCGCGCAGTGAATTGTCTTACTTTACTTACCTAACTCACATTAAATGTTACTGACAATGTTCTAATCTAGTCCCGCGCAGTGAATTGTCTTACTTTACTTACCTAACTCACATTAAATGTTACTGACAATGTTCTAATCTAGTCCCGCGCAGTGAATTGTCTTACTTTACTTACCTAACTCACATTAGATGTTACTGACAATGTTCTAGTCTAGTCCCGCGCAGTGAATTGTCTTACTTTACTTACCTAACTCACATTAAATGTTACTGACAATGTTCTAGTCTAGTCCCGCGCAGTGAATTGTCTTACTTTACTTACCTAACTCGCATTAAATGTTACAGACAACGTAACATTTCTAATCTAGGCCTAGTTCAGTGACTTTTCTTTCCTTACTTTATCTGTTACACACAGTGGTTAGTCTAAAGGGGACCGGGTGTCGGTTTCCTCGGTTGCAACAATAGTAAAGACGCAAAAAATGGAAAAAAGGAATTGGTAATAAAAGTTTAATAGCAGCAGGTTAGAAAGAGCACTACTGGACTTGCTTTGAGGGCTAACAACCCACATAGACCTGCCTTGCTCTGGGCGTTAATAGCCTACATGGACTTCCGTTTCTAAGACGGCGGATCTAGTACACGTTCACTCGATCGCTTCAGAAAGTGCATTCGATGTCTGGTTAATTTCGGTTCTCCATTGCACTCCTATGCGTTAAAGTCAAGATGATGATCTACTTATTACATCTGCGCCGATAAAACGAAGTCGCACGCCGGCAATATTCCATTTTCGACAAATTAAGTGTTGTGAATGCGACCTTCCATCGTATGTCTTCTTCTGCGCTTTACGTCACATTGGTGCTGTTCATGACCGTTGTTGGATTTGCCTGATCCAAGTTATTTCCATGTTACTCATTAATGTGAAATGCTTCATCAGCCGCAGTTTTATATCTTTATGGAATTTACACCGTTTTATGTTCGTCGTAGGCTACATTCACTAGAGTAATCAGGATTCTAAAGGGCGCGTCATTGCAGTGCGTCCGACATTATTATGTGTGCTACGTCATCGTAATGGCTCATCGTAAATCCCTAGACTGGCCGTACGCTAATCTTACGGTCTGTTGCTTGATGTGCAACGGGGATAATTTGACGACTAACTGTGTGTCTATATGTTCGAAATTGGAGTCAACAACGATGGCCTAACATCATCAAGCGCTATACATTTTTAAAGAAATATGACGATAATCACTTCCGGGAGGACGTGAACTTCTGGTATGTGGTGGAAAGGCGGCAGGAAATATTGCAGAAGATGATTGCAGGCTATGCATAAAAAGTGTTCCTTGTTGCAGTTTCCTCATATCCAAGTCCATGGGGGACTGGTTGGTCTCGAGGCAAGACGCCGGCCTCGGGACAGAGAGGTTGTGGGTTCAAATCTCGGCTACACCGGTTGGAATTTTTATTTATGATTTCTCTCTGCGACAACTACCCCTGGTCTCAGCAGCGAGGCCCGGCTTGAAACGTCAGTTACTCATCGAAGGAAAAAACATGAGTACCTCTGAAGACGGAGTTATCTGCCTGTGTGGCGAGGGACCCCTGTGCACACGGCTGTCAGGGAAAAATGGATTAACACGCAAAACTCAGTTCCTAGTCACTAGGGACTTCGACAGAGTTGAACGCAACAACAACAACAATAGCCTATATATACTTGACTTGTGCAGGCACTAACAACCTACATATAATTGCCTTGTGCAGGCACTAACAATCTACATATACTTGTCTTGTGCAGGCACTAACAATCTACATATACTTGCCTTGTGCAGGCACTAAAAACCTACATATACTTGCCTTGTGCAGGCACTAACAACCTACATATACTTGCCTTCCCACGGGCATTACCAACCTACATATACTTGCTATGTTCATGGCGCTAACAACCTACATATACTTGCCTTGTGCAGGCACTAACAACCTACATATACTTGCCTTGTGCAGGCGCTAACAACCTACATATCCTTGCCTTGTGCAGGCGCTAACAACCTACATATACTTGCCTTGTCCATGGCATTAACAACCTACATATACTTGCCTTGTCCACGGCGCTAACAACCTACATATACTTGCCTTGTTCATGGCATTAACAACCTATATACACTTGCCTTGTCCATGGCGCTAACAACCTACATATACTTGCCTTGTCCATGGCGCTAACAACCTACATATACTTGCCTTGTCCATGGCATTAACAACCTACATATACTTGCCTTGTCCATGGCGCTAACAACCTACATATACTTGCCTTGTCCATGGCATTAACAACCTACATATACTTGCCTTGTCCATGGCGCTAACAACCTACATATACTTGCATTGTCCATGGCATTAACAACCTACATATACTTGCCTTGTGCAGGCGCTAACAACCTACATATACTTGCCTTGCCACGGGCATTAACAACCTACATATCCTTGCCTTGTGCAGGCGCTAACAACCTACATATCTTGACTTGCCACGGGCATTAACAACCGACATATCCTTGCCTTGTCCATGGCATTAACAACCGACATATCCTTGCCTTGTCACGGGCATTAACAACCTACATATCCTTGCCTTGTCACGGGCATTAACAACCTACATATCCTTGCCTGGTCACGGGCATTAACAACCTACATATACTTGCCTTGTCCATGGCATTAACAACCTACATATCCTTGCCTTGCCACGGGCATTTACAACCTACATATCCTTGCCTGGTCACGGGCATTAACAACCTACATATCCTTGCCTTGTCCATGGCATTAACAACCTACATATACTTGCCTTGTGCAGGCACTAACAACCTACATATCCTTGCCTTGTGCAGGCGCTAACAACCTACATATACTTGCCTTGTCCCTGGCATTAACAACCTACATATACTTGCCTTGTCCACGGCGCTAACAACCTACATATACTTGCCTTGTCCATGGCATTAACAACCTACATATACTTGCCTTGTCCACGGCGCTAACAACCTACATATACTTGCCTTGTTCATGGCATTAACAACCTACATATACTTGCCTTGTCCATGGCGCTAACAACCTACATATACTTGCCTTGTCCATGGCATTAAAAACCTACATATACTTGCCTTGTGCAGGCGCTAACAACCTACATATACTTGCCTTGCCACGGGCATTAACAACCTACATATCCTTGCGTTGTGCAGGCGCTAACAACCTACATATCCTTGACTTGCCACGGGCATTAACAAACGACATATCCTTGCCTTGTCCATGGCATTAACAACCGACATATCCTTGCCTTGTCACGGGCATTAACAACCTACATATCCTTGCCTTGTCACGGGCATTAACAACCTACATATCCTTGCCTGGTCACGGGCATTAACAACCTACATATACTTGCCTTGTCCATGGCATTAACAACCTACATATCCTTGCCTTGCCACGGGCATTTACAACCTACATATCCTTGCCTGGTCACGGGCATTAACAACCTACATATCCTTGCCTTGTCCATGGCATTAACAACCTACATATACTTGCCTTGTGCAGGCACTAACAACCTACATATCCTTGCCTTGTGCAGGCGCTAACAACCTACATATACTTGCCTTGTCCATGGCATTAACAACCTACATATACTTGCCTTGTCCACGGCGCTAACAACCTACATATACTTGCCTTGTTCATGGCATTAACAACCTACATATACTTGCCTTGTCCATGGCGCTAACAACCTACATATACTTGCCTTGTCCATGGCGCTAACAACCTACATATACTTGCCTTGTCCATGGCATTAACAACCTACATATACTTGCCTTGTCCATGGCGCTAACAACCTACATATACTTGCCTTGTCCATGGCATTAACAACCTACATATACTTGCCTTGTGCAGGCGCTAACAACCTACATATACTTGCCTTGCCACGGGCATTAACAACCTACATATCCTTGCCTTGTGCAGGCGCTAACAACCTACATATCCTTGACTTGCCACGGGCATTAACAACCGACATATCCTTGCCTTGTCCATGGCATTAACAACCGACATATACTTGCCTTGTCACGGGCATTAACAACCTACATATCCTTGCCTTGTCACGGGCATTAACAACCTACATATCCTTGCCTGGTCACGGGCATTAACAACCTACATATACTTGCCTTGTCCATGGCATTAACAACCTACATATCCTTGCCTTGCCACGGGCATTTACAACCTACATATCCTTGCCTGGTCACGGGCATTAACAACCTACATATCCTTGCCTTGTCCATGGCATTAACAACCTACATATACTTGCCTTGTCCATGGCATTAACAACCGACATATCCTTGCCTTATCACGGGCATAACAACCTACATATCCTTGCCTTGTCACGGGCATTAACAACCTACGTATACTTGCCTTGTCCAGGGCACTAACAACCTACATATACTTGCCTTGTCCATGGCACTAACAACCTACATATCCTTGCCTTGTCACGGGCATTAACAACCTACATATACTTGCCTTGTCCATGACACTAACAACCTACATATACTTGCCTTGTCCATGGCACTAACAACCTACATATCCTTGCCTTGTCCATGGCACTAACAACCTACATATACTTGCCTTGTCCATGGCACTAACAGCCTACATATACTTGCCTTGTCCATGGCACTAACAACCTACATATCCTTGCCTTGTCCATGGCACTAACAACCTACATATACTTGCCTTGTCCATGACACTAACAACCTACATATACTTGCCTTGTCCATGGCACTAACAACCTACATATCCTTGCCTTGTCCATGACACTAACAACCTTCATATCCTTGCCTTGTCCATGGCACTAACAACCTACATATACTTGCCTTGTCCATGGCACTAACAGCCTACATATACTTGCCTTGTCCATGGCACTAACAACCTACATATCCTTGCCTTGTCCATGGCACTAACAACCTACATATACTTGCCTTGTCCATGACACTAACAACCTACATATACTTGCCTTGTCCATGGCACTAACAACCTACATATACTTGCCTTGCCACGGGCATTAACAGCCTACATATACTTGCCTTGTCCAGGGCGCTAACAACCTACATATACTTGCCTTGTCCATGGCACTAACAACCTACATATACTTGCCTTGCCACGGGCATTAACAGCCTACATATACTTGCCTTGTCCAGGGCGCTAACAACCTACATATACTTGCCTTGTCCATGGCACTAACAACCTACATATACTTGCCTTGTCCATGGCACTAACAACCTACATATACTTGCCTTGCCACTGGCATTAACAACTTACATATACTTTCCTTGCCACGGGCATTGACAATCTACATATACTTGCCTTGCCCATAGCGCTAACAACCTTTATACATTTGCCTTGTCCATGGCGCTAACAACCTACATATACTTGTCTTGTCCATGGCGCTAACAACCTACATACACTTACCTTGCCCAGGAAGTTAACAACCTACATATACTTACATTTCTCAAGGTGCTGACACCACTAGTTAGTGAATAACCCTTACCCACTTTTCCCCTCTTTATTATTCACTTTACATCTGTCGCCCCAGGTTAGGCAGCATTTTCACCCCGCTAATAGAGCATCCGAGCATACATCAGACTCCCAGCACCTAATATTCGCAACCAAAATCATAAATCCAATTTGTTCGCAAAAATGAATCGTGACAACGTTAGTGCTGTACTTCAGAAAACATTTTAAAGCCTGGCTCTCCATTTAGAAACACAACTTAGACCACAATTGAATGAAAATGATTGAAAATAGAACTTGCTTCGTGAAAAATCGAATATCTAGACTGATGGGTCCGTTGAAATGGATTCAATCACCCATAATAGAGATGCGCGTGCATTGTTCTGTTATTGATGCAGCGAACTTGCGTGACTTGAGAACGTTAATTATAAATGGACGATGCCAGACTAGTTTCGTTTGACGGTTTTAGCTTCTTGTTTGCATGCCTGTAGATTGGCCTGATCATTCTTGCATGTTTTCAATGTGACTTTTTGCAATGCTTGTGACATGATATTCTGTCGTTTATGCGTTGTATTTGTATTTAGCCCAAATTACGTTTCTACTATTTGGATTCATTTATAGAGCGACTGCGTCTTCTTTTCCCGATGACCCCTGACCTTCAGATAAACGAAATCAAGTACTTAGTTCTCTCGAAGACAAGCAATGAAAAGCTTGGAACGTTAAAAAGCTCGCGACATTTGAAATCGAGAACAGTAGCCTGAATGCCTTTGTTCAGGCAAAGTTTTAAAAAAAAATATTTTTAAAAATGTATATCGCTTAAATGTCTACCATCTTTATAATAATTAACTACATTATGTGATATTTACTGGCGAAAGAGGGCACAGGACCTATCTGCTGCTATAGACTTTGTTGCTGGGACTCTGAACAGGGGATTCTAATAATGCCTTATAGTGAACGAATAACTCTGAAATGTATGCCAACACTCATAAGAAGTTGAAGATCCTATTGCAGTGCTTTCGTCGGGGGAGCATAAGCGCCTGCGACCTGCGGTCACAATGGCAAGGTCGACGCATTATCAGCTGATCAAAACCCAGTAGTTCTACCTCCTAGTGGTCTCCCCTGGTAACAGTCTGCGTCAAAACAGGCTGGCTAACAGAAGCTAGGATCGCCATGCTCACTGTAGTGGTGCCTGTTACTGATATAGAGGACCCAGTATTGCAGTACATCTGGGCTGGACTAGCAGTTTCCCAGCATAGCCTGGGACAGACGAAATCCAACTTCTCGAGTAAGAGCCGGTAATGCCACGAAAACCATTAGGACCCGCCACATCAATGAGTAGAAGGATTACCCTACCATCATCACCTCGTGGCATCACATTAACAGCAGTACTTTCGAGCGGGAGTACAAAGATGATGGTTCTAAGACAAAGGTCAGAAAGAAAATGGCATTTCCGATCTCTCATTCTCCTCGTATGCTTCCTTTTGACATCTAGTGTCACGCCCATAGACTAAAAATAAAGTCTAAAACTCCCACAATACTTATTATCATCATCAATGAGTGCCGTCTCCGCAACGAAGGTTGGCTACCATGGATCGCCATTCCACTCTGTTTCTTGCTTTGATGGTGCAGGTTGTCATAGGTTGACTTGTCCATCTTTTGATGTTACTCGTCTATGTTAGTCTTGGTCTGCCTCTGCCTCTTTTATCTTGCATTTTCCCTTCCAATATTACTTTTAGTAGGCTGTTGTGTCTTTTAACGTGTCCCAAAAATTTCATTTGTCTTGTCTTAATTGTATTTAGTAGTTCTCTTTTTATTTTTAGTTGTTGTAAAACTTCATTGTTTGTTATCTTTTCTTTCCATCCAATTCTACCTATTCTTCTGTAAATCCACATTTCAACGGCTTCAATTTTCTTTTCTGTTTTCTTGTCTAATGTCTATGTTTCTGCACCATACAGGAATATTGAGAAGATGTAACATTTTCCTATTCTTAGTTTCAGCCCTGCTGTTATTTGTTTTGTTGGCATACACCAAACGGGGAATAGCAACACATAATTTTACAACTAGAGTGTCGCGTAAATCATTTAAATATATCAGCAACAGCCGATTTATAAAAAACTACTACACGTAGCCGCCATGACACCGGAGTTTACAATACATGTACTTATAGCTTACTTGAAATAAGAGCCATCGTTATGGCGTCTTGCTCTATTAATGAAGACCCGGAGACGAATGGATAATCTGACGTTTTTCAAATCACGAGAACGCAAGTCTGAATCACGGTAGGGTAATTTTTTTTTCTTTTTACATGTTTTTTTTTTTTGTTTGTTTTATTAATTGAAAATGAAATAACATTTCTGACCCAAATACCTCGAGGTGACAACACAAGACAAGCAGTCTTAATTTGCTAGTCCCCCATCAACTCTGACCCCCGTCAACTCTGACCCTGTCGCCTCTGACCCCCATCAACCCCGAATCCTGTCAGTCCTGGTCCAGCAACGGCAGACCCCACAGATGCCGCAAAGATATTTTTTAAAAACCTCATTACTAGGGTCTGCCATGTGGGGTTAGGGGAAAAAAAGGGGTGGGGGGGTGTTTATTCTGTGTAGTATCCAAGTACAGGAGTCCGATTTTGTATATTTAACCATCGAATTGGGGGGGGGGGGGGGGTTGGTGAGATTGGGGGGGGGGGGGGGCGGGGGAATACTTAACTTAAAGGTAATCTTACTCGCGCCCAATTGGCGCTACAACTTTTAATTCGCCCGGCCACTAGATCCATAACTTAAAGTATGCATCCTTGCAAAACAGCAATGAAGGTATATCAATGGACGAGAAGTCCAACTTATAATGTAGATAGAAGATCTTTATGGGGACTGTGTCATGACAGGAAATTAACACGAAACTGGGGGGAAAAAAAACTCTTTAGCCTGGTAAGATTGTTTTGTTTGAAGAGACAACTTTTGGTTGCATACAACTACAACATTACTGGAAATTCAAATAAAATCAAAGGTAATGGAAGCAGTCTCAAACAAATCAAACAAATTTGTCTTGAAGACCGAACGGTGCGTGATGCAATGCAATCTGCTAACAAGTGTACAAAAGTGAAGAAAGTCAATTAAACTGCTAGTTTTAAAATATTTAGAACATAATTAAACAAGGTCTGAACTCCTCTTGCACTAAACTGGTCATTCTGCCTGTATTCTCCAGCCTCAAATAAAACTACGACAAGACCTAGAAAACGGATTAAATCCGTTGTGATAGTTTCATTTATATTTTAACATACAATTTTTGAAAACAAAAGATACGGAATCTCACGAAGCTCAAACCCCTGTGGTTATTTTATTTCTTTTTAATTACAATCTGTCACAATGAATGCACATCACATGCACTGCCCTGGGCATGAAATGCTGGATCGTGTGGGATTTCAAACACGCTCGCCCTCCTCCCGGTAAAGTAATTTAAGATGACTCGTCCGTTTGTGGCGAACACTAAGTGGGTGGATCCACAAAATCACGTGACACGAAAAGACGGCTTTCGGCAAAACAAGAAAAGGGAGGAAGTTTCTTTGCTTTAAGGTCGTCCGTTAATTGATAAGAAACAGCTAGACAGACATAATACAATAGACTATCAAGAACTTGCTAAATACAGATCTAGCTAAGCAATAAATGCAGACCTTTAACTCAAGTTAGGTCAGGCTGACTCTACGCGAACATCAGGGAGGCAGCAACAGCTGCTGAAAAGATGGCTCCCACAACGGGCACTAGTTGCAATGTCTGTCGAGGATGACATCAACAAGGTGGCACCAGTCACACTTTTGTCATTAAATATATATATCATCATCATTAAGTGCCGTCTCCGCATCGAAGATTGGCCACCATGGAGCACCATTCCCACTTTGTCTCTTGCTTTGATAATGCAGGTTGTTATAGACTGACTAGTCCAAGTATATTATATTATATAACACATTATTATACAGCATGTTAAGCTTAACAATAAGTAAGGCAAAAAAAAGCAATCATTTTTGTTGAATAAAAGTGATCCTATGAATATTATTTGTAGAAAAATATTTACAATTTCACTTATATTCTTTTGGGAGACGATAGCTCAAGTGGTTAGTAAACTGGACTGCTAGGGGCAAGAGATCGGTTCTCCCAGCCTTCAAGTTCACCCAGCGTACCGGATTATTTTATTTCCTGAAAGAATACTGACAACTTTACCCCAAAAAGCATCGTGCCTATAAAGATATAGTGACTAACACCATTTTACCTACGCGTGACGTGGCTCTGTTTTATTCTTTATTTTTCTGTAGAAAATTTTAAAAAATACAGGAATATATTAAAGCTCGACGGAAAGAAAATATCTGAAGACTTCATGTCATTGCCAGGTGCTCTCACAATCTGGGCACCTTTAATCACGTGACTAACATCAAAGCGATAACCAAGTGTATGTCATGCACGTGAGCGCGTCCACGTCCATTTTAGCAATGGAACCAGAAATGTGTTGTTGCAGGTAAACAGTTTATCTGCTTTACCCCCATGTGACGTTAATTTACCATGACATTGTGATTATGTAAAGATCTTTCACAATCCCTATATATATAAACATAACATTTTAGTATCAGTAAGCAGGATTGTTGTCGTCACCAAGAGCAATTACCTCCTTTATTTTCTGGAGTTGTGGTCTAGTGAAGCGACTTTTGATATTTCACTTTTCTACCACATTTTATGTAACAAACTGTGGTGCGGTGTCGAGACTCCTGATAGATAGTATAAAGTAAAGTACTCCCGTCACGCCAAGTGGCGTATAGGGAAATATGGTGTTAGTGACCCTATATTTTACAGACCTTCAGCACATGATTTTTGGGGTAATGTGGTCGGTATTACGCCCGTGCTGCTTTACTTTCCCAGGAAAAAATCCTGTACCCATTTAAGGCTGGGTGAACCCGGAAGCCGTCGGTTGGGATCGAACCCTACCTCTTGTCCTTTGTAGTCCAGTTCACTAACTACTGAGCTATCGCGGCTCCCTCCTGATAGATACTCAGGCAATAATCATAAACATTTCTACTTCTTTCGCGACAACGCAAAAGGATCTCAGTGCAATACTGGAAATCCGTATCACAGGCAAGGTCCCCAACCTTCGTTGGGTAATCTTTGAAATTTGCTTCATTGTGAGGACATAAATTATATTTAACTTTTGACCTGAGAGCGGCATACAGCCTCCTTTGATTTTCACCTGTATGGACTTGAGCTCACTGATGTGCACAAGCAGAACAAAAGATTTATGACCTACTTTGAGGCCAAGGATCGCTGGAAAAGGGAAAATAAATTCTAATCTCTCCAGATGTGGCTGGGACAGGCCATATTCTGATTGTTGTTTTCGCTGCTGCAGTTGTTGTTGTTGTTGATGATGCTGTTGTAATTGTTCTTGTTGATGCTGTTGTTTTTGCTGTTATTATTGCTGTAGTTGCTGTTGAATTGTTGCTGCTGTTGTTGTTATTGTTGTTATTACTTTTGATGTTGATGATGATGTAGTTGTTGTTGCTGCTGCTGTTGTTGTTGCTTTTGTTGCTGCTGTTGTTATTGCTGCTGCTTTTGTTGCTGTTGTTATGGACCTAGCAGCATGGGAGATAATGCCCTTCGGCTCAATATTCTGATTGTTAGGCGAATAACTTAACTAACCTCGGCGACCCTTTGTGGTCAGGTGAGTTCTGTTCAGGTTTGGCCTCCCATTGCCATGTAGGAGGAGAATTTGGGTGACATTTTGTGTGGCCTATGCGTTGCAATAGCTTCTCCAGCTTCTTAAAAGAGCTGGCACATGTTTGAAAGTTTATTGTTGCATCAAGCGCTATACATTTTTTTAAAAAATATAACGATCATCATTTTCAGGAGGACGTGAACTTCGGGGTATATGGTGGATTGGCGGCATGAACCATTGAAGGCTATGCATGAAAAGTGTTCATTGTTGCAGTTTCCTCATATTCCCAGTCCATGGGGGACTTGTTGGTCTCGAGGCATGACGCCGGCCTCGGGACTTAGAGGTTGTAGGTTCAAATCTCGGCTACACCGGTTGGGATTTTTATTTATGATTTCTGTCTGCGGCAACCACCACTGGTCTCAGCAGCGAGACCTGGCTTGAAACGTCAGTTACTCATCGACGGAAAAAAACAGAGTATCTCACAAGTCGGAGTTATCTGCCTGTGCGGCGAGGTACCCCTGCGCACACGGCTGCCAGGGAAAAATGGATCAACACGCAAAATTCAGTTCATAATCTCAATGGACTTCGTTAGAGTTGAAAGCTGGCGAACGCAACAACAACAACAACAACAACATTATCCACCAATCATAGTTACCCCTTCAGAGTCCCAGAAGACTCAGGCCGTGACTTTACTAACCGAGGTTATGTCTTCAACATTGTTTTATTTTTTTCAAGAAGACGTGCTCTCTACGAACTATTATAGACTCAAAGCGTTGCGTCAATGTTTCATCTCTCTCGCGTGATAGTTTTTGACAACAATTGCCATCTTAATCCTCGTAATGAGTAATCAGCTCTGAACATATGGCGTGTCTTTGTGGCCATCATTTAGGCTTCGAGCGAGCCACTTGACACAACGCTTTTAATATCCCTAAATCGCTTCTCTTCTCGCTTCTACCTTTCAGCTCACTGTGGAGCATAGGTCTCCAACAAACAATTTCCAAGTCGTTCTGTTTCTTGCCATTCTTTTAAGATCGTTCCATGTCTTCCCCATCATCTTCACCTCTGCTTCTATCTGTCTTCTCCAAGAATTCCTTGGTCTTTCTCTTTGTCTTTTCCCCTGGAGATTCCAAAAAAGTGCCCGTTGTGAAATACTCTCAGTTGGCTTCCGCAATGTGTGTCCTATCTAGCGCCATCATCTTCGTTGTATCTCTTTATCCACTGGTATTTGACTGGTATATTTCCATAATTCTATGTTAGTGAATTTGTCCTGCCATTTCCATCCTTTTATTCTGCGCAAGCATCCATTAATGAAAGTATGTATCTTCGTGATTGTCAATGTTGTTGTTCTCCATGTTTCCAGCCATATAATAGAACTGGCTCAACATTGGAGTTGAAAATTATTATTTTTGTATTTAACCTGATTTCTTTAGACTTCCATATGTTTCTCAGTGCAACAAAAGCTGCGCTTGCTTTTGATATCCTTATTTTGGTATCATTTTCTGTTTCTCCCTCTTTATCTATATTACTGCCCAGATATATATACAATATCCCTAAATGGTATATAATTATTTGGACACTGCTCACTGATATATCAAGCTGTGCAGCACGTGGATTTAATGTGATCATCCTGGATAAAAGTATCGCTACGTTGCTGCATTACAGGCGTCACTGTGTTCCGCCCGAAGCGGGGTTGATCAGTCCATCGCCATATATAGAAATAGGCATGAGGTCTCAAAGGGAATTACATGCAAATCGCCAATTAGCGTGACGCTTTCAGTTTTGCTAGCAGGGACGGTTGTGGGCACAATGACGTCCGTTGTGTCTAAAGTTCTTATACATGAAAACGTCATGCTATAGTCCGTTCAGAATCGTTTGCCGAGATGTTATGATTTATAATTCAAAAAGTTCTTGATGATTTCACATGATTTTTGGCATACGGTGTTAAAATGTCCATGTCACGAGAACATATGTGTTACTCGATGTCTAGCTATAACGGTTTTCTTAAAGCGGCGAATTCCTTTGATCTTTGCCCATGTAACTATTATTTTAACCCTAATCAAAATGTTTTACAGTAATCTAGTGCAACGATGACCCATAGGCGTGTCCATAAAATTTTACTGGGTGGCAAGTATACAAATTTTAAATTATATATAGAACTTTTGTTCGTAGAGTCAATTTGATATAGTTCCATGCTCTTGGTGTGAGTTTCCCAAATGTTGTCGCTGCCTTTCAAATACGTACATTTAGTTCCTCATCTAAGGAAAGTGTGGCTGTAATAGTGGATCCAAGATAGCTGAACTTCTGTACTGACTCAAGCAGGCTTCCATTCAAAGTAATGGTTGTTGGTTTGCTTATAACATATTTTTGATTGCTTGGGTGGTCTTGAACAATAAACTGTTTAACAAATCAACTAGGAAATTTTGCAAATCAAACTATTTATCTGTAGACTTAATCAGAGTAATGATCATTCAGAATCAGACGAGTCAAATAGGTCGATTACTGCTTTCGGCTGAACAAACAACAAACCATCCTTTTTCCAATATTCCTCTTCTTGTCGTAACACATGATCCTCACATTTTACCCAGTAGTCTTTATTTATATTTGATAGAGCCTGATTTGTAAGTGTCTCAACATCGCATAATTTGAAAGTTTTATTTGTATATGCTACGTGTCCTTTAACTTTTGCCCAAACTAGTTCTATAGGATTTAAGTGTGCATGATATGGAGGTAGTCTCAAACATCTATGGCCATGTTCTTGAATTAACTTGTCTATTTTAAATATCTTTGTACGTTGTGTCTGTTTTACAAGGCTAAGCAATTCGGGTTTCAAGTAGCTGTCATTAACTTGTATGTGTTCTTTTATGAGCCACGTTTTGATTGCATCTTTTGTACTTGATGATGTTGGGATTCTATCTTCTACGTTAACTACGTTATGGTATGAAGCATTGTCCATTATCAGACAAGAAGGTCGATCTAATATTGGAAGGATACTTTTCTCGATCCAGTCTTTAAATATGTGCCCATTCATTTCGGAGTGGTAGTCTCTATTGTCTATGGATTTTGAAATGAAAACGAGATGAGCATTCTGCAACAACCCATTATGTCTGCTACCTGCATGTGCAACTATCAAACGTTGCCCTTTACTGCTTGGTACTGATCTTTTAATACTTCCATCTGCTAACTGCCATTCCTTTTCATTTGTATGATGAGCGTTGATCCAAGTTTCATCTAAATAAACAATATCATAATCATTTTCGCGCATTTCCTTCACTTCACGTGTGGCCGTATTTCTCAATGATTTTGTCAACATGGTACACCTTTTTCTTATTCGTATTCTTCACAAGTTGTAACAATTCGGGTTTTAAATATGTGTCGTCAAATTTGACATTTTCATTCGCAAGCCATGTCCTAATTTGCTCTTTTGTATTTGATGCAGTAGGCACTTTGTCCCATCTTGAATTCCCTAAGGAAGTGCTGATATAGTAAAACAGTAACCTTTTGCATAGTTATAAATTTGCATTTCAAACTCATTGTAATTTAGATATAAATGTTGGTATTTAAAGTCAACAAATTGTCTACTGAGTCTTCACAAAATTAATAAAGATACGCCTTCCCTTCGGTAATTAATGCCCAGGCCGTGGTGCGTCATGTCGTTCAATAACAATTCAGTTTTGTGCACGGGATTTTCCTGAACTTAGTGTTTCTGCAATAGCCAAACTATTTTACGTGAACGACCGCACCAAATTAATGTATATATCCTAAAATGGTGTCAAATTCGAACAGGGTGAATTTAATATAGCCTAAAGAAGAAAACTTTTAAACTAGATCAAATTTCTCAGAGCAAAAAATATTTCTATAACGACATCAATATTATAAGATTACATGCAAAAGTTGAAAACAAAATAACAAACGGTTATCACGTAAAGCTAATTCAAGTGTGGTTATGAATTTCTGAACGGACTATAGTAAGGGTATTGGGGGGGGGGGGGGGGGGGTGTTTCCATGTCAGCCCTCAGGCTTACTTCTATAAATGGCGATGGTCAGTCCGATTACTTAGATCTTCTTCCGTTGATGTAAAACGGTCGACCCAATTACTAAGCGCTTGTATCCACTGTCATCAATCAACACACATTCTTTAACTCTTTCAGTACGGAAGGTTTTTATCCACTGTCATCAATCAACACACATTCTTTAACTCTTTCAGTACGGAAGGTTTTTATCCACTGTCATCAATCAACACACATTCTTTAACTCTTTCAGTACGGAAGGTTTTTATCCACTGTCATCAATCAACACACATTCTTTAACTCTTTCAGTACGGAAGGTTTTTATCCACTGTCATCAATCAACACACATTCTTTAACTCTTTCAGTACGGAAGGTTTTTATCCACTGTCATCAATCAACACACATTCTTTAACTCTTTCAGTACGGAAGGTTTTTATCCACTGTCATCAATCAACACACATTCTTTAACTCTTTCAGTACGGAAGGTTTTTATCCACTGTCATCAATCAACACACATTCTTTAACTCTTTCAGTACGGAAGGTTTTTATCCACTGTCATCAATCAACACACATTCTTTAACTCTTTCAGTACGGAAGGTTTTTATCCACTGTCATCAATCAACACACATTCTTTAACTCTTTCAGTACGGAAGGTTTTTATCCACTGTCATCAATCAACACACATTCTTTAACTCTTTCAGTACGGAAGGTTTTTATCCACTGTCATCAATCAACACACATTCTTTAACTCTTTCAGTACGGAAGGTTTTTATCCACTGTCATCAATCAACACACATTCTTTAACTCTTTCAGTACGGAAGGTTTTTATCCACTGTCATCAATCAACACACATTCTTTAACTCTTTCAGTACGGAAGGTTTTTATCAATTTCTATTGACCTTTCGAGCCGTAACCGGCCCATAGGGCGTAGACCAAGATACACCTTCTCCTATATGGATTTTTTTTGTTCTAGCAGTTTTCTTTTAAAGATATTTTATCAAATCTCGCCATCTGTCTCTGTTCTGTGCAAGCAGTTCTATCTCATTGAGGGAGCCGACTCCTGCTGCTCTTGCCTCTCTCATCAATGTTCTTCTCAGTGTCTCCCTGGGTCTTCCTCTTTTTCTTTTACCTGTTGTTTCCCATATGAGGGCTTGCTTTGCTATTCGGTTATTATCTCTTCTCATCACATGCCCAACGTATGACCATCGTCTTTTCTTTATTACTGAAGATATTAGTGGTTGATTGGCGATTTCTCTAATTTCCTCATTTGTTTTGAATTCGTTCCATGCTATACCAAGTATTTTCCTTAGACATTTATTTTCGAATGCGTTCAACTTTGTTTCTATATCTCTTGTTGTTTTCCAGCTTTCACACGCATACGTAAGGGTTGATAGTACATTTGATTTGAATAGCCTAAGTTTTGTGTTTGTGCTGATAAGTTTTGATTTCCACAACTTTTCAAGGCTTCTGAAAGACATTGCTGCTTTAGCTATTCTGATTTTAATTTCTTTGCTCGTATCCCCTTCTCGATCAATGTGACTTCCAAGATAGATAAAGTGATCGATCTCTTCTACTGGTTTGTTTTCCATGTATATTTTGTCACCTGTTGGAATTAAACTAGTCATGACTTTAGTCTTTTCATGATTGATCTCAAGCCCAATTTTGCAGCAAAATTCAGCAAAATTGGGCTTATCAATTTAGCGGTAGAGATTTCAGAGACAAGATTTGTTATGTTTTTAAATATTAATCTACATGTTTATATTTATCTAACACATAGCATATCTTATATGAATTTTTTGATAATTAAACAAGGAATTATTTTTCAACAATACCAAGATTATAAAAAGACATTAAAAAGAATAAGGTTTGATGATAGTTTACACTAATCAAATTGAGAGTGACGCACTGTGCGGCTAAACGTACGTGACCGAAATCGGCATGGCGCATGGTGCGTCGAAACGTTCGGAAAGAGTTAAGCGACTATGAATGTTTTGAGGCCGTCATTTTCAGCCACACAAAAATAAAGTAGGTTACAACTTTTTTTTTACTACGCACATCACTCACAATCTCCATTTTGAAAGCTAACTGTATCACTACCATATACCAGAATGTAATGAAACCACGTGGGGCTGTGCCAGAAGGTTAAAATATGCTGCACATTAAATATTTTTTTCCAAAACAAAATTTGTAGATTAAAAAAATTCTGTTACGTTACTTATTGAACATTCCTCGTACACGTCGGTGATTATAAAGTAAAATTGAACAAAATAGTTTTGTTACGTTCAAATTATAAGTAATAAGAGATGTATAAAAATGTGTATCAATTTGGACAACACCACACCTCGATCCTTCCACCAAATACGTGTCTTGTAACTAACTCTATGAGAAGCTCTGCTCTACCTATATCCCCATGCAGGCCAGTCATAGCTTTCAATGTCATGAAGTTCGGTGCTGGTGATACATGAGTGGACCTCTTTATATAACAAACAATAAATAAATACAAGTAAGGACTTAATGCATTCTAAATTAAATATGATTATAAATTAATTCTTTCATGACTGAGGTGGTCGAATGGGCGACTGCAGCTCTGTAATTAATTAACTGACACTCAAGCCAGCTGGGTTGAGATATTCACATTCTCAGTCGATACTGGGGACAGTTCGAAATCGATGAGTGGTTGATATTCATAGAGGTCTCGACACTTCTTGGACTGGTATGGATTTTTTGCGTGGTCATGGACGAGCTTGTGACAGTGAAAGAGTGGATGCGCTGACTTTGAAGGCGCCAATTGTGAGAATTTTGATATAGATAGGGAGACAATGACTGTGGACCTGTTAAATGGTGCCACTGCAATTGATGAGTATATCCTCCAAAGGTTGCAAACATTTTAAAATAATGATTGAAAAATAATGAGTGGGAAATTCAAAGTATGAGTGCCAGTTTGGAGCGCATTTACAACACGTTAGTCACAGGAATTATTAGTGTGTGTGTGTAACCTTCATTGTCTGCTAAAGGAAATTTATCACTTTATCTTGAACCCACCCCGCCGAGTTGTTGATTCTTTATCATAATCAATTAATGTTTCTTGGCAGAAATATGACAACTATGTGGATATGTGATACTCACCCTTTCCCCAAAGACAAAACCTATCGTCAAAGTAAATTTCTTCTTTCTCGTGTTCAACCTCTGTCTTTCTAGAAACCTCGCTGTTAATCTCGCGCCATCTTGCTTTAGCAGCCCCACGAAAACGTAGTTCCACTCCTGTAATTAAAAAAACAACTGAAATTGATGGAAGCTTAACTAACTACATCTATTGAAATTATTTAATTAAAATAAAATATTTAGAAATTACATAAGCCAATTTAAAAAAAAAAACATGCATAAAAGTGGAATTCTATTAACAAGTTCATTAAATTGAAACAATGCCGATTTATTCAAATGTGCACTCTCTGTGGTTGAAAGAAAAATAGCGAGAAGAAAATAAATAATCATCTAAGCAACTCAGTGAGATAGCTCAGTGGTTAGTGAACTGGGCTACAAAGGACAAGAGATCGGGTTCGATCCTGATCGACGGCTTCCGGGTTCACTAAGCCTTAAATGGGTACCGGATTTTTTTGGGAAAGTAAAGCGGCACGGACGTACTACCGACCACATTAACCCAAAAATCATGTGCCGAAGGTCTGTAAAAATTATGGTCACTATCACCATATTCCCTAAACACCACTTTGCGTGACGGGGCTCTTTACTTTTTTTTACCTTAAGCAGCTTAAATGACAAAAACCGACATAAGATCCCACAAGCTGTTGGACAAAGAACAAATTCGTCAATACTACAATAGTATAGATACTACGAACATTATTTGCCTGGGAAATTTATTTTGAAAGACTACATATATGTTTATGGGAGCCGCGATAGTTCAGTGGTTAGTGAACTGGACTACAAAGGACGAGAGACAGGGTTCGATCCCAACCGATGGCTTCCGGGTTCACCCAGACTTTAATGGGTACCGGATTTTTTTCTGGGAAAGTGAAGCGGCACTGGTGTAATTCCGACCACATTACCCCAAAAATCGTGTGCCGAAGGTCTGTAAAATGTATGGTCACTAACACCATATTCCCTATACGCCACTTGGTGTGACGGTGGTACTTTACTTTTCTTTTTACATATAATTTTGCATTATAAGCTCAATACTTATCTTGTCTTTTGTCTTTTTTTTCTTTCAATAATGAAATGAATTATACATTTGTTATACATTATTTGAGGGTTTTTTTAATTTTTCTATTTATATATTAATTTTTAAATTGAAACATTCATTTTTACTTTTTTTCTCGTTTTTTTTTTCTCGGGAGTGAAGTATAGAGAGAAAAGTGAAGAGAGAGATGAAAAGATACATTGATAGTAAGGTGCTCAACTTACGTTTAGAAGTCTCCTATTAAAATTCCGTGTATAGTTGTATTTTTCCCCAAGGCCAGAGAGATAGCGTGCCTAGTCTTTTGGGAAAAAACTAATAAAACGTATTCAAGTTGAATTCATTAAAGAGCCTTTGGCTGCAGAAAATGTAATTGTGCCGGCTGTATGTCTCAAACCGGCGCAATAATTAATTTAAAGCAATAAGATTTCCATATCATCATTACAATTATATAACTAACTCTTTAAAATTGTGGGGTTTCTTGTGGGTGCCACAGAGTTTGTGTACTGTTCGGGGTACCCCTTGCGTAATGGAGCAGGAAATCGTAGTAATTATAAACCCTGTATGATTGCAACGATCTGCCTAATGGTTCTGTATACACAAGCACGAAAACATTTTATTCTGTGACCATTTATATTTTTTATTCATTCAAATAATGATAAACTTGCTTTGCAAACTTCTATCACACTTTGAGCAAGGGAATAATTTTAAGTTTGTGTATGAGAACTTCACCTTATGTCACTTAGAGTTATCTTTAATGGTATGTTTTTTTTTAACAATTAATTTGCTTACGATGCTAATGTGCTTTCGTACATTTGATTAATTTACTCAACTCTTTTTTTTTTTCAAATTGTGAACTTGGTTTTTCTTTTTTTAATTTATTTTTATTTATATTTATGTTGTTTACCAACCGCGTTGTCCTGGTATTCGTTGATTGAAAGGTGTTTTTCTTTTTTAACTTGTGAATTAGCAGCTGGGATGTGGAACAAAATAAGACCGTGCGAAAGAAAACACTAGACTTTTGTTCAGGCATGATTAATGAACTGTTGTACGGTATTGATCCAAATGTCGGATGTTCCGAACAACAGCGCGGTGTAATAAACGACCTTGAAGTGTCACGCAGATCTGGCCTGGGTTATAGATAGCCAGATTTCTTTCGAACTGCTGTTGTGAAATCGTTGTCACGGTTTTGTAGCTGTGCAGCTGTGCTTTGGTTTTTCTTCTGTCTGTTATGTATTTGTATGTGGTATAAATACGTTTTTTTTTGTCATGTAAATATTTTTTAACATTGATTTGTTCACATATGAGATAAAACTTACTCCTTATCTTCTCTTTTTTCTTAATAATCTTCTTCTTTACAGTTCTCATTACCGGATGTCGTGTAGAATCTAGACTTTTCACAATTGTCTGTCCTATCCTTGTATATTATTATTGCTAATAACCATCTGCCGTGGAAAAATATTAAGTCGACCAGCATTTTCTCCGTCTGTCATCTTTACCTTGTTTTTTTTTTTCTTTTTTTTTCCCAAGTCTCTTTCTGTTTCAATTTCTCTAGACTCATAGTGTCCAAAAGAGCTTGATCATGTAATTCTAGTATAAGTATGTGTTAGAAGTTCTCTGTGTGCTGAACTAATTATTTTAGCCTTTAGTTCGGACTGGCGCCATCGCAATCGGGGTATTCCCGTATCCGCTCTGCCGTACGTTCCTGATTATTCTCTACTGATTGAACGTGTTGTGTTCTTTGTTACTGAGGATGTTTTTCCTGCTTTCGCCCCTCGTGGCGCCGTGTTCCACCGTTCTTTTGACGTGTGGATTATCCTCAGCTTCCTTGTCGCCATCATGAAGCCCTCGCAATGTCCTACTTTTAAAGCCCTCGCAATGTCCTACTTTTAAAGCCCTCGCAATGTCAAATAAGTCCACTTTTAAGGTTTCTTGCGCAAATGACAGGCCTCGCCAACCTATATCTCATTGCCCCGAATTCCCGCGTGTCCAGATCCATATATACAAGTTATGCTGTGGTGCACCCATTACCTGGGAAGTGTGTTCTTGTCAATCCGACAAAAAATACTTTGTAAGTAAGTCAGTATGACTTCATGTGCTTTTGGTCTTTTAACCAGCTATGTGAAAGCTTCCATCACATCCTCAATCTCCATGTGGGTGCTGGAGGTAGTAGTCTTGTATGCTACTGCACTCTTATCAATCAACGTTTTATTAGAATGCATAACAAAACATCAACCACTCCACATAGCCCTGTGACCGAGCCATCAGTGTAGAAGATCGGGTCTAGATGCTGGGAATGAAATTGGAGTACCTCCCGTATCTCAGACTTAGTCACGCCCTGCACTCAGTCATGGGAATTCCTGTCCAAGTGTAAGATGACCTTGGTTAGCCCACGCCTGTCACACACACTTATCCAATCCCTGCAAGTAGGTAACTCCTCCTTGTTGTATACGCCCAATAGTGTTGTCTCAGCCTCTGTTAACCACATTCTGCCGCGCTTAATTCGGTTGATTTCATTGATTATAATTCAGGTAGCATTGGACATAATTTGTTACACACCACCCTCAGGTACGCTTTCGCTTGCATGTACTTGTGTCGCGCACGTAGGCTTGGAAGGTCCAACAGGAACCGCAAGGCTGGTATTGGCGTATCCCTGGTACATCCCAAAAAGGCTCGCATAATTATTTTGCACCTCACGACTGTTGCACATCTAGTTAGTATTGTTCTTAGATGATTGATTTCGTTGATCACTTTTTGTACTGATCCATTTACTTTATTCATAGATCAAGAAGGTGATACAAAAAGGGGAAACCAGAACCAGAATAGCAAAGGTAGCAATTTCCTTCAGGAAAATTTCGAAAATTAAAAAAAATCTTAAGCTTAAAAACAATACTTGGTATATTAAAAAGTTATGCTTTATGTATAATAAAATATGCACTGGAAGTTGGGAAACAACGAAATAAATAAAAAAAATACATGTCATGTGAAAGTAAATGTCTGAAAAAATTACGCTGTATACAATGGAAAGAATGCAAGAGTAATGCAAAGTAACAGTAATGACCATGTAACAATTATGTTACCCATAATCAATTAATGAAGATGGGGGCATATGTAAGTAATGAGATTAGAAGAAATAACAAAAGAATCTCAAAGCAACTTGGAAATAGAAGAAAAAAAAACCCACTCAATGAACTCTGAGAAGAATAGTCATAAGAGGGGAGATGACAGTAGGTTTCCTACTGAGATTGAGAAGCTCGCTAAAAACTGGGACTTATGACGGTGTACACTGTTAACTCTGCGTGAAGTCTGGCGACATTGGAATGATGATGATGACTATAGTGATGACAATGACGTTGGCAATGACGATTATGATGATAGTGATGATGTTGGAAATGATGATGACGATTATGAAGATAGTGATTATGTTGGAAATGATGATGACGAAAGTGATGATGGTGGAAACGATGATGATGATAGCTATGATGCTGGAAATGATGATGACGATTGTGATGATAGTGATGATGGTGGAACAGATGATGATGATTATGATAGTGATGATGGTGGAAATGATGATGATGATTATGATAGCTATGATGTTGGAAGTAATGATGATGATGATTATGATAGCGATGATGGTTGAAATGATGATGACGATTATGATGATAGCTATGATGTTGGAAATAATGATGATGATGATAATGATAGTGATGATGTTGGAAATAATGATGATGATGATTACGATAGTGATGATGGTGGAAATGATGATGACAATTATGAAGAAAACGATGATAATGATGACGATGACAGTGATGATGATGATAATGATGATAGCGATGATGATAATGATAATAATGATGATAATAATAATGATGACGATGATAGCAACGGCAATGATGACGATGAACCACTTTAATAATGTCTTCCCGCAATGTTATCACTCTATGTTTTTTATCACAGACTACTACTCTTTAAGAAGCATTTTAAATTGTCGAGCCATAATTGTAAATAACACTGTGCTATTGCCTGTCAGGATGGCGAGTTTTGCCCCCGTCGTGGCGGCAATTTACCATTCCTTTATAGCGCATAAAAGGCAAAGAACGCCGGTCATAAGTTTAGGGGATATGGTCTTAGGGCCATATTTTTAAATAGCCATCGGAACATTTATGGGATCAGAGCAGACCAATTTATAATTTCAAAGAAAACCGTCGACACACATTATTCAGAGCTTGGTGAATCCCGCTCCAAGCGGTACTGCTCATTTACTTATATATGGTTTTTGGCGCCTTGACAGACCGTTGGTGGCAAGCAATCATTATTTGTCAGTAGTTTGGTAATATATTAGTGCCTTATGCTGGATGCTGTTTTACAGAGCAGCCTCCCTCGTAAGTGAATCTGCCAATATTGGATAGATAGATTAAGATCAGAATAAACAAGATGTATTTGTGCTGCCGGTTTCATTTCCTTTCTACTACGACTTTTCGTTTTCTGATGTTGACTTCATATCTTCCTCGAATGTTGTCTGTTATTATTTTTATTCTCCATGCCATATAATCTGACGCAAAATTTTATTTTTATTCTCCATGTCATACAATCTGACGCAAGATTTTCTTTTTATCCTCTATATCATACAATCTGACGCAAAATTTTATTTTCATTCTTCATTTCCTACAATCTGACGCAAAATTTTATTTTTATTCTTCATTTCCTACAATCTGACGCAAGATTTTCCCAATTTTTTTTTTCGCTCATAGAGAATTTCTCTCAAGAAAGCCCTACAAAACATCCTTATATTTCAGCACCTGTCAACCCTTTGGTATGTTTTCAACTACGTCCACTCATTCAATAATTTGATGGGTGATACGATTGTTGTCCTTTCTTCTCATTTCCTTATAATAATGGATATTCATGTTTATTTTCGCATTTAGCGAGAAGGCAAAAACATTATTGAGTAAATTCATATATTTTCCATTTTTCTAGAGAGCAAGACATGTTCATTCATTTGATGCGAATTTTTTTGTTGTGGACTTTGATGTACGAATTTTGCTTGAGTTCATTTCTAACAGTAGCTCTTTCCGCTTCTAAGTTTAGAAATAATTTCCTAGTTTTGAACTGAAGTCTTCAGTTATTACAATAACTCGTATAAAAGAGCGTTAATGGCATAATGATAGCGGACTTGGCGATAAAGAGGGCATGGTTCACTCGCAGCTTGGCGTACCTAACTTAGGTCTAGCTGACATAACTGGCACATGAAGCAAAGAGTTGTGGAAGATAAATGAAAACGAGAAATAATACTCCTCATCTCTAAATGCTGGGAGTGTAAACGTTTAATTCCCCGGCGACGCTAAACAGTATGTCATGTGATAGCTTTCTTTAGACCTTGTAAGGGGTTAAGGCAAAGAAATGCAAATGAATGCATAAAAATGCGAAGCTGCAGTAAAGCTGAATGAGCGGGAGAGTTGAAAAAAACATAAAGAAAAAATGGTATGATCAAAACTGTACTTGATTAATAGACAACACAAATTTGAACGACGTTTCGGCTCTATAAGCCTTCAGCAGGAACAAACAAACAACACACACACACACACACTGATATGTAAGTAAATAAAACTAATCCTACATAGCTAACTAATAATGAAACATCCAAAACAAAATAATCAAAACTGGTTTAAGAAAAGAAAAATTTCTTTCCTGTGTCGTGGACCGTGGCCGGAACGAGAAAGAGAGAGAATCTATATACATGTGCATACAAGCATATACATATGAGCACATGCATGCATATGTAAATCCATACAGGGACAAACATATGTGTGCAGAAAAGTGCGCAGAGTACCCCCATAACCAGAAGAATACACACCTAGGTTAGTGTACATACACAAAGGAGAAAGAATAGAACAGAAGAATAACAGGTACTCGAAAGGCGGAAAGAATGATATGTCTCAGAGTGGGATACAATACGAAATATGTGAAAGATAAGTAGCATAGACAAAAGAAGTATAGGAGACCACCCAAGTATCGCAGTGGGGTCTAGTGGAGGAGAGCCATGAATAGCACGGCATAGTGGATAGACCAAATTACCCAAACATGGGCAACAAAGAGGCCTAGCAATAGGGAAGGAGAAATAAAAGGGAGAATATGAGTGAGATACATTCATGCCTCGTGGGGTCAGCCAACCAAATTGGACTATACGGCGATTCTCCAAAGCAAACCGGTTACGGTTGTCGGAGTGGCACAGGACAATACCAGTGATGCGGTGTCGTCTTTGCCCTTGTGGTCCAATAAATTGAAATGGGAAGACACTGGAGCGCCAGTATTCTGTTGAACATCTCGAAGATGTTCACAAAATCTGTACGCTAAGCGTCCTCCACTCTCGCCAATATAAGTCATGTGCCATCGTTGGCATATGATGGCATAAATGATGTTGCAGGACATACATGTGAAGCCATGCTTAATCTCGAACCCTCCGTTAGGGAATAAAACAGAGTCAGAGTTGGTAGAAAAATTGATTTGTATATTGCCCTTTTCGCTTCCGTAGTTATTGCTTTGTTTTTCAATAGTGTTGATACTTGGCCTATAACTTGACATGCTTTGTTGGACCTTATATCTATCTGTCTCTTGGTTATTGTCTTGTGTTAACGTGCTACCAAGATATTTAAAAGTGTCTACTTGTTTCAGAGTTGTATTATCTATTATGATGTTTAGTTTTTCTTTCTTTCTCGCTATTACCATTACTTCGGTTTTGTTTACGTTGTATTGTTTACAAGTGTTGTTTAGCCTGTTTATATGTTCTTGCAGGTCCTCAGTTGTTTCATGTATTAGAACTTGGTTGTCTGCAAATAGTATTTCATTTATTTCGTCCTCTCTTCTGTTGTTTTCTGGTACGTGTATTTCGTCCACGACACATGGAATAAATTGTTCTTTTCTTAAACCAGTTTTGATTATTTTTTTTTGGATATTTCATTACTACTTAGCTATGTAGGATTATTATTATTTACTTACAAATCAGTGTGTGTGTGTGTGTGTGTGTGTGTTGTTTGTTTGTTCCTGCTGAAGGCCTATTGAGCAGAAACGTCGTTCAAATTTGTGTCGTCTATTAATCATGTAAAGCTTTTACCACAACATTTTTTCTATCTATATGTTTTAACTCTCCCTTTCTTTAGACCTTACAGTATTTCTGAAAATTCGGTAGTAGATTCGCTAGTGAGGTCGCTACTCATCTAACGGGTCCGGGTTCAACAAGACTTTGGGTTCAGTCAACCTCAAAAAATGACGAGAGGGATGGATACCACCAACTATCGAGGAAGGATCAAGTCATCATACTTCGCCTCCGCACTGGCCACAACAGAATGAGAAACCACATGTTCAACAAACTCAAAATTGGTACTACAGCCAATGCCACTGCACACTGGACAACATGACAACAAAACATGTTCAACAGGATTGCCCCCCAGTACACAGATCTGAGAAGCACAATGTGGACCATACACATCTCCCTGGAAGAGAAACTATACGGGGCAATCGAATCACTTAAACAGACAGCTGACTTCATGAGAGAGTCTGGAGTCCTACTCTGACAGAGCCATGATGGCAGCAGTAGAAGAAGAACCTCTAAAAAAGGGTACCAGACATTTTTATGCGAAATAAAAGCGGCACGGCGTGATACGGACCACATCATCCGAAAACGAGCTGTTGGTCATAAAAGAATATGGCCTCTAACACTATATTTTCTATGTGTCTTTGAAGGCTTGTAGTGAACCTTTATTTTTTATTTTTACTTTACAATATCTGAGGCAAAAAGTTTTGATAACATAAAGGAACAACACATTATTAAATATATTATAGGAAAAACACGTACATCAAACATCAGAAAAAGATGCTAAAATACTGCAAGCTCCAAGAAAACATAGGTTCCTTGGTAAATGTGTGGTCCTAACAAAATGACATGTGTTTTAGAATTATTCATCTACATCGTACTGAGCTCGCATCTTCGTGGTTCATCATTATCATGTACCATACTTGTTGGCGTTGAAGGTCATGCTCTTTCACAATTCTTTGTCCTGAGTGTATCGTATCAGTATTGCCGTTGATTGTTTACCGTGCCGTGACATCAAGCTTTCTAGTGTCTTCTCTCTTTGTCGTCCGCAATCTCTTTCTCTGTATTTTGCCAGTTGTAGCCAACTGTTCAAGCATTCTTCTTCTCATGATGTGCCAGAAAAATGTACATTGTTTCTTTCTGATGTTTTTTGGAGTTCTAATTTTGTGTTGGTCTTGTTCAGAATTTCCTCCTTGGTATTTTTGGCTGTCCAGGGTACTCTCAATATTCTTCCGAGAAATCCCATCACTATGGCCTCCAATCGTCTTTTCGCTTTCACGAAACAATGCAATGTCTTCGTATTTACACTGTAAAGCAAGTTGTTCGAACCTCCTACTTAGCTTAACATATCTTTGATTGCAATGTCGAGTTTTGAGCAAATACATTCTTCTTCGCTGGTCAAATATGAAGCATTCATGTAACACATGTCCCTCATTTTGGTTGTTGATCCCAGATGTGAACGGTGCTACATTTGACAGCAAAAATCTACATATGTGTAATTGTATTTCATCCTGTGAGATTGAAGCTAGTAGCTTGTTATAATGAGTCATGATATGGTATGTTGAATCCTTGCCTAGACAGTGTCGATATTTCATTGCGTTTATACAAATACTTAGGTCTTAACAAACACCGTTCAGCGCAACAGCTGTGTTGTTGTATTTAACTTTAGTGGTAAAGAAAAAGACATCACCGCAGTGCACAATAAAGGCATGCGGAACAATGTTAACCTCAGATGGTAGATGTACAATAGAGGTGAGATGCAGAATAGCTCCAGCTAAAGCAGCTTTCCAAAAGATGAGTATAATACTCTGCAATCCATCCTTGACAATATAAATAAGAAAAAGAGTTTTTAAATGTTATGTAGAGCTAGTCATAACATATGGATGTGAATCATGGACAATAGGACAACATACAAGAAAATCACTGGATGCTGTAGAAAATCACTGTAGAGGCTGTGTTTTTACAGAAGAATGTTGAGAATATCATGGACAGCTAAACAAAGTAAAGAAAATGTTCTGAAAGAGGTCAAAGCATAAATACAGCTAATATTAAGAAGAAACAATCATCATTTTTTACCCAAGCAATGAGAAGGGAACAGCTGGAATATATTGTGACAACTAGGAAAATTGAGGGACAAAGAGATAGAGGGAAGCGAAAAGAGACAGTTTAAGAGAATGGCTTGGCAGAAGGTCAACAACAGAAATGATAAATAACTGTCGAGATCGAAAGTTGTGGAGAGACATGATCACCTACGCCAGCAGGCATGGTACATGGTGATGAATAGTAAAGACAAACGTTGATGGGAAAAGAGAAATAAATAGTGCGACAGGACGAGCAAATAAAAGAGCTTAAAGAGAACTAGATATAAAGAGAGAACGTTGGAGACAAGAGAAATACTCGAAAATAGGGTAAATGAGGCGCAAGTGAAATCAAAAGAGAGTGAGAGAGAGTAAAAGATAAAGTGTAAGTGATCGCGATAGCGATGTCACGAAGAGAGATTAAGAGAGAGTACAAGAAAGTAGAACGTGACTTAGATAAAGCGAGACACAGAGTGATGTGAATGAAGAGATTTGACTGGGTAGATTTGCGTACTATGTACGAGGATATTGACGGGTTGTCATGTTGACAGATTATCATGTAGACAGATTGTCATGTAGACAGATTATCATGTAGACAGTTTGTCATGGAGATTGATTGAACAAACTGATGTGTTGTAGGAATGTAGAGATGAATGAGCTGATTTCGCAATAAACGTGCAGTTTCAGAAAGAATGAAATAAACATAAACACGTGAGTGTGTAAAATTAAGACAAGAATTGATACAAATTTAAATAGAAATTCAACAAAGGTACTCGTAAATTGCTATTACTTTTGGCAACTAATCGAGAACGTTATTTATCGAAAATAAGACATGAAATTCATCAGCAACATCTGATAGCACTAAGGAAAGGGCCGTTGTGCTATCTGACGGACCAGAATGAACTCTATATCTACGTGGAAAGGCTCTCATCAACAATTTTTAATTAATCCTTTTTTGGCAAATCAATGCTTTGAAAATCCCACAAATGGGTTTCATTTGTTATATTTGCCTTTGTTCCATGTTAATATTATTTTATATATGTGCAAATACAATAATTTTCTACTCTTTGCTTTCTGTTGAAGAAAGATTGTGTACTCTGCTTTCTGTATTTTTCTCTATTCTGCGCTGTCTTTCTCAGCTCTACGGATGAAAGGTGGAATGAGTTTGTATACTTTTCTACTGTTCTTTATAGCAAAATGTTGAATACACCAAACGGTTTATTTTTCAGAAATAGAAAATTCATTAATTCCTGCCACTTGTGGATCTAGCTATATTTCTGGGAGTTTCTTTTATGTAACATTTTATCTAATGTGATGTCTTTATTTATGTAATATATTATCTAAAGTGATGTCTTTATTTATGTAACATCTTATCTAAAGTGATGTCTTTATTTATGTAACATCTTATCTAATGTGATGTCTTTATTTATGTAACATCTTATCTAAAGTGATGTCTTTATTTATGTAACGTCTTATCTAATGTGATGTCTTTATTTATGTAACATCTTATCTAATGTGATGTTCTTATCTTTCTGGCGTTCACCCGATGACAATTAAAAGAATGGAGTCCTCTTTGTCACGTCCTTAGATGAACATTAAGTTGTCGTCGATGTGTTGTGATTTATTTGTGCTTTTCGGCCCAAAATATCCGACTTTAGCACGGCATGTTTTATTAGAGTTTCATTTCCTCTTAAATCACTACTCGATTCGACAAATTAGACTGGTTAGTCTGTTGTTTGAGGCACCGCGAAGAAGTGGAGTACGGTATGGATGGTTGTGGTTCACCGATCCTGGCGCAAAGCCATCAGCTATGTGTCACTGGCAGGTTTCAGCTCTGTTGCTCAATTGTGATATGCATCATCTATGTCTTCTTGTGCCATATGTAAAGTAAGTAGTAAAGAGCCCAGTCACGCCATGTGGTGTATATGTAAATATGGTGTTAGTGACCATTATTTTTATTGACCTTCGGCACATGATTGTTTGTGGTAATGTGGTTGGTATTTCGGCCGTGCCGCTTTACTTTCCCAGAAAAAATATCCGGTAACCGTCTGTCCGTAACCGGAAACCGTCGATCAGGATTGAACCCGACCTCTTGTCCTTTGTAGTCCAGTTCACTAACCACTTTCTTCTGCCAGATGCCGCAGTACTTCGTCGACAATCCTTGTGTCTTCTTGCAGGGCAATGTTCTCAGTGTTCGATCTATTTTGTTTAATCAGCCAATGATAACCAACCAAAGAAATCCTCGTCGATGATTCTAATTTCGTGTATTATGCCCAGACCTTTTTGTGTTGCCAGGAAAAGAAATTAGTGTTAATACGGATGGCCCTTTCTTGGGGGATATGATGAAGGTTCTGCATACAGAATCCAAAACAATATTTTCTTAAAGGCTTTAATAATAATTGAACGGCTTCGTCTGTATATAATATTAATTTTACACTCTCGTGTCATGTAGGTATTACTTACATTTCTGTAAGGGAAATAATTACAACGCATCACGATTTACGAGGTCGGGTTCGATCCTGATCGACGGCTTCCGAGTTGACCCAGCCTTAAAAGGGTACAGGCTTTTTTTCTGGGAAAGTAAAGCGGCAGGGGCGTAATATCGGCCACATTACCCCAAAAAATCATTTGCAGTAGATCTATAAAAATTATGGTTACTAACACAATACTCCCTATACGCCACTTGGCGTGAGGGGGCTCTTTACTTTTTTTTTTTTATCACGATTTTCTTCCTATATTCATTGCTTTATAGAAGATTTATTTTAGTTTTAATAATAGCGAGGAAAAAGCACTGGTCACCTCACCATCAAAGAACATATATGATGATAACATACCAGCCAGCTTAGAAGAATTGGGTGGTAGGAATTCAATATCTGAGATGATAAACAACTGTAAAGGCAAAAGGTTTTAGAAAGTCATTATCGTTTAAGTTAGCAAGGATGTATCATGAAGAAGACAGTTACAATTCACAGTGCGTCATTTCGTAAATACATTGATCATGTAGTGAAAATGAATAAAGAGAGCTTACCCCAACAGGTATTCATGTGGAAACCACGTAGTAAAAAAAAAATACGGCAGACCAAGAGAACCGCTGTGCAGAATAAATACTAGGGATGACTCAACCATGGGACTAAGAAACAACCAAGACTTACAAGAACTGGTAGAAAAAACATCAACCGTGGAGAACTATGACTCCCACCTTATGTGCCGCCTTCGCCCCGAGAGGAAATTGAATGAACTTCGTTTGGTGCCCCTATGAAATGTTTTAGGCTGCTGTCTTCGACATGAAAGTTTGTGTTGAAAAGTTGGCACACGGGATCAACACATATAATAGGCAACAGCGACGGTAGCAGCAGTTGGTGTTTACTTCTTTATTTGGTTATAATCGATTAAAAGCTAGTTAGTGAATCATTTGACCACTCATTATTTTTAATGTTACTGTTCCACTAAGAAATGGTACACGTGAGGAACATTTAAAATAACAAAACGGTAATGGGATCCTGTCAGTCCAGAAAGAGGTTGGATGTAGTGTGCGTGTCTGCAGCTTCTCAGCTTCATTTCGTCCCGGATATTGAAGAAGACATAATAATAATATAATTGTAATGTTACTTTTTTTTTTTTACATTGCCCGAACGAAAACATACAACCTGCCCTTTTAAAAATAAAACTGCCTGCGGTACTTTTATTTGTTGAAGTACAATCAAGAACATAAGTTAGTTGTATTCGTCTCCTGCAGTGATAGGTACTGAATTTTATCTGTTCTTAGTTCATGAATAGCAAGCTAGGCGGCAGTAACTCCTCTTATATTTATTTATCAAAAGATAAAGAAGTAGAGCCAATAGCGGCAGTTCTATCTTGTTCCGCCTATAAAAATCACTGCGCTGCGTCTTTATGTGAGAAAAAACTTGTAAAAACTGTAAAGATGTTAATTAACTGCAAAACTTTGTTATTTTTCATAACGTATAATGTAAATACTAAGATATTATGATGTAATTATAATTATGTTAATTTAGGGCAATAATTTAATGAACTATTTTCCATAGCGCAAATTGAAGTCATGTTTATATTGCAAAAACCCAGGTTAAAGGTCAACGTAAGGTAAAGGTAAGTTAAAGTACGAGACTTGAACCGGCGTCTTAGCACGCGAGTTTACACCCATATGTGATCGGCCGCCTATCCAGAAATGTTCGGAGACTTCTGTATAGTGTCGCCTCAAACATCAAAACTCAGATACGAGCCGACATTCCTCACTTTCCCAGGGTAATACCCTGGTACCCATTTCTGCCAACGGCTGGGTCGACCGTGGGGGTATTTTTTTTTTTTCAACCTCGTGTAGAATTCACACTGCTCCCAGCGGGAATCGAACACGGGTTGTCCGAACGTCGGTAGTCCAGTCGGGTGGTTTTCCCAACTCGGCTACCGAGGCGGAAGAGAGAATGGGACGTAAAAGTCAACATAAAAGTTTGATCTCTCATTCTAGTCTCATCAAGTTTGGAACGCACCGACCACCGCTGCTTGGTGGACACAAATGAAATCAATTCGCTAGACATACGATTTGTTTGAAATGAGAACATATCAATGGGGTAGAACTACCATACATCAATGCTATAAGACTTTTCGTTTCAGTGCTGCTGTGTTAATATTTGCGTCCATGGCACCTTTGAAGTATGATAGACGAATTCATTTATTATTTATAGCTAACTTTGACAATGGTTAGCAGTTATCTATGACAACCTGATCAAGTGGGTTTTTTTTTTTTTTATCCGTGTAGAAATATTTGAAGAGCTGGATCGATATGCACGACCCTCCGTATTTTTGTTGTATGACATTAGGTTAGTAATGGAGTGTCTGTCTTGTAGATGCAACCCTGCTGGCTTGGCTAGAAATTACTCGTTGTTCGAACTCAAGACGTCCTCCATACACCGTGCTGAGAACAGAAAACGACTCCTAGCTGACTAATTGCGTCAGGATCAGTGAATCATAATTGATCAAGAGTTCACTACAGTTTCATGCGGTGTGACTGGAAACAGACAACGTGTAGAAAAAGAGAATGGGAGGCAAACCAGTCGCCAACAATATTGTGTTGGACCAAACATCACAGTCTGTTGTAAAACATAAGTCCAGTCATCTAAGCCCTTGAATCATCCTCTTAATTAAGAGTTGACGAAGATGATAAGTCGTCGTCGGGCAAGAAGAAAGGAGGGGAAAAAAAAGAAATGACAATGGCTCAATCCAAGTCTAACGTTCACTCGTCGACTCAGTTTTTAAAATATGAACTCTTGGCCGGTTGAGTTGGTGAGAACACGGGCCTCCTCGGCTTCAAATACTTATACCTAATAATTTTGTTCCTTCATTTCACTATGACTGTTCACGTTATTGAATTTTATTGCTTCACTACGACTGTTCACGTTATTGGATTTTATTACTTCACTTCGACTGTTCACGTTATTGGATTTTATAACTTCACTTCGACTGCTCACGTTATTAGATTTTATTACTTCACTTCGACTGCTCACGTTATTGGATTTTATTACTTCACTACGACTGTACAAGTTATTGGACTTTAAAACATCTTGAGCAACAAGTCTGTGTCAATGGAAGTGAGAAAACAAGTTAATCGGTTTTATATAGAGACAATTCTGATCTATGTAACTGAATCATATACAATAGATACACAAGTGAAAAGACGCTTAAACTCCACAAAGATGGGATTTCTCAGAAGAATGTTGAGTTCCTGGACACCTAAATAGACCAACAAGGACAATCTCAAAAAGGGCAACACACTGAGTGATGAAGCATCAAAAATAAACAATCGACAATTTTCGGGCACATCATAGAAGAAAAAAGCTCAGTGGTTAGCGAACTGGACTAAAAAGGACAAGAGGCAGGGTTTCGATCCCAACCGACGGCTTCCGGTTCATCCAGCCTTTAATGGGTACCGGATTTTTTTCTGGGAAAGTTAAGCGGTACGGGCGTAATGCCGACCACATTACCCCAACAATCATGTGCTGAAGGTCTGTAAAATGTATGGTCACTAACACCATATTCCCTATACGCCACCTGGCGTGACGGGGGCTCTTTACTTTGACTTATAGAAGAGAAAAGTTTGAATGTTCTTGAAATAAACAAATTGATCCTAAAATCTTGCGACTTTCATATAAGACGATTACATTTTTCTATAAGTGTTATGAATATATAGATAATTATTGTATTTCTGAGGCTATGTTCCATAATGCATATATAGTTTAAATTGATCTACTCAGCTGAGGTGACTAAGATCATTGCTAACTTAACAGCCAATCAACGAGAGTCATTTTCAGCTCAATCCTAATGTCGCTATCACGTTGTTATGTCGTAAATCAAATTTAACTTGTTTATTTTTCCATTAATATATTTTTCCGTGTGGAAATCGGATAAACAAACTATCTTTATAGCTCTGAGAATATATAATTCTAGAGACTAATAGCGACATTTTAAAAACATTTTCTTTTGGAATCAATCTTATGAAGAACTCTTTTTTTCAAACAGCTATATATCGTTGCCAGTGCACGGACGAATGGACACATTTTGTTAACAAGCTAGACCTGGTAATTAAAATATTTTTTTTTACAATCTAGCCTTAGTAGCTAATAAAAAAAGCAGCAAATACAGGGAACAGAAATGTTCTACACTCTATAATGAAACAGTTTTGCAATCACCAACTCCAACTAATGTTCATATCAAAGACAAGAAAGGCGAGATCTTACTGTCAGAGAGAAAATAGAAACAAAGACGATTAGAACATTTCAAAGAAATATCTAATAGCTCACAACCATTAAACTTCCCGCATCTCGATGAGGTATTTGTTTTGTCTACGTTACAAGCGTCCTGCAAAGAATGTTCACTTGATGAACTCAGAATATCCACATAGAAACAAAAAAAAGCATCAGGAGATGATGATATCTCAGGAGAAATGCTAAAAGCGGCGAATGACAACACCTTAACTTAACAATACTTTAAATTTACTTGTTGCAATGGTTACCTGTAATGTATTATTGTTATGTTATCACTATAATTATAATTATTTTTGTTATGTGCATTAAGTGGTGTATTTGTTTGGTTTAGTTAAACAGCCAGGTTCTACTAATTTAGGAACAGCCAAATATTAATTTCCAATCTGATGCATGATAATAGTGATCATCGGCCACAAAGTCTAGAAATGTTGTCTAATGTGCCATCTTCGGTCGTCTGGAAAGTATAATAGAGAGAACTAGATTGAAAGAAATATGTATGATAATAATGATAATTATACAATGTTGTTTAATAGCTGTTACATCATATAGCACTGTGTCATTAATATTTATTAATAACAATTAATTTTGCGTATTTATGTACACACAACTGGACTACAAAGGACAAGATGTAGGGTTCGATCCCAACCGACGGCTTCCGATTCGCCCAGCCTTTAATGGGCACCGGATTTTTTTCTGGGAAAGTAAAGCGGCACGGGCGTAATAGCGACCACATTACCCCAAAAATCAAGTGAAAATTGATGGTCACTAACACCATATTCCCTGTACGCCACTTGGCGTGACGGGGGTTCTTTACTTTTTTTTTTATGTACGCACACACACGCACGCACACACATACATATTTCTAATAGCGTTAAACTTAAGTCCCTTGCTTAAGGCATATTAACCGTTTCACCCTTTAAATAAAAAAAAAAAATCAATAAAGAATTTGAACATAAAAATAATAATGGAAAAAAAAACCTCTTTTCGTTAGCTTCATCGAACTTGAGGCTGCTCATATGTATCCTATTTAATAACCACATTTGTTAAAGGCACATATTAAGTGGGTTCCATCAAAACAAGGTCCCATATATAGTGCGTTAAACAACTACACTGAAGCTTCAACATTTATCTAAAACTATTAAAGGGCCGTAACTTGAGCATCGTTGCCATAGTATACATTAATTAAACACAAATATTTGCATCCCTCTAAATATAAAATTCAAGGACATTCTGCTCTGTAGTTAATAAACACAGTTACATAGGTATTATTTATATTCACCTTTTGAAAGCAGGTTTCTTGCGGTGCATATTATATTAGTTCAGTTCTAGAAGAATACATAACCAGTTTCTTAAATAGCTAGGAATCTCATTTTTAACAAAAAAATACTTTTTATAATTTAGTTCGTATAAAATTGGAGACGCGATAGCTCAGTGGTTAGTGAACTGGACCACCAGGGACAAAAGGTTGGGTTCAATCCTGAACAACGGCTTCCAAGTTTACTCAGCCTTAAATGGATACCGGATTTTTTTTATTGAAAAGTAACGGCACAGGCGTAATACTGACCACATTACCCCGAAAAATAATGTTCCCTATTCCCTATACGCCACTTGGCGTGACGGGGTTCTTGGGGGGGAGGGGGGAATATATATATATATATATATATAATAATTATAATTACACATTATTAAAACATAACGATAAAGGCTGTCTCACAGCAACTGCCGTTGGATAATGATGTTTGTGATTTAATTGTCAATACCTCCTCTTCGTGATGTAAGGTGACCTGTTTTCCTTCCTCGCTGCTATCCTTCTCAGAAGATAACTCTGGTATCCGTTTTAAAAAAAGCTGGGTGGACACCGATAGCCTTATGGGACGACGGACATTAACAAAATGTGTGATTCAGTTGGCGTTTCAACTCCGCACTTTGAGATCGGCAGGCGAATGCGATAAACACAACGCCACAAAACTCACATACTAATAGAAATGATAAATGAAATAAACCCGTATGCATCTTCTTCTTTCTTTTTTTATGCCACAGAATGAGAAGTGAAACAAGTTGAAGAATCATGGGGATGTAACAAATGTAAGACTTCACTTTATCTTGCAGCTGTTGCTTACTGCAATTTGTAACATTCGTCCGTCCCAGTCATAACAACAAAGCGATAGATTATGCAGTCTGATACGATCAATACATTAGCCACGCTTAAATATAGCGATATTTGTTGATTTTTTTCCCACTTATTTTAATAAGCAAAGGTTTGACAAATGATGGAAATACAATAGAGAGGATGAGATAATATTGGTTCCAGAGCGTCACGAGTAGAAATGTGATGGCTGATGTTACAGAGAAGTTGTATGTGTGCTTGGGACACTGCAATGGCCACGAACCAGGGTTTCATGAAGAAATGCTTGAATTTGGGGGCCTCGGTAGCCTAGTTGGGAAAAACCATCAAATTTGTTATAAATCATGAAATACGTCACCTATTTAACACTATTTCAAGTGTAGCCCAGGAAGAAAATTAATAGTCATAGGTATGCATACACAAAAAGTCTCTAGGAAAACAATAATAAATGTTACATATATAGCTTCTATATAAATAAACCTGGCACAAGAGTTATATTAATGTTCATTACCAGTCCTGTAGACATCTTCTGAGCGCTTAAATCGCGTAGACAACAGCTACATAGATGGTTTAATGACGTCTCGCATACTACTTGTCGTGAATGCGATTGAGGAGAGACAAAGTAAACAAGTAAGATATGAATATGTCAACAGAAAAAAAGGGATAAAATAACATAAAGAAAACAAATGTTCTCTGGAGTAGAATAATTATTATTTGTTTTTATCTACTTGTAATCCCTCTTTTTTTGTCTTTCTTCTTTTTCTCGTTTATTTTTGTCAACATTTGATTTTTGCTCTTCTTTGTGTGTCAAAAGCGAATCTCTCTCTCTCTCTCTCTCTCTCTCTCTCTCTCTCTCTCTCTCTCTCTCTCTTTCACCGTTAACAGCTAACATTCTTTTTTTCTTCTTTAAAATATATTTTTCTCCCTCTTTATATGTTAACAGTGAATATCCTATCAGCAACTGATTCCCAGTGTCTTACTTTTGTTTGCATGTCAACAGCGAATATTTGTCTCTTTGTGCGTAAATTGTATTCAAGCACAAGCAGTATGAGAATGCAATTTTCATGCGTTCAAGTTCCAACTCTGTTATATTTTTCTTTATTACATTTAATGAGACTATTTTAAAAAAGAGTTCTTAAATATTACGTAGAGCCAGTCTTAACATATGGATGTGAATCATGGACAATAGGACAACAGACAAGAAAATCACTGGAGTCTGTAGAAATGTGGTTTTACAGAAGAATGTTGAGAATACCATGGACGGCTAAGAAGAGTAATGAAGAGGTTCTGAGAGAGGTCAAAGCAAAAAGAGAGCTAATTTCCAACATAGGAAGAGACAATCATTCTTTTTTGGCCATGTAATGAGAAGAGAACAACTTGAATATATTGTAACAACTGGAAAAATTGAGGGACGAAGAGATAGAGGAAGCAAAGAGAAAAAATAACAGACAGCTTAAGAGAATGGCTTGGCAGAAGGTCAACAACAGAAATGATAAATAGCTGCCGAGATCGAAAGTTGTGGAGAGACATGATCACCTACGCCACTAGGTACATGATGATGATGATTAAAAATGCGTAAAAAAAAAAAAAAACCACACAACCTGAAGTCTTTACCAGCCACTTGATGGTTAGTTAAACTCGGGATAGCACATCGAATCCTCGAATCCAACGAACCACGACAAATATTTCAGATTAAAAAACTCGAATCTAGTTGACGCCTTTATCGTCACTCTACTCGTTCGAATGCTAATTTTAAAAACAAATATTAAAACATTGAAAAATTAATTGTAACTTATTTATTTTCAAAAGAAGCTAGTAAAGAAAATGTTGCGATTGTTTCAATTATGGTGGTACTCAAATCTGGCGGCCTGAGTGCCACACTGTTTTCATTATGATATTTAGCGGAATCTTCATGAACTTTCTAGTAATCACATTGCCGTGAGCAGCTCTCTTCAAAAATTATGTCGTCTACCTCTTGATAATTCTGGCAATTCACGCCAATGTATATACATGTTGTATTATGTGCATAGCTCAAATTGTCTACCAACTGAACTACTCAATATACAGCTCGACATTTCTAGTTCTACTCAGCTCTCCGCAGCTTCCCATTTGCAAACGCTATCAGTCTTCGTTCTGAGTTATAGGTTTGCTTTTTTTTTTGTCTCAACCTCAGGATTTCTCGCTCTTTATTTCGACGTAGATTTTTTTTATAGTTAACCACATCACTTACGCATACTTAAGAGTGTATTATCATGTGCCTCTCACACAACTAACTCATCTCCTAAAATCTGCGACCAATATTAGCCTATGCGATGACATCAGCTCAAGCATATTTTTAACATATGGAACTATTTCCAAATATAGGACAAAAAAAATTATGCGAAGTACAATCCGTTTAATGCAAAAGTATCCGAGAAAAAGGATCATATATTACATATACAATGTGGAAATATCTGAAAGCCAAACATTCATCCAAATTTTAGGAACTGAAAGACAGAAGGTCACCATCATCGTTACTGATTACAGCTTCACCCTTAAGCCATTTGGTTGTTGAGGTTTACTCCGTAATCGAAAACAATGATGACCCTGATGATCATATTTGCTGTTGGGAATCCTGTATCAGTTAGTTCAACTCCTAGTTCAGCTGTTGTTGGGAATCCTGTATCAGTTAGTTCAACTCCTAGTTCAGCTGTTGTTGAGAATCCTGTATCAGTTAGTTCAACTCCTAGTTCAGCTGTTGTTGGGAATCCTGTATCAGTTAGTTCAACTCCTAGTTCAGAAGTTGCTGAGTACCCTGTATCAGTTAGTTCAACTCTTAGTCCAGCTGTTGTTGAGAATCCTGTATCAGTTAGTTCAACTTCTAGTTCAGCTGTTGCTGAGAATCCTGTATCAGTTAGTTCAACTCCTAGTTTCGCTGTTGTTGAGAATCCTGTATCAGTTAGTTCAACTTCTAGTTCCGCTGTTGTTGAGAATCCTGTATCAGTTAGTCCAACTTCTAGTTCAGCTGTTGATGAGAATCCTGTATCAGTTAGTTCAACTCCTAGTGCCGCTGTTGTTGAGAATCCTGTATCAGTTAGTTCAACTTCTAGTTCCGCTGTTGTTGAGAATCCTGCATCAGTTAGTTCAACTCCTAGTCCAGCTATTGTTGAAAATCCTGTATCAGTTAGTTCAACTCCTAGTTTAACTGTTGTTGAGAATCCTGTATCAGTTAGTTCAACTCCTAGTTCAGCTGTTGTTGAGAATCCTGTATCAGTTAGTTCAACTCCTAGTTCCGCTGTTGTTGAGAATCCTGTATCAGTTAGTTCAACTCCTAGTTCCGCTGTTTTTGAGAATCCTGTATCAGTTAGTTCAACTCCTAGTTCCGCTGTTGTTGAGAATCCTGTATCAGTTAGTTCAACTCCTAGTTCCGCTGTTGTTGAGAATCCTGTATCAGTTAGTTCAACTCCTAGTCCAGCTATTGTTGAGAATCCTGTATCAGTTAGTTGAACTCCTTGTTCAGCTGTTGATGAGAATCCTGTATCAGTTAGTTCAACTCCTAGTTCCGCTGTTTTTGAGAATCCTGTATCAGTTAGTTCAACTCCTAGTGCCGCTGTTGTTGAGAATCCTGTATCAGTTAGTTCAACTCCTAGTGCCGCTGTTGTTGAGAATCCTGTATCAGTTAGTTCAACTCCTAGTGCCGCTGTTGATGAGAATCCTGTATCAGTTAGTTCAATTCCTAGTTCAGCTGCAAAATACAAAGCAGTATGTTATATCCAAGCAACTCTGGAATCCTTTGCTGATAAAATGCACTTTTAAACTTGGAGGAAAAAAAAATTAAACAATTACCAGATTAACCGTTGAAGTAATCATCAAAAATAACCAAGCTTTGTGAATAGTAGAAGATAAGCGTTTCAAAAAGTTAATCAGCGTGGCACGATATATCAACCCCAGAAGGAAATACTCTCCACAAAATAAAATTGATGAAGATGAACATATATATACATATTTTTTTCTAAACTGTATTCTTTAATTAATTTATTTTAAATTAAACACGGGTTTCACATTTTGTACCGATTAAAATCATTAAATTTTACGTACAATTAATCTCCCCCTTTTTTTCTTATCGTTAATTCCTCTAAGGATTCCGGAGAATCGAGAATCGGAAATCTTGAGAAATTCAATTATCTTCTAGTATTCGGATTTGGATTCAAGAAAATCTATGACTCGTCCCACGTTAAGTTCAAAGTGAATAACAAATATTTAATAAATAAATACGCGTGCAAGTAATTTAACTTTACGTGAAACAAAATATAAAATCTCTTTCATACAGTGGAGCTTCGTACTTCGAACGATTTTAACTTCGAACGTTCCAGAGTTCGAACGCTAAATTCCAGATAAAGTTTATCCGAAGTTCTAAAAATGTTTCTACGCTCGAATTAAGCGTATGAAGGTGCAGTGAAAAGTGTCATATGTAAATCTATTACATTGTGTCATCAAATCATCTCTTGCCTTGAGCTCGAATGTTTTCATACATCTGTTACTTTATTTTTTGTTTGTTATGTATTTGGTTGTTTATAACTGATGTCTATGAAATAAAAGCATCCAAGAAGAGTGTAGAGGCCACGAAGCTCAGATACAGATTGTAGTATCAAGATTGAAGTGACAAAGGAATTTACCTCCAAGGGCTGTAAGAGATCCACGTATGGCGGTTCTAGAAAAGAAGAAAAGTGAGAGAAAACACCAGAAGTACAGTTATTTGGTGATGCATTTGTGGAAGGGTAGCTTCCATTCTAAACAGTCATCTCTCTCTTCCTCTCCACCAAGTAACACGGGACATCACCACTCCCCATTAAATTACAGTTAATTCAATTTTTGTTTTATTATATAGAGTTTACGTAATTTATTGTTTTTTTTTTTAAATTGTGCTTTAATTTTTATTTATTACAATTAATTGTGTTATCTTTACTTTAGGTTATGTGCATTTGGTATTTAAGTTTATCAAAATGTGTATTCTTTAGGGCCTGAAAACGTATTAATTCGCTTTATATTATTTGTAATATAAAAAACGGATTCGGACTTTGAATAATTCAGAGTTCGAACGGTCTCCTGAAAAGAATTAAATTCGAAGTGTGAGGCACAATCGTAATTTGACGAAGGTCTCTTGCATTAATGGCTCAGTTCTGTGAACGAAGTCGAAGTAAATGGGAGATCAACTAAAAGAACATTCTGGGTCCCGTTACAACACGAACAAATAGTAGTTTTTGAGGTAAAGTCAAGTTAGAGAAGTACCAGATGCACGAGAAATTCAAAATGCCAAAAAAATAAATAACATGTTTTTCTTCGAAGAAAGTAATTATATTTTCTTATTTCTGATAATTATTTCTACATTTAAATCTGATTTAAATGTGAATTTTCTTATAGTGTAGCAAGTATTTTAACAAGGAAATAAAATTTATTTTAAAACTGAAATTAAATAAACTGCGAAATCAGAAACAATCTGTATCACTTCAGATGACGCTGACGTCCTATTACAATTATAAAGGTTATTCGTGTTTGTGCTGTTGTTGTTGTTTCATTATTCTGCGGAATTGTGAAACAATTTACATTTTTATTGTCAGCCTTTACTGCATGTTATTTCTTGAAGCTGTTGTCAATATTCTTAATTGCTGCATTTACATAGATTTTTCTTCCTTTTCCTGAAAAAATGTTGAACTGTATCGTGAGCATTATGTTGTGACTCTTCATGCATTTAAAACTTTTTGATGTACCATATTTTGTTTGAAAATGCATTTGGAACAGACAATGTACTTTCTGGTTGGCATAGTACACGTACTAACAGTATGGTTGTAACAATATAGAATCATAGCAGTAATTAATGGTTTAGTTATACGCTGTATTTGAAGCAATTTTACATTTCTTTTTCCTTCTTCTTTAGCGTTCACGTTTTTTGATCATGTGAACATTGGTCTTCATCTTGTACAAGATAGGGGAATGATTGATCTCGAGGCAAGACGCCGGCCTCGAGACAGAGAGGTTGTGGGTTCAAATCCTGGCTGCACCAGTTGGGATTTTTATTTATGATTTCTCTCTGCGGTAACCACCCCTGGTCTCAGCAGCGAGGCCCGGCTTGAAACGTCAATTACTCATGGACGGAAAAAAATATGAGTACCTCCGAAGTTATCTGCCTGTGCGGCGAGGGACCCCTGTGCACACGGCTGCCATGAAAAAATGGATTAACATGTAAAATTCAGTTTCTAGTCTCCTGGGACTTCGTCAGAGCTGGCGAACGCCAAAAAAAAAATCTTGTACTAGATGGAAGAGTAGTAACAGCATCATGGCTTTAGATATTCGCATGGTCGATACTCTTGTGTCTTGATTTTTCCTCCTAAGCCTGCGCAGTGGATGACACACTCCGTCTTCGGCAGGTTAGATATGTGATCCTGTTCAGGTCCACTCAGGATACAGTTCCCTTGCTGACAATTACAGCAGCTTGCTTGATAAATAATTCCTCTTTTTCCTAATATAAGTCTTACATATGGGACATCCACTTTCTCTTTATGTCGAAGGCCGACAAATCAGTCAGTAGAACTGACAAATCAGTCAGTAGAACCAACAAACCAGTCAGCAGAACCGACAAAGCAGTTAGGTGAACTGACAAATCAGTCAGCAGAAGCGACAAATCAGTCAGTAGAACCAACAAACGAGTCAGAAGAACCAACGAACCAGTCAGTAGAACAAACAAATCAGTCAGTAAACCAACAAACCAGTCAGTAGAACAGACAAATCAGTCAGTAAACTAACAAACCAGTCAGTAGAACAGACAAATCAGTCAGTAAACCAACAAACCAGTCAGCAAATACCGACAAATCAGTCAGTAGAACAGACAAATCAGTCAGTAGATCAGACAAATCATTCAGTAGAACAGACAAATCAGTCAGTAGAACAGACAAATCAGTCAGTAGAACACAAGTTTTGTGGCGTCTTGTAGGGCAGCAACAAAGCTCATTCACTTTCCATGATCGTCGGCCATCCTTCGTAGGATACCCCACGTTTGTCTCACACTGTTCATATATATATTTCCACTGCAATTCTCAAAGCTGTTCCTGGCCTACAACACTTGTATCTCCCCATCCGTGTTCACGTTTACAGTTATTTTTCTATCTCTTTTGACAGCATGAAGTTGTCACTAACAGCATCTGACTGTTATCGCTTCCTACATTTCTTTCTACTTGGTTTAAGTTCGTTGTTGCATCCTTTAATTTGCCAAAATATTCTGATAAATTTTCACAGACAGTTAGAAATGACATTTTGATGTTTCGTTTCGGTCGTTCTCCGAGGTAGCATTTCTCAAAAGAGCTCTAAGAGAACTCAACTCTCATTATTTTTGGCTTTCGTGTTGCATCTCCCAACAATATTGGCAAGAGCTATTCTAGGCTCATTTATCATTTTATTGACTCGTAGCACTTCTTTTATAATTTTTTTTTATTCATGATTGCAGTTTCATCAAATGTCTTTTTTCTTTATCGACAGAGCGATCACAGATTGGCCTCAATATGTCTCCATTGTCCATGATTAGTGTCCACAATAAAAGTGTCTGGACTCCTACAAGTCCAGAACAGGTCCATTAAAAAGCTCTGAATGTTCTTGGGACTCGGTTCTGCTTCCACTCAGGCCTCAGCCGTCTATTTTGAACCTTCATGAATTGGGATTCCAGACACTTTAACTGCCCTACCTAATATAACGGTAGCGTCTATAGCGTCTTGTTGACTAGTTGGCTTGGCTATAAAATAAACGTAAGTGTATTCCAAGCCTGACGCATTCCATCTGACGCAACCAAGAACAAAAAATTAATCCATGGTTCACTAACTTTGGTAATTTACTAATAATTTATTAACAACATTATATCGCACTAACATCATTGACCATTTTACGTAATGTAGTATAATTATAAAAAATAGATTGCAGAGGTAATATCATATGAACACAAAATAAACTGAAAATGACTGAATTGTACTCTAGGCAGGTTTCTTTTGCTGGCAGCAGGAGAACTTTAGAAGTTCGCAGTGCTGGAAGAAAATGGACATCCAAAAGAATTAGAAAAGCGCATTAAAAAGAAACATTAAGTGAAAGAGCTATTCTAAATATTTTCTCATTTCCGTCGTAATTTTGAATGGCAAAGAAAGGGAGATAGGCAGACAGACGGAGGGTGAAAAAAGGAGAGAGAGAGAGAGAGTGAGAAGGAGAGAGATAGAGAGAGAAACTTCCAGAACATTGCGTCCAGCCTTGTACAAGGACGGACTCCATTAATTTCCAGACATCTAGTTACGACTGCTATCCTGGCCACTACTTCAGGCGTCTCGTGACCTTTAACCCACTTTCATCCAGTTCCATTTATTTTGTTACTTGCATTTTTCTTTCTCCCATGAAACAAAATTACTCTCTTCAGCCTCTGATGCTTTCTGGTGATAGAAGAGACAAATTGCTTCTCCCAGCTCTACAACAAATGACATCATTGTTTGTGTACCTGCACGCCTAATATGCATTCATCGTGAAGAAGCGCGCTTCAACAACTCGTTGAACAAAAAATTACCAACAAACATTTACCAGTTGTTGCTTGCGCTTTGCTAGTCTTTCTCATTCTATTCAAGTCCTCAATGTCCGTATTAGGTATGCTTCTAACAATTTTCTCATCTATCTTTTCATCTGTACATGGACACTCTCTCATGTATTCTGCCTTTTAGCGATGAACCGTTAAACGGGCGTGATTGTGCTGTGCCGCTAAATTACAGGAAAGCTACAACAACTGCATCTTTCGTCTGACAGATCCGTTTTCGTCATAGCTTTTCGCTTACCAATTTTGTCCGGTTAGAGGCCAATTATAGCCTACTCTATTGGACTAATAGTTGTGAATGGTCCTTTAACGTGCGCGAGTGCACACGGGACCTCTTGTTTGTCGCCGTTTTTCGAGATGGCTGGACAAGAGAAATCATGACCAAGCAACCAGGGGAGCGTAATGTCATGAAGAAATTACGAATTCGAAGCAAAAAATTCCAACCTGAAACTCAGGACTTTCCTATCCAATGGTCGGCGTCTTGCTTGTAGACCGCCTAGTCCTCCCTTGGTCAAGTTTATTAGCGCACTAATTTGTTGATCAGATGATTCAGGTTCAAATACCAAATATGAAGAATTTGTTTTTCCGATTTTTTCCGGTTTTTTTCCGGACCAACAGGATTTTGGTATTATTGCACCATAAATATGGGTACAAGCGATTTTCTCTGAGAAAGTAAGGCGGATAGCGTTATGTTGACCAATTATCACATCATTGTGCACAGGATTAAAGAAAATACCTGCGCTTACACTACATTCCTCATATGTCACAATGTTATAATAGGCATCCCATACTTGTATCCACTTGATTCATGGTGTTGCGAATTCCAAAATAAGGCACATCTCGGAATGATTGAGTTGATTTTTTTGTTTAAAGTGTAGTCAGGACAAGTAAAACTGTACTAGAGAAATGGTAGTTCAATAGCTTGGCTTGCAATTTTGTAGCGCTCAAACGAGCTATAACCCCCAGACTGACAATTCCTTGCACACAAATACAAGAACATCATGCGAGCTTGAACGTCGTCTCGTTCAACAAGGTGGCGCCAGATAGTGATCAACTAGGCTGGACTGAGTAGGAAGTTAGCTACTGGAAGAAGCATAAACAAATCAGTCAAGGACTGGAAACATCTGATTTTGGAAACTATACATTAAAAAAAAATCTTGGCAGACGGAAGGATGTCAGGACAAGACAGAGTGGAGAAACGAATAAACTAAATATACAACAACTTAATATTTCTGGCCTCAAGACCAAGAAAACAGAGTTAGCCAGAATCATGCACACTCACCAGATCCATGTTGCGCTACAAGAGACATTCCAAAAAAGGAACACTCCACATACTTACGACGGTCAAATAGACCGTCAACTGAGCCTGAAGAAACTTGTAGAATACCAGACTAAGAAGGCAACACGAAGACTCGGACGCTCGAAATGATAAGGGAGAGATGATAGAGATTTCGTTGCTGTTCGCCAGTTTTCAAACCTGGTGCAGCTCCTGGATATTCGCATTAGTCTAGAGAGATGTTGTCTAGATCAAGGAGAGCTATGATGAGATCGGTGGTAGACTTGTGAATAACTTTATCACTTCACACTGAGGTTTTGGGCTGCGGAGGGGATCTTAGCGCTATGGACTGTTGTTTGATGTGCGATGATGATAATTCGACGATTAACACACGCTTTAACGCTGCTAGCACAGTATCAACATGTTTACAGTTGATTTGACTAAAGTTCATCAGTCTGGAAACAAGCCCATTGTCTTAACAACTTTAAGTCTGCGCGAAATCTTTGGCAAAATTAAAAAAGAAGTGGATGAAAAAAAAAAAAACAATAAGATATCAGAAAAGAATAATATTCGCCCCGCGTCTCGAGTATTTTATATCAGCACTAATTTGAAGAAAAAAAAACATACACAAAAATGTGTCTCCTCTACTACAACTTCTCCTACTAATAGTACTAGTGTGATCGTATCAATCTTCAGAGATAGTAGATTCAATGTCCTTGGACAATCTTATTTTAGAGATTGCTTTATATTTATGTGTGCGCATCCTGGGTCGGCACAATTTTGTTTAGGTTACTTTCCCCTGCTGCTCTAAAGCTAGTGCCCAATGTCTGTCTCCAGCTGGATATGTCTTTAGTGAGCTTGTCCCAGTCAATTAATGTTAAGAGTTTTCATGTCACATCTACAGATGTCTTTCTAGAGTATATGGGTATTCCTTGTTGTTTTTACCGAAAGACTGTCTTTCCATACAGGATGTCTTTGGTGACCCATCAGTCCTGCGCTGTGAGGACATTGTTGGGGGACAGCCATCATGTTTGTTATTTCAGCACGGTCCAGCACTTCACTGTTTGTTACTTCATCTGTCCAGATGACACCATGTAAACGCCTTAGACAACGCATGTGAAACACGTTCATGCTTTTGTCTTGAGATGTCTATAAAGGCCAGGCTTCATGAGAATATAATAATGTGCCCAGTACACTTCCTTTGTACACAGCGATCTGGATGTTGGTGGTAAGCAAGTTTTACTTCACATTTTTCATTCCAAGCTATTTAGTGTTGCTGATGAATTGCAGATTCATTTTGTAGCTCTAAAGAGGAAGAAAATATTGATAGGTGTGGATCCAAGATACATTTGTTTACAATCTCCAGTTTGTGACCACGTGACAATATTTGTAGGTTCTAGGCCAAGGGACATTACGCTTGTCTTTTTTTAAGTTGATGGGGAGCTCAAACAACTTGGATGCAGTGAATCATCTAACAGAGTTTGTAAGTCACTTCCGGTGAATCTAACACAGGATGGTGGTGTCTTGTATATGACATATCCCCTGATGAGTGTCTTACAGCTCTTGTTTTTTGTTCTTAAGTGGACTAAGGTGGAAAGTTTCTCTTCACATCTAGAGTGAAGATCAACATATCATAATAACGCACAGAATGCGTGTTTTAGCATGATGGCAAAAAATATATAAAGCAGTGTTCGGACTAGGACACGGCAGCGTTTAATTCAGCGGTTAAAATAGAAGGCATCAGGTATTTTGGTCATCGTGATATTCTGATTCTTTCCTCTCCTCGCGGAAGGATCGAATTATGTTCAGTAGCTTTGGAATGGCAACCTATTTTTAATCACATTTTTAAAGCCTTCATAATGGATTCAAACTTTCTACTATACGAACATCTTCCCTATACTTCGCGTTGTAGTTGAAGCAGCAGTGAATGACTTGAAGCAGCCGTGCATGACTTTAAGCAGCCGTGAATGACATGAAGCAGCCGTGAATAACTTGAAGCAGCCGTGAATGACTTGAAGCAGCCGTAAATAACTTGAAGCAGCCGTGAATGACTTGAAGCAGCCGTGAATGACTTGAAGCAGCCGTGAATGACTTGAAGCAAGACAAATTTCCTCGACGTGGGTAACATCTCAGATGAACTGGTTCAGACACGGGAAGAGGCCCAAATAAATGCATTCACCGTTACACGCAACAAGATCTAGCAGACAGGAAAGTGCTCATCATTAACCTAGTCCCTAACGATTCTTATCTCAAAGAAAGAAAATCTACGTCAATATCACAACCGTCAGTTTTATCAGTAATCCAAGCAGAGTAATGACGACATTTATACTCATCCGATTACAATCACAATCAAAAAAGATCAATACACTGGAATAAGTAGGATATCGTGCAGGTGGAAGAACAAAAGAACAGATCTTCAGTCTTATAATTTTCTGCGAGAAATACCTCCAACATCAACAAGACCCACATCAAGTGTTTATAGACATCATTAAGAAAAAAACATTTAATAAATGTTGGGATACAGCCTTAAGGGCGACGATGAGGATGTACAACTTCGGTACAAAAATAGTTCGCAATGCAAAAACACTTATACGACATACTATAGTCCGTTCAGAAATTCATAATCACACCTGAATTAGCTTTGCGTGATAACCGCTTGTTATTTTAGTTTCAAAATTTGCATGCAATCTTAGAATATTGATGACGCAAAGATTTTGGTATTTTTTATTCCACAAACGCAACAGATTTTGCACATCAGCGAATTCCTTTGATCTTTTATGACGATATCACACAAGTTGATTCAAATTTTAGAGTTTACAGTAATCGTGTTAAATTTTCCAGTATACTGGAATTCTTGTCAGAGGCGTATCTACACAGTGCTTAATTGTGGGTGTTGTTCGTTATGTGTATTTGCAAACATGAATTAAATTGGTTACAATTGCTGATATAGTAAAAAAGTAACCTTTTGCATAATTATAAATTTGCATTTCAAACTCATTGTAATTTAGATATAAATGTTGGTATTTAAAGTCAACAAATTGTCTACTGAGTTTTCACAAAATTAATAAAAATACGCCTTCCCTTCGGAAATTAATGCCAAGGCCGTGGTGCGTCATGTCGTTCAATAACAATTCAGTTTTGTGCACGGGATTTTCCTGAAGTTAGTGTTTCTGCAATAGCCAAACTATTTTACGTCAACGACCGCACCAAATTAATGTATATATCCTAAAATGGTGTCAAATTCGAACAGGGTGAATTTAATATAGCCTAAAGAAGAAAACTTTTAGACTAGATCAAATTTCTCAGAGCAAAAAATATTTCTATAACGTCATCAATATTCTAAGATTGCATGCAAAGTTTGAAACAAAAATAGCAAGCGGTTATGACGCAAAACTAATTCAGGTGTGATTATGAATATCTGAACGAACTATACAAGCGTATTTGGGGGCCTCGGTAGCCGAGTTGGGACAACCACCCGACTGGACTACCGACGTTCGGACAACCCGTGTTCGGTTCCCGCTGGGAGCAGTGTGAGTTGTACTCGTGGTTGGAAAGGAAGAAAAAAAATACACCCACGGTCGACCCAGCGTTGGCAGAAATGGGTACCAGGGTATTACCCTGGGAAGGTGAGGAATGTCGCCTCGCATCTGAGTTTTGATGCTTGAGGCGACACTATACAGAAATCTCCGAACATTTCTGGATAGGCGGTGTAAACTCGCGTTCTAAGACGCCGGTTCAAGTCTCGTACTTTACTTTTACTACAAGCGTGGTACGTAAACAGGGAAACCGAGGGGAATGTTTGAGAACAACAATTGAAGTTCGACAATCCGTTTACTCTTCTCTACCTTATTTAAAATTTTTTTGAAAGGCATCGTGACATTATTTTAAAATCATGACAATGTTGGTTTTAGCGGCAGTATTTTTAATAACTTGCAGTTTGTTGATGACATCGATGTCATCCTAAGCAGCAGGAACAGAACAATAACTAACAGACCAGATACAGCGGCTAAATAAGACATGTGGCACAAATGACATGAAGATCAATCATCATCATGTGCCATACCGGTTGGCGTAGGTGATAATGTCCCACCACAATCTTCTATCTACAGTGCAACATAATAGTTCTGTTGTTGACTGTTTTCCATGCCATGATACCAAGCTATCCAGTATTTTCTCTTGAAGAAGATCAATACTGACAAAAAAATGATGATCAATTACCCTAGAGGCATTTTTGCAACAACAAAAATATAAATAATTAAGAACAAGAAATCAGATGACAAATTGAAATTCTTAGATTCAGTTGTTAGCGATGATGGCTGGAAACACCGAAATATCGGTTAGAATGTGACAACCGACAACAGTTCTTGCAAGGCTAAAATTTATATTTTTAAGATAAGAACTTCACTCTTGGCTCTAAAATTAAACTGATGCTCACCCTGTATTCATTTATTCCAACGCTTACGAAACAGCAAAGCTGCAGATTCAAATACAAACAATGGAGATAAAGTCGTAGGATTTTGGGCATCTCTTACACTAGATCGTATCACAATTGAAAAAAAAAAGATTCAAAATAAGTAATAATTAACAAAAAGATACAAGTAATCGGAGTACACGATGATCTCGTATCACAATTGAAAAAAAAAAGATTCAAAACAAGTAATAATTAACTAAAAGATACAAGTAATCGGTGTACTTGATGATCTTGTGACTATTGTGTAGAAACGCAAAATGAAATGGTTTGTTCACGTATCTCGATCATCTGCCCTGGCAAAGACCATTCTGGGAGGGACTGAAAGAATGGAGAATGAGGGAGAGACAAAGAAAGAGATAGGAAGATAATATCAAAGACAGGACAGGCCTTCACTTTGCAGAATACCAAAGAATGACTAAAGATAGAGATTAGTGGCAAATGTTGATGACGTCACTAAGTAGCACCCACAAAATTATGGGATAAAGAAGAACAAGAAGAAGAATGACCGCCAGGAGGTAATCTTCTTGTAAATCAAAAGCAGGTCTCCAGAGTTCGAAGACAACAGCATTCTACTCCAAATATAAAAGCTTATCTCAAACTATGGCTATGTATATTCATGCATGCACGCACACACGCACGCACGCATACACGCACGCACACACACACACAAATACACACACCACATACAGTTGTTTATTTTTCTTCAGAGAAATGTACCAAAATTCGGCGGTATCATTCTTTAAAAGGAGAAACTGGCAGCGATCTTAGTTAATCCTGGCTATATTTCAGAATAAAAGTCAAATCTCAGTCAGATTTACCATAACCGAGCAGCTTTTTCTGGAACGGAGTTCGTGCGCCGTATTGAGATGTTTCTGTGATATCAGGAAATATATTTAAAAGGATATCGTCCGAGTTAGGATGGTGACAGTGACACTGTTATAAATACAAGGAGATAAGACCTTCCCTCTTTTACTGTTTTCTTCTCTCGATTATTCCTGCTGTCACTATGTTACTCAGCCCTTCATAGTCATGAGTATGGTTTTTGACAATAGAAACAAGAAAAAGAGTGTTTAAATGTTATTTAGAGCCAGTCTTAACATGTGGATGTGAATCATGGACAATAGTACAACAGACAAGAAGATCACTGGAGTCTGTACAAATGTGGTTTTACAGAAGAATGTTGAGAATACCATGGACAGCTAAGAATAGTAATGAAAACGTTCTGAAAGAGGCCAAAGCCAAAGAAAAGCTAATTTCCAATATTAGGAAGAAACAAGCATCATTTTTTGGCCATGTAATGAGAAGAGAACAGATGGAATATACTGTAACAACTGGGAAAATTGAGGGACGAAGAAATAGAGGGAAACAAAGAGAACAAATACCAGACAGCATAAGAGAATGGCTTGGCAGAAGATCAAAAACAGAGATGATAAATAACTGTCGAGATAGAAAGTTGTTCAGAGACATGATCACTTACGCCAGCAGGCCCGATACTTCATGATGAGTCATGAGTATGATTGGTTGTTTAATATTTTCTTTTAGTTTCTTAACTGTTTAAAATGTCCACATTTTTTCCCCCTTTTAGATTCTATTATTTATTTTTTTTATTCGCATAGAAAATCAATTTCAACCAAGTTAATTCTGAAGACAATAATATTTGAACACAGCAATTCCCACGCCTGGCGAAGGTTGGCAAAATCGACGTGTCGACCTTGAAGCACGGACTGTGTATTTAAGTATTTAATCCGAAGTACAGAGTCCCGTTTACAGTTCGTCACCCGCGGAATATGGGACATTCTTATTTAAATATAACAAGTGACTCACCAGCTACAGTAGCAGGCTAATGGCAATGTATGGCATCAAGAAAGAAGCCGCGATAGCTCAGTTGTTAGTGAACTGGACTACAAAGGACGAGAGGTAGGGTTCGATCCCAATCGACGGCTTCCAGGTTCACCCAGCCTTAAATGGGTACCGGATTTTTTCTGGGAAAGTAAAGCGACACAGGCGTAATACCGACCACATTACCCCAAAAATCATGTCCTGAAGGTCTGTAAAATTTATGGTCACTAACACCATATTTCCTATACGCCACTTGGCGTGACGGGGGCTCCTTACTTTTTTATTTATAGCATCAAGAAAGGCAATAATAATATTATTACTGCGATGACTGGTGTTACTAAACGTGCATGTGTAGACTATCCTAAAACTGATTTTGAATAATGATTGCCTCTAAATGCGCTAACTAGCCGAATATAGTATGCTAACTATGGTTACCTGGCAGTTCAGATTTACTGGCTAAGGTGTCTTTTAAAAAGAAATGTTGAACAAATCAGCGATTATCGAAATGTGTGCTTCTGTTTAATCGAACATTAGTTCAACTAATTACTCGCTGTTATGATATTCTATTTTATTCCGTACTATTCTGTCCATGGAACCAATTTCATTGCAGGCAGTAGTTCCCCATGTCCACTCCATCATTTGTTACAGAATTTCTCAAAATGCATCGGTAAATTTCATTGACAAGGTCGCTCTGTGCACGTCCTACTCGACTGCACAGGCGACGATTCCAAACCTCCTTAGTAGCCTCTTACAAAATGCGTGGCTGGTAACAATGGCCCTACTTTGTTCTCCTCTCTCCGTGGGAATCCCGGTGGCCACGCTGTGTGATGATGAACATTTTGAGAAGATCGGAGCACCTATAAGTGTGCCCAGAGTGTTGTGATGATGATACTAATTTAACAGAATAGATAGCATAATATTAGTTGAACTAAAGTGCGTGTGATGTGTGGGTGTAGCTTCCTGTAGTTGGTAGCAGCGAAAATGTGTTCGAATATAGTTTAGGAGTCACTGTTTAGACAGTCTTAAAAATATTATATTTGTCACTTTACCATTCTGTATAACTGTCATCAGACCAATACGACATATGTAGATGTAGACCTATATAAATTATTTATGTGAAGTAATGTTGAAAACAGGGGTCACGGACGGAGAAGCGCAAATATCGTCTTTTGCCGTAGTTAGCGGAACAAATAAATATGTTCAGTCTCCTCCAGCAAACGGCTTTACTGGCTCGCGTGGTTTACAAATTGAACAAGAAACTTCCTTCCAGACATTTGTTATGAATCATTCCGCGCTCAGATTTACACATCTAAATGTCCTCATTTTCTGGACGATACATTACTCAATTACGGTCTCGAATATTCCAGTGGTTGTGCAGTCAAACGGTTCCAGGTATCGAACGCTGTCCATGCTCTGGATGACACGTACGTTTAGTGAGCTAGTCTGCTCACAACAAGAGGTCGAGTTCCATTATTTTTTTCTATGCAGGAATGACGATCCTGGCATTACATTACCCAAAAAATGTGCTTCTGGCTAAACAAATGTAGGCACTAACGCCATATTCCCTAAACGCCAGCCAGCTTGTGTGACGTGTTTCCTCTCTCTTCTCTATCTGTGATCAAGATTCCCAAAGGCACGTGACCTTTAGGCCAGGCATCCGCCACTGCATTGTCACGAATTTCCGCTTACCTGGTCAACAAATCCACACTATTTCCTGAAGCTTCCAGACTTCCATGCATGTCAACCACTCGTGTCACTGCCATTTATTCTGAACCATCCACAGCATCGACTGAAAACCTGACACCATTCCATTCCTGCTTTCAACAGTATCACATATTCTTCTCAAAACTGCAGCAGGCACTGTAGTCTGGCACTACTGATGCCGTAGTACCATTCAAAGATAAACAAATAATTTAGAGAACTGCCAGGTTGGCAAGAGACAGACAATTTTAGAAATTAATTGAATTCACTTTTAAACCAGACAACATCACTCGATATTGTCATAAATTAAACACTGTTTAATACAATGAATTAAATCAATAGGGAGCGAGGTGAATACAGTTTAATAACAGCTTTATATAAAAGAACAGTAGAAAACACTGACGTTTCGTCCTACAGATAGCCTTCCTCAGACAAAAAAAAAACAACTTAGCGCATTTCTTGTGTTTTGTTTATCATTTTATTTGTTTTTGTTTTCGAGAACAGTCGTATGTAGGTCGAAGTGTTTTGTGTTGTTGACTTATATAAAGATGTTACTATAGGCTGCGTACACCTCATTCCCTGCTCATCTGCTCTACATCAGCACAATGTTTTTGTCCATTCATAGCTGAATCAATACTGTTTTAGGAAAATATTCCCCGCTAGTGAACAAGAAGCAGCAAAAAGCTAAGAACGTCAGCCAGTCTTCTTGCAATGCTAAACGAATGGCTCTAGTGTCAATCTCCGTCTGAACAGTAAGAATAAAATTATTTTCTCAATCTCTTATGTCCCTTTATGGAGTTTGCAATAACGATTAATGTCCCTACATGATTGCTGCACCAATCAATTCTTGCGATCTTGAAGTGATAGCTTGAATATAACTTGCCACGAATGCTGTTTTTGAATCCCATTCATCAACTTCTTCACATAGTTTGTTTACGATAAGTTGGAGTCTGTGAGGTGGTTGGGTCTGGTACGATCGCAGTTTCAGTTTAATAATAAAATATTCAGTTTGAACTATATCTCCACCAATTGCTTGAATGTCTCTACGAACATAATTTAGTAAGCATATGTGTAGCCTCAAGAGGATGAATGTTATAACCATCATAAAGAAATACGAATCATTTATATATTCAGGATTAACTTTACTTGGAGAACTGCATTATGTTAATGTATAAAGCTGAGAGGATCGACACTATCTGATTACACAGCAATACTGAGATCATGTGTGGACGCCCTGCTCATCATCATCATCAAGTAACGGGCCTACTGGCGTAGGTGATCATGTCTCTCCATAACTTTCGATCGCGACAGTTATTTATCATTTCTGTTGTTGACCTTCTGCTAAGCCATTCTCTTAAGCTGTCTGGTATTTTTTTCTCTTTGCTTCCCTCTATCTCTTCGTCCCTCAATTTTTCCAGTTGTTTGTCTCTTCCTAATATTGGAAATTAGCTCTCTTTTTGTTTTGACCTCTTTCAGAACATTTTCATTATTCTTCTTAGCTGCCCATGTTATTCTCAACATTCTTCTGTAAAACCACATCTCTACAGTCTCGCTCATGGGAGTAACATAATAGATGGTGACTTCGAAATAAGACACAGTTCTCGGACAAGTAGGTCTTAGGTTTGAAACCTCACCACAGACGATGAAAATTATTTTGTTGCAATCCATGGTTTCCTTGTGAACGTTACCCTCCTCCAGTCTCTGCGTAATGAGGTTCATATTCTATGAGAATGGCGGGGTCTCGTGCACCCAGCGCACGTTAAGGAATCCTTGACAATTACAAATATAAAAACGTAGACCGTAATAGCAACTGTTCTGTTACAAATGTTGAGCAATTATAAATGTATCCTTTATCGAAAGCGGATGTGTCGGGCCGAAAGACACAAATACCGAGACTTGCCGTAAATTAGCGACACAACACTGTCACACACATACACAGGTGAACTCTGAAGAAGAAGATATATATCGTGCTGGGTGGACGTATCTTTTATGTGGTAGAAGGTGGTTGGTACTGGTGGATAGTGGTTGGCATTGGTAGATTGGCGCTTTTAGTTGTAAATAGTGGCTGGTACTGGTAGATGTTGGCTGCTATTGGCATATGATGACTGGCACTGCTAGATAGTATTTGGTACTGTACTGGTAGATGGTTCCTGGTACTAGTAGATGATTGCTGGTACTAGCCAATGGTTTATGGTACTGGTAGATGGTTCCTGGTACTAGTAGATGGTTTCTGATACTAGTAGATGGTTTCTGGTACAAGTAGATGGTTTGTGGTACTGGTAGATGGTTCCTGGTACTAGTAGCTGGCTTCTGGTACTAGTAGAAGGTTTCTGGTACAAGTAGATGGTTTATGGTCTAGTAGATGGTTTCTGGTACAAGTTGATGGTCCCTGTTATTAGTCGATGGTTTCTGATACTGGTAGATGGTTCCTGATACTAGTAGATGGTTTCTGATACTGGAAGATGGTTTTTTGGTACTGGTAGATGGTTTCTGGTACTGGTAGATGGTGTCTGGTACTGGTAGTTTTGGCTAGTATTGGTAGAAGGTTTTTGTATACTAGTAGATGTTGGCTGGTACTGGTACATAATGTCTGGTGCTGGTAGATAGTGTCTGGTGCTGGTAGATAGTGTCTGGTACTAGCGAACGTTGGCTAGTACTGGTAGATGTTGTCTCGTACAAGTACATGATGTCTGGTACTGGTAGATATTGTCTGGTACTAGCAGATGTTGGCTGGTACTGGTAGATCGTGACATACATTTACACACTCAACATTTGTGCTGGTAACAGGCTCTCTGCCGTCTGTGTTGTGACTGGTTTAACAAACCTTGATACGAACAGGAACATAAGGTCGTGTCAAACAAGACTCCAAAACCAAATCAACAAGCGCCACTGTGTATTCGTAATTAAACACTCACATTTGCTTTAAAAAATATAACCCCTACCGAAATGTAATGTGTTAGCCGAATGGCAGGAAACAGCCTGAGAGATAAATAAGAAAGGAAAAACTGTCAAGAAAGCTAGGAATAATCCCCCTCTCTCTCTCTCTCTCTCTCTCTCTCTCTCTCTCTCTCATGGAGTACATACAGAAACAACAGATAAAATGGTTTGGCTAAGTTATAAAGCAGAAACAATCAAAACGCTACACAATGAGCTTCAATAAACATTGCGAGAACACTAGACCTAAAGATGATAATGAAAAAAGATGGATTGATGGAATATTAGAAACACTAGAAAATATAACAGCAGGAGAGGCAAAAGAAGAGCAAAAGATAGCAATTATATCTACCCTCGACGCTGAAAGGCAAATGAGGAAGGAAGGATGAAGACACTTGCTTATATCTTGTTCTCATGTAATAGTAATCCACAGTAACTAGTCCTGACACGACTTCTATTCAACGACAATCAACAATTGACGTTCTCTATATCTTGATTTTTTGGGGGGTTTAAATTGTTAGCTCTCTTGACAAAAACATGTGTGGGGCTCTCTTGAACACTTCTTTGCATGGTCTGTTTTGTTCGTGTCTGTTTAAAAATGACCACCTCCATTGGAAAGTTTGGGTTTCATTATCAGCAGATAAAATTGCATCGTTAATTTATTACTAGAGAGATGGATGGCGGGAGTTGATGATAACAAATACTTATTTGTTTGACTAGCGCCTACTTGACCACGTGCCAGATCTAAGCGTTATGATATCAAGAATGGCTGCCTAATATAGTTTAAACGCGTTTTAAAATTACATACTTTTATTTGCAGTGTTCTTTAACTGCATCTTCTGTAGACTTCTGTACTAAGGCTATACACGACAAAACTGATTAATTCTTCACTGTTCGTTCTCTAATGGGGGGCCAGTGGTGGGGAGTGTAGAACACTCCCCACCACTGGCCCCTTGCTACCAGCTTCACCGCAGCATCGCAATTATTTGCCTGTTCCCCTAGTTCTCTAATGAGCTCATTTAAACTCCTGCTATTTAAGCGTATCTCCTGTTCTATAACCATGTCCTCCTCTCATCATTATCAGGTCGCATGTCCTTTGCAGAACTCGACACATCCTGTTTGAAAGAATCTGTCTCTAGCTGGATCTCACACTTTTTCTGTTCAGTGTCATGGTCTCCTCTGCGTTACAAAGTTATGCATCCCTTCTTATCTCTGCCTGGACATTCGCTACAGTCATGGTATCTACTACTCTGGTTTCCCGGAATGCTTCTCGTGCCCATTATATCTTATCTATGAAACTTTAAACGATGATTTTCACTTTCCAAACTGTCAACTCTGTCGACTCACAAGAATACGACATACTAAGGTTGACAATGTGTGCCGTTTTGAACGGAACAGTACTATTTTTTCCCCATATTTTCAAATCAATCCGCCGATTTATGAAAAATGAACTGTAACTGTAAATTTACTATGATCTTTATAAATCATTAGTGGTAACTTCAGTTAATGAGCTGATTTAAACTCCTTCAGACGGAAGATGTACAAAAGAGGTGAGATGCAGAATGGCTCAGGCAAAAGCAGCTTTCCAAAAAATGAGGAAGATACTATGCAATCCATTTTTGACAATAGAAACAAGAAAAAGAGTTCTTAAATGTTATATAGAGCGAGTCTTAACATATGGATGCGAATCAAGGACAATAGGACAACAGACAAGAAAATCACTGGAGTCTGTACAAATGTGGTTTTACAGAAGAATGTTGAGAGTACCATGGACAGCTAAATAGAGTAATGAAGATGTTCTGAGAGAGTTAAAAGCAAAAGGAGAGCTAATTTCCAATATTAGGAAGAAACAATCATCATTTTTTGGCCATGTAATGAGAAGAGAACAACTGGAATATATTGTAACAACTGGAAAAATTGAGGGACGAAGAGATAGAGGGAAGCAAAGAGAAAAAATAACAAACAGCTTAAGAGAATGGCTTGGCAGAAGATCAACAACAGAAATGATAAATAGCTGCCGAGATCGAAAGTTGAAGAGAGACATGATCACCTACGCCAGCAGGCCCGGTGCTTGATGATGATGATGAGTGGTAACTTATAATCTTATATCAATATTACTGATACCAGTAATTTGTATAACCATAGATCTGCATTGTTCTTTACTCTTTCGTGCTGAAATATAAACCATAGCTGAGTCTACTTAAAATTGTGCGTTCTGTCACAGAACAGTAGTAAGCTCAGTATGTTCATTTGTTTTTTTTTTTAAAAGAAGTCATCTTACTTTTTCATGAATAAAGAATATTACATAAACCTTAATGTTCTATTTGTGTCATACCAATGTCATGTTTGTCTCAAGGAAATAGGGTCGGCTTAACCTGATCTCATATACTTATACAACAATGTTTCCACTTGGCTGCCTTATCTCCACACAAACTGCTTGTTAATATTCTTGTGTCTGTTCTGCTCCTAAGTCAAAAAGTGAACTGCTGACATTATAAATATCCCCTCTCTTGAATTTCGCATTCTCTGTACTATATGTATCTACTTTCTCAGTACCAGTGTTTTTCTAACATAAAGCGACATCATATAATATCCCGTTCTAATTTCTTTTCTTTGAATGTATCCAGAGTAATTTCAACGTATTCGGGTCACGGCACCATTTGAAGCAGTAATTTTGAAGCAGTTATATATTACGGCAACATTTGAAACCGTGGCCCTTGGACCTTCTCTTTTAGAAGCACTATTTGAAGCCGTCTTCGTTATACCGTATTCTTTATTCAGCAAACGACATTTAAAAACCGACAATTTGAAGCAGTTATATATTACGGCACCATTTGAAACCGTGGCTCTTGGACCTTCTCTTTTAGAAGCACTATTTGAAGCCGTCTTCGTTATACCGTATTCTTTATTCAACAAACAACATTTAAAAACCGACAATTTGAAGCAGTGATTTCCGTATCAGCAGATCCTTGTAGCAGATGATAAGAAGAAGTCTTATTTTGATGAATTCGCTATACGATCATCTGTTTCCACAGATTTCTTTGCGTGATCATATATACATCACACGATACTTGAATTACCACTGTACTTTAAGTACTTGAACTTTATGGCCTCTGCTCTTTTCTCGACAACGGCCACGCTCAAGCTTGTGGCCCTTAGAATTACAATTGGCCTGGTGTGACTGTGTGGAACACCAGAGGTCAATCAATTTGCGTGTATGCCCTACGTACTTTCTTGGGACCCTGACCAATACAGTGTCCCGACCTTTTGGGAACTCAAAGCGCCAACTGCCAACTGATTCACGGTCAAATCTCTCATCCTGGGTTACTGATAAAACCAGGAACCCGTTCAGTGACCCGCAGATTACGCACTCTCGGTTTCGTCAGAAAGTGTATGCGAACATCATCAGCGATAGCTCCCACCATGACAGCTACATCTCACATGTCTGTTGACGATTTGTGGTTTCAACAATTAAACAAAAGGTCAACTAATTGTCTCATGTCATCCGACAAATATTAACTGTTTATTAATTTAAAGAACAATTCCAATTATAATATTTACATCAGCACGTAACAACTCTCCAGCAGCACGAGTCGTTCATTCAGGACTTGTTAACACTGATTAACTGTCAGGGCTCTCCCTCCAAGAGCAAGCCAACATCCTGACTCTCTCTCTCTCTCTCTCTCTCTTCCTCTCTCTCTCTCTCTCTCTCTCTCTCTCTCTCTCTCTCTTGCTCCCAGACTTCTGATTTGTGAAACCTTATCCTAATAGTTTTCGTTTAATTATATAGCATCTACAATTCATTGTACCTTATTGTGATCAGAGATCATAGTAAGACAGAACATAAACAGCCATAGCTAAACAGATAACAATGATTCTCGATCACTACTCAACACCGACTGACATACCCTCAAAAACAAGCTCAGTATAGCGATGCTTTTATTTTTTCCACAACTTTGAGGACGATTAGCTACTTGTTTGTACAAACCAATTCTCACAGAATCACTGACCATCTTTCGGTGAACCACCCTTCCCCTAACCATATAACCACCACCACCACCACAGCTTCTTCTCCCCGGATCTACAAACTATAGCGTACCATCTCTAATCTTTCATGAATTATACAATCTTCCGCCAAAACCCGGTTAATAAAACCGATGCTATTTGTTTTCGTTCTCGTCAATGTTGTCTCTTAGTCATAGGTTACACAACAACACTAACAGTCTCGATAGTAAGAGCGATCCCTTTCAGTTCCTTCTTTCATGAAACCTCATATTTTTGCCGGCTCAGTAGGCCATGTTTGTTTTGTTTCTCAACTATTTGCATTCCAAGAATTGATCGGAAGGCAGAACCAGGAGTATTTTTGATGAGGGGCTGAGCGGTAGGAGATGTAGAGGTTAGAATATTTGATCCTCATTACACGTAACAACACAAGCAATCGATGCGGCATTGCTATCCAGAAAACAAAAACTAGCAAATTTACAAAAGAAAAAAGTAGAAGAAATAAAGGATATTAAACACAAGAGAATTTGTAAGATTTGTACACAATGTGAAAAGCAACATTCGACAACTGGAATAAGGTAAATGATAGAGGAAGACAAATGTAACATAAATATCAAGAAATGAATTCAGTGATTAAATATAGTCTCAACACGACATCATATTCCCTATACGCCATCTCTTGTGAGGAGGATCTTTACTTTACTGTCTACACAGATGAATCCCTCAAACGTGGCAGAAGGATGCCCACATCTGAATGGAACAGTTTGACCCTTTCTGTGAAGTTGTAGACAGCTCTCTATCTATTCAATTGCTTGTCCGATGCCTTCTAATTCTCTTTCAGTGGTGACCATAAATTTTACAGGCCTTCAGCACATGATTTTTGGGGTAATGTGGTCGGTATTATGCCCGTGCCGTTTTACTTTCCCAGAAAGATTCCGGTACCCATTTAAGGCTGGGTGAACCCCGAAGCCGTCGGTTCGGATCGAACACTACCCCTCGACCATTGTAGTCCAGTTCACTAACCACTGAGCTATCGCGGCTCCCGGAAATAAATATCATCATCAAGTACCGGGCCTACTGGCGTAGGTGATCATGTCTCTCCACAACTTTCGATCTCGGCAGCTATTTATCATTTCTGTTGTTGACCTTCTGCCAAGCCATTCTCTTAAGCTGTTTGTTATTGTTTTCTCTTTGCTTCCCTCTATCTCTTCGTCCCTTAATTTTTCCAGTTGTTACAATATATTCCAGTTGTTCTCTTCTCATTACATGACCAAAAAAATGATGATTGTTTCTTCCTAATATTGGAAATTAGCTCTCTTTTTGCTTTTACCTCTCTCAGAATATCTTCATTACTCTATTTAGCTGTCCATGGTACTCTCAACATTCTTCTGTAAAACCACATTTGTACAGACTCCAGCGATTTTCTTGTCTGTTGTCCTATTGTCCATGATTCGCATCCATATGTTAAGACTGGCTCTACATAACATTTAAGAACTCTTTTTCTTGTTTCTATTGTCAAAAATGGATTGCATAGTATCTTCCTCATTTTTTGGAAAGCTGCTTTTGCCTGAGCCATTCTGTTTCTCACCTTTTTTGTACATCTTCCGTCTCAGGTTAACAAAGTTCCCAAATAGTTAAATTCATTTACCTGTTTAATATTGTTCTACTTGTCTTTATTTAGAAATATAAATAAATATACTCTGTATAAAATGTTTCTCTTAGATTCTGTGTGTTTTGTGCGGCTATTTATAGCACATTCAAACCGCTTAAAAGAAGCTGTGTCTTAAATGTCCGTACCAAAGTGGCCATAGAAAACACTCACCTGCAATAGTAACAGGAGCTGCCACGTGTACAACGAGAGCTCCTCTGATGCGGTCGCCTGAATAGTAGACCAGGTCTGCTTGCTCCAAGCTCAGTTCCAAGTGGGCAGTGCTGGTCATCTTGTCGTGGAAGGGCAACAGAGGGCTGTTTGTTCCACAACATATCATCTCGAAGTTATGAAGAGCCTCGTCCTCGAAAAGAAAATTGCTTTACACCACATTCTTCACATCATTCTGTCTCGCTTTTAACTTTACTTTCAAGTGTATGTAGTCTAGTTTACTTCAACTCATAATTGTGCCCTCTTTAGATTCCAATTTCAATTACAGTCATTCTAGTTTACGTCATTACGACAATTAAGAGTTGCTTCAAACTTAAAATTCAATTACAAACAAACCAATTAATTCATCTCAAAAAGTCTCTCTCTACTTCACCTTTCAATCAGATATAGTTTAGCTTACCCCAACTTATAAATAACGTTCAACTTCTAACTTATTGCTAGGAACTTGTTCAATTACAATCCTTAATTAACGATATTCGTAAGTTTCTCTTTCGGGAATTGTTTTATTTAAATTACATTTATTTTATTTAATTCAGCCGTCATTTGTTTATCTTACTAGCATTTCATTAGAAGAATAATTAATTACTTGCTTCCATTGTCGCTAATAATGAATTATTCTGAATACAGTTGTTTTTGCTTACTTTATAAAATGAAAATCTCGTGTATTTAGTTTCCTACATTTCCTGTTTTCATATTTTTAAGTTATCCAATCTTACCCTTACACACATTTTTTAAGTTCTAGTAATCTTTGCTTTCAAGATAATTAAATGTTCAATCAGTCGTTTGCTTAATTTATCGAAAATTGTTTAATTTTTCCAGCACTTTGAAAAAGCATCACAAAAAGTGTCCAGCCTGTTGTAAACAGCCACTGAACGAAGGAAACAGGCCTCCCTCAAAGTCTGAAAACAATATTTTGAAAACAGTATTAAAATTATTGATTGAAACATAAACAATGAAGGATTATTTCTGCACAAACTGGAAGAAGAAAAAAACTTGCATTTCCATTTATCAATGCCGATATAATGAGCCAATGTTGTATTATATGGGACAATGTTTCCTTAGCAAACTCTGGCATCAATCTCGATACATGAGCGTGTATACAAGGCGGATGATTAAATGGATCTATATTCTTGTCTTTGCCTTGCTAGTTGTGTCCAGTCAATGAAGTATTCCTCAATGTGCTGGCTACATCGTACGAGAGAGAAGGGTAGGGAGAGTGGTTGTACATAATATTTTCAATATTCAAAGAAGTCGTTATACACGTTATATATTATCTTTTAACAGAGACTTCATTATTTAATTATTTATTAATTTCAATTATTTATTTAGTTATTTCATTAGGTGCCGTCTCCGCATCGAAGTTTGGCTACCATGGAGCGCCATTCCGCCCTGTCTCTTGCTTTGATTGTGCAGGTTTTCATAGGCTGACTTGTCCATATTTTGATGTTTCTCATCCATGTTAGTCTTGGTCTGCCTCTGCCTGTTTTACCTTGTATTTTCCCTTCCGATATTACTTTTAGTAGGCTGTTGTGTCTTTTAACATGCTCCAAAAATCATGTTTGAATTGTGTCCAGTAGCTCTCTTCTTAAACCACCAATCAACCACTAATATCTTCAGTAATCAAGAAAAGACGATGGTCATATGTCGGACATGTGATGAGAAGATATAATAACCGAATAACAAAGCAAGTCCTCATTTGAGAAACAACAGGAAAAAGAGGGCGACCCAGAGAGAGAGACACTGAGAAGAACATTGATCAGAGAGGCAAGAGCAGCAGGAATCGGTTTCCTCATTGAGATAGAGTTGCTTACACAGAACAGTGACAAATGGTGAGATTAAATAAAAGATCTTTACAAGGATTGAAAACTGTTAGGATAAAATTTAGATAAGAGAAAGAGTATATGGGTCTATGCCCTACGGGCCGGCTACGGCTCGTAAGGTCAATAGATAGATAGATATTTCTCTTTTCATTTTTAGTTGTTTTAAGACGTCATTATATATTACATATTATTTTAATAATATTTTGAAAACATTAAAGACCATCATTACAAAGTTTATCCCATTGCTGGTGTCTGCCGGAAATGACGTATAAAACTTACTATTTTCTTAAAACATTAATTCTATACACACAAACGTCAAAGGTTAATTCCACTCCCAACTTTAAAACAAACATCAAAATTACTTTTTACTTACATTTATTTGGCTAATTATTTCAATGTATATTCTGATAAATAATTATATAGATTTTTGTTTTCAAAACTAATATCGTTAGATGTATCGTAAATGTGTAAACGTATTTATAGATAAAGCTGAACTTTCTTCATAATCAAATTCACACTGCATTTGCATAGTAGTTTGAGGTCAAATTAAGGTGGTATTAGTTTTGAAAAATTACTCTACTAGATCGTTTAAATAAATAATATATTAGCAAAATTCACTGAAATAATATCAGCTTGATTTGCTCGTCTATTTACGTATAGATATTAACCTCGTTAAACTATTTTTAAATAACAAACATGTGCAAATCAATAAGAAAGGTTTACTTCACTTATTACTTACTCCAAAGGTCAAGATGTAGGGTTCGATTCCAACCGACGGCTTCCGGGTTCACCCAGCCTTAAATGGGTGCCGGAATTTTTCTGAGAAAGTAAAACGGCACGGGCGTAATACCGACCACATTACCCCAAAAATCATGTGCTGAAGGTTTATAAAATTGATGGTCACTAACACCACATTCCCTATACGCCACTTGGCGTGGCGGGGGCTCTTTACTTTTTTTTTCTATTACTTACTCCATTACCACTTGGAATATTTCAATTTCCACAATTCTGAGAACGAATAGGCGTATTATTACAAATAATGAAAATCACCTTCGTGCTGTAGCCACATTAATTGATTCCTTTGTTATGTTTTTTTGTTATTTATATTCTTTTTTTCATTGCTTCTTCTTTTTCTCTCCTTCATTATCTTCCTTTCGCTATCATTTGGAGAGGAGATTTTTCTCTCTCTTGCTCTTGGGTTTGCTTTTTCTGTAGTTACGTTTGAGATTTTTCCTTCTGTTATCTTTCTTTAATGACGGCCTCCCAGCGTGTCGCCTTTGTAGCGGTTATTGATAGCTGTTTGGATTTAGTTTGGTTTGTTCTGTCTTGCCACGTGGCCCAATCTTTTATCTGTTGTTTATATAAGATGTCCAGTGGCCCAATCTTTTATCTGTTGTTTATATAAGATGTCCAGTGGCCCAATCTTTTATCTGTTGTTTATATAAGATGTTCAATGGCCCAATCTTTTATCTGTTCTTTATATAAGATGTCCAGTAGCCCAATCTTTTATCTGTTGTTTATATAAGATGTCCAGTGGCCCAATGTTTTATCTGTTGTTTATATAAGATATTCAGTGGCCCAATTTTTTTATCTGTTGTTTGTAGAAGATGTTCATGTTACTTGAAGCCTTCTTCATGGAAATCACTTCTGACATGACGCTACATGAGATCTATCAAAATCTTTGTCTACTGTGGGTTGGTCATGTTTTACTTTCAGAGCGCAGTATTGGTTATAGCTGGCCTTGAGATTTTCTTGTGTTGTAAAAAAAAATAATAATAATGGATTGGATAGACGTATCAGAATATAATTATAATATTCCCGCAGCAACAAACAAAATACTCGTGTGCACTTTATAATTTGTAAGAACGGGTTTTATTATCTATTTAATCATCCGCATTGTATACACGCTCATGTAACGAGATTGATGTCAGAGTGTGTATTTTTAAAATTGTATTGTTTGTTTTGTTTTTTTCCGACAGTATTTATGTATTTGTCTTCACATAGACATCACTTAGCGTAGCGGCGGTGGGGACCTAACACCCACCAAGCTGGACAGGTTTGAGTGGGTGTGTTGGGTAAAGTTGTTCTCTAGCACTTCACTCTATAGGGGATAGAAGTAGTTATGTTCAACAGATACCCTGTGTATGCAGTAACGAAAATTTAGGTATAAGTGTAAGGTAAGCACCTGTAGTATGTAATGTTAACGAATAAGAATAATAATAGGTGTTGTCTCACTTGTTAGGCAGGGGAGACTAGAGATAGATGAATATTAAGAGTTGTCTCGTTTGAGGAGAAATTAATGTTTTGAGTACGAGTACGCACACAGGGACACATTGTAAGAAAGCCTTGAGGTGTCACGTGGAAGAACTAGGAACTTATACAGGCAAAGACTTGTACGTGGGGCATTCGACGTGCGACTATAGAGGTGAACAGAGCTTTAGATGAGCGACTGTGGGAGTGGAAGAAGCTGTGAAAATGTCACGATCAGGGTCCGAAGATGAAGGCACGGATTGGAAGGACGTGTACTGAGAGGAGCAGAGATGTAGTTAAATACTGTGCTTAGAATTTGTGTGATTAATATTGTGCTTGAGATTTATGTGATGAACATTGTGCTTGAGATTTATGTGATGAATATTGTGCTTGAGATTTATGTAATGAATATTGTGCTTGAGATTTATGTGATGAATATTGTGCTTGAGATTTATGTAATGAATATTGTGCTTGAGATTTATGTGATGAATATTGTGCTTGAGATTTATGTAATGAATATTGTGCTTGAATTGTATGTGAGCTTAGGGAGAAATAACTTTAGTTAGCAAAGCCATAGAAATGTTATCAGTAAAGACGGTACTGGTTAGGTTGTGTGAAACAGACTTTATTACTAGAGAGATAAGCCTAGCTCAATGAACAGTAGAGAGACCGAAATATGTAGAGAACATAAATCTAAGCGACTGTGAGAAATCTGTAGAATTTTACTTTTATCCCGTTGTAAGTAGTGACAATAAGAGAGTTGAGATTTAATAGATTAGTCCACAGTGCTTGTATTCTCCATCACGCATAATAACACCAGCTATCCACTAGAGGTGCGCGTGGCCGTGCGGCTAAAACCACTGTTCCGCTGGCTGAAAAGCCAACGTTCGGTGTCCGAAGCCCGCGGTAGACAGAAAGGATTTTTTCTATCGGGGGTGAAATAAAATTCTGAGTCTCACACGTCGTGGCGACTGCTTAAACAAGCGGCCTTTATCCCTCTGGTTCTATCGTTGCCCCCCGTCATACACCAGCAATGGTACTATGTGACGTAAAGATAGTTTTATCCACTAGATCACGTAAGGCCTTAAGATCAGTAACGCACCAACGGCCATGCATCAAAACAATAACTTTGGAGAGGACCGTGTACAACTGCCTGGACGAGTTATGAATGGACTGCCTATTGTAGAACGCCATCTGACAAAAGGCCTGGAACGAATATTGTGTAGTGTAGTAACAAGAAAGATCACAATAAGAGGCAATCAGTAGGTGATGCCTAAGAGTAAGAAGAGTTATAAAAACAACTTTCCTTATAGTAGAAAGACAACATATGAACTCATAAATAAAAATTGACAGTAGCTAAATTATACGTATATTATCATCAGCATGTTGCATGTCTTTTGCAGAACGTTGTTTTAACCACAGCCCGTCTGAAAGAACCTGTCTCTAGCAAGATCTACCACTTCTTCTGTCGTTTTATTGAAGGTATCCTTGATGTCTTCAAACCACCTTCTTCTTGGTCTGCTCCTCATGCGTCGCCCAGGTACCATGCCTTTCATTATTGTTCTTTCCAGCCCAATGTGTCTTTTGATGTGGCCATTGTATTTTAATTTCCTCTGAAGAATGGTGTTTCGAAAAAAGTTGTTTAAATCTTGTAGAATGTCTTCATTGTCCCTATATATACGTATATTCTTACTATCAGTACGACTCAAGTTGATAGGCTGGAGAAAATACAAAATGAAGCCATGCGCATTATCTTGAGATGTAAAAGGGACACTCCCTGTGTAGCAATGAGGTATCTTCTTGACTTTCCAACCATGGATGACAGAATCAAGATCTGGAGAGCACGAGCATACCTCAAGATTAGTACAGATAAAGAGCATCCATTGCACCACGTGCTCAACACAGGGAAAGGTGCCAGACTAAAAAGAGGCAAGTCATGGGTGGGCCGAGCAGAAAATGTCATCAAACAGGTCTGTGGGCTTATCAATATCAGCGTTTGTGTGGAGTGGATACCGGTGCCTACGTCATTCAAGGGGACTTTCTCGTGTATTGTCACACTCGACAGGAAAAGTTGGTAACAGAACTCGGTCGGGGTTAATGTCGAGGTCAACGGTCACATCTGCGATAACACCGATGAGAAAGATGCAGTCATCTATACATACGGATCTGTAATACGACACCAAGAAGTGCATGGGCATTTATAGCACGCTCGGCAGGCAGAATAGTCAAAGAATACAGTGGTGCATACGTTATGACAACAAGTAGCATGACAATGGAGGTGATGGCAGTGACGAGGACATTCAAATGGTTAGAGTCACAAGACTACACCCACGCATGTATACTGAGTGATTCGACGAGCAGGATAAAAAAAAGTGGAGGCGGGCTCTGTACGCATGCAATGGGTAGAGTCGTTGCAGAAATCCAAAATACGTAGGGTCACCTTTGTCTTTGTCCCTGGACATGCGGAAGTACGGGGAAATGAAAGAGCGGACAGGTTGGCTAGCTGCGCTGTCATTGAGGACGGGCAACCAATGGATTGGGCGGACATCATCAATGCCCTCCGAGATGTGGGAAGAGCACAGGACTTCAACAAACACAGATCAACGTCACTTCTTCGGATGATGGAAATGGGAGTTAAGATGGGCACGGCCAGAAATGAGAAACTTTGTGGCCGTGTAAGAAGACTTATCAACCAACATAGAACTGGAGTCGTCAGTCGCTGGACACTGCGGGAATTGCTGAGGAGAGGATCTGGGCACCTATGGACATGTTCGGAGTGCAATGATGATGACCCGCAAATAACTCAATAACTCTATATATATATATATATATATATATATATATATATATTGAGTGTGTGTGTGTGTGTGTGTGCACGAGTGTGCGCATGTGTGTGTGCTCACTTTAATCTCAATTGGAAGAACTTGATTTTGCGGACGAAATAGTTCATATCGATATCAATCTGAGCATGAATCAAGACAAAAACAAATGCCTTGTCACCGTCGGATGGATAAATTGTACTTGAGATGAAATAAGAAAATACAAAAGAAGTGAAAAATCAAACTTACCCAGAAGACAAAATATACCAAAAAGCAAAATCAGTAGAAGAAGCAGATCATTTTGTACATCTTGGAATCTGCATAAATCAAGAACATAGAAAGCAACAAGAAAGAAATTAGAATAAGAATAGCGAAAACAACAATGACTTTCAGAAACCATCATAAAATATGGAAATAAAAATTACTAAGCACAAAAAGAAAGCTTGGGATTTTCAAATAAATTGTATTATCCATCCTTATGTATACATGCGAGAACTGGAAAACAACTAAAGAAATAGAAAATAAATGTAAAACAAATGCCTAACAAAAATACTTCGTTTGTCATTTAATGAATATGAGCCTAATGTAGAAATAAGAGAAATGACAAAGCATTCAAAAATATCATTTATAATAAAGAGAACATTGATTGCCAATTGTTGTCCATGTGATGAGAAGAAACAATAAGAGAATCTCAAAGCAGGCCCTCAAATAGGAACCAGAGGGTAAAAGAAAAAGAGTCTGACCTACACAAACGCAAAATAGAACACTGAAGCGAGAGGTAACTACAACACACATCAGCTTCCTTCCCGAGATTGAGAAACACGCCCAGAACAGAGTCGCATGGCAAGATACACTGCTGCTCCTGTGCAAGATCTTATACTTGATAACAAAGATCGTCATGCCCAGAGTCTAGAATTTCTGCGCTGTGTGCCGTCTTCGATTCGAAAGGACCATAGAAATGTTATGTATGTATGTATGTATATATATATATATATATATATATATATATATATATATATATATATATATATGAATATACATACATATGCACACATGGCGCTTGGCGCCTTGACAGATGATTGGTAGCTAGCAATCATGATTTGTCAAAGTTTGGTTATATTATAATGTCTTGTACTGGATGCCGTTTTAATGAGCAGCTTCTCTCGTGGCGGAATCTTACAATATTTGATAGACAGATTCGACCGCAGAATGAACTAGATACATTTGTGGTGCCTGGCTTCATCTTCTGTTTTCCGCGCCTTTTGTCTTCTGCATTTGACATCAACGTTTCCTCGAATGTTCCTCCGCCGTTTTTTTTTTAAATTGTGTTTTCCATGTGCTACGTTCTGATGCCAGACTTCCCAGTTTTTTTTCGCGATAGAGAAATAACTCAATGAAGTCATGCAAACATCCTTATTGAGTTATTTCTGGGTTATCGTCATTGAATTCCGAACGTGTCCATACCATAGTTGCTCATATCCTCTCTTCAGCATGTCCCGCAGCGTCCAGCGACTGACGATTCCATCTCTGTGTTGGTTGATTAGTCCAATAAAGCGCCAACTATAGCTCGTTTCAAATCACGTGCCCAACTTCAAAACGCTATTACTCAGTAACCGTTTGTTAAAAACTGCTGAAATTTTCCAAATGTTATTAGAATGCAAAAGACCCTTTAAATGTACATTAAACAAATATCTTGCAGCTGCAGTTTTCTTAAAGCGGTGAATTTCTTTGATGTTTGTCAAAATTGTAAATTGTGAACCCCTAAATAATAGAAATTACCGTAGTTGCTGGTCTATGATTAATTTTCACTAGGCAAAGGCGTGGCCGTAATGGGGAAATAACCTAATAAGACAAAACACCAGGAGAATTATTGTCTTCTCAGTTCGAGGACGGACGATAATATCAAGGTATACCTGTATGTCCAATTTTCATAGTTGTGTGGTCCTGATAAGGACCGTTTGTTGAACTAATTTAAGGTAATATAGGGGCCAACATTGTGGGGGCTATATACTTTCATTCTGAATCAGACGAGTCTAAAAGATTAATAACTGTTTGGGGTTGAACATTCCACAAACCATCATTTTTCCAATATTCCTCTTCCTGTTTTAAGACGTGGTCTTCACATTTAGCCCAATAATCTTTGTCTATATTTAATAAAGCGAGATTAGCAAGAGTCTTTACATCGCATATTTTGAATGTTGTCTTTTCATCTGCCACTTGTCCTTTTAATTTTGCCCAGATTAGTTCTATTGGATTTAAATGAGCATGGTAAGGTGGCAGCCTCAAACTTATATGACCGTGCTCTTGGATAATCTTATCTATTTGAAAAATCTTTGTCCTTTGTTTTTGCTTTACTAGAGATAGTAATTCAGGTTTTAAGTACATGTTATCAAATTGTATGTGCTCCTTTGTGAGCCATATCTTAATAGCATCTTTTGTACTGGTTGACGTCGGGACTTTATCTTCAAGTGCAACAATGTTGTGGTACGCTGCATTGTCCATTATTAGGCAAGATGGTCGATCTAGTGATGGGAGAACAGAATTTTCAATCCAATGTCTAAATATGTGACCATTCATCTCAGAGTGATAATCCCGATTGTCTATGGATTTTGAAAGAAAAATGAGCTCTGCATTCTGTATTAGTCCGTGTTGTCGACTACCTGCATGAGCAATTATCAAGCGCTGTCCTTTGCTGCTAGGTATTAATCTCTTAACCTTTCCATCTGATGACTGCCATTCCCTTTGGTTAGTGTGGTGAGCATTGATCCATGTTTCATCCAAGTACACAATATCATAACCTTGCTTGCGCACCTCTTTTACTTCACGTAAGTACTTACTTCTCATGACTACTATATGTGGCTTCTCACAGATGATGTTTCGTCCATTGGAATACTTTCTGAATGTAAAGCCTGCAGTTCTCACATTCCTCCATAATGTAGACTTTGATATTTCAATACTGTTGTTCTTTTTCAGCGATACTTTTAATTTTCTTATTGTAACAGTTTCATTCATACCCAACATTTTGCGAATTTCACTTCTAATAAGTTCACTGTCGAAATTATCCAACATTTTTGCTCTTCCTTGTGATTTTGTATATTTTGAACATTGACGGTCACGTGCTTGAATCCAGCGATTAAATGACCGTTTAGATAAATCCAAAATGTGTCTTGTCCTATTCTCAGGGTTTTCTAAAGAATGAAATAATCTTCTTCGTTTAGCCTCTTTGCAAAAATAGTCATACATTTTTATTGCGATGTTTTGTAAACTGCAGAATTTCATTTTAAGACTCATGATAAATATTATCGTTCCACGTCTCCACCTATGAATGAACGGAAATGGAACACACAATTTCTCGTGTTTTTTACAAGTGTCTAATTGTGTCAAAAAACCACGGTAAAAGCGTGCAAACACGTCAATTTTACCGTGTATGGATTTTTACTCATGTGCTGAAGGTCTGTAAAATATAGGGTCACTAACACCATATTTCCCTATACGCCACTTGGCGTGACGGGGGGTACTTTACTTTTTTTTTTTTTTATTTTTAACTTAAAATACTGTAAACATTAGGTTTTGACTACATCAATGGGTCGTTATAAATTTATATAAATCAAATAAGCAACAATAATAACCAAATGTTTTTTTTTAATGAAATTAATTCCCTGTTGGGTTCTAATCATTATAACTTTACATGCAAATTTTGAACAACTTACAACAAGCGGTTAAAAAGCTATCGATTTTAAAAGTTGGGCACGAGTTATGAAACAAGCTATAAGCCTCTCGTTTCTGGATGTGCTCACCTAACTCCCATCTTTTTCATACAAAAGAGTGATGTCGACTCTCTTGTCGAAGACCTATGCCCTTCCTGCCTATCGGAGAGTTTTAATTACGTCCGTCCTTATATCACAGCATTGGTAAGGCCTTTTGGTCCCTTTTCGTCCCAAAGTTCACCACACAATAATTGTTTGGGAACACGATTGTTTCCCCTTTTTTTTTACGTGATCCAGCCGCCGTAGTCCCCGACACCTAAGTATTGCCACGATGGATGGTAATGTGGCTCGTTGCAAGATGTTAGAGTTGGTCGCTCTGTTCTGCCATTTAGTGTTCGTTATCTTGCGAAGGCAACGCACGTGAAAACTAAGAGTGTCTAGAATTTCTGCGCTGTTTAACCTTTTCTCCTGCATAATGCGACGTAAACAAAGGAATGCATTTTTTCCGGCGGTTGAACATTTGAAATTTGGAGCATACATGAAGGACAATAGCGAAAGCCGCCAGGGAGTCATTCACACCAGACAGCTCAATTATACCCTGGTGGGGGACAGTAAATAAAGAGCAACAAATGGCTTGGCGTAACCTGCAAACTTATTATAATGAACTGAGCAAAACAGAGAAAAGTTAAGGTTTTCAGATAAGACCGACTAAAATAGATAATTACTTATACATCCCTATAAGAGCTCATTAAAACAAAATTATTGTTGTGTTTCCAAGCAAGACCAAGTAAAAGAGAACAATATTTGTCTGTGATAAGAAACGACACATGGCGTTCCACGGGTTGTTCTGCGGGAGTAAGCATTAGCTCGCACGTAATCACTGGCAGCCGCTAAAAGAATGGCGTAGAATCTGTCGATTCACGGAAGGCCCCATAAACTGAAAGTTTATTCTATGCGGATTGGTGGCGGGAAAAATGAACCAACGTTTCCACCCAAAATGGCATCAACTGGCAACTAAAACAGACAATGTGTGTGTGTGTGTGTAAGGGGTTTCCACTGCACATCAAGGTACCGGGTGTGTACGGTGTAAGTAGTTATGTATTTGTACATGTACAAATGAAATAAACAAAAGAATAGGTATGGCAAAAAGTAATGATAATGCCATGAAAAATATACTAACATTAAAACAAATAACACCAGGGCTAAAACTAAGAATAACAAAATGTTACTCATCTTCTCAATATTCCTGGATGGTGCAGAAACATGGACATTAGACAAGAAAACAGAACAGAAAATTGAATCCTTTGAAATGTGGATTTATAGAAGAATATGTAGAATTGTATGGGAATAAAAGATAACAAACGATGAAGTTTTAAAACAACTAAAAATGAAAAGAGAACTACTAAATAAAATTAGAACAAGACAAATGAAATTTTTGGGTCATGTTAAAAGACACAACAGCCTAATAAAAGTAATATTGGAGGGGAAAATACAAGGTAAAAGAGGCAGAGCCAGACCAAGTCTAACATGGACGAGTAACATCAAAAGATGGACAAGTCAACCTATGACAACCTGCACCATCAAAGCAAGAGACAAAGTGGAATGGCACTCTATTGTAGCCAACTTTCGATGCGGAGACAGCACTCAATGATGATGAGCTATGTATTTCAATGACCAATATCACAATTTATGGACGATGTGGTAGGTATCAAGCCAGACCGCATTATTTTCTAGAAAAATCGTATACCCATTTAAGATTGGGTGAGCCTAAGAGCAGTATATCGGGATCGAACCCAGTATTTTATCCTTTGTAGTCCAGTTCACTAACCACTGAGCATACACTCCCCTCGATCTCTAATAACAGAAGTGAGCTTGATAAATAACGGCAATTTAGTTGACACGCCTCTCTTGACCTCATGTCCGCACTAATTAACTATATGTGTGTGTGTTTGTGGGTGGATGAGTTCATGAGTACGTACTTATACATGCTTGTCTGTATACCACCCTAACTTTCTTTTTATTTCCTCCTTCTCTCTCTCTCTCTCTCTGCTTTTTCCCCTCTCTCTCTCTCTCTCACGCCTCCTCTCTCACTCTATAACTACTTATTGTAAGCATTTCACGCATCGAATGTGTTAAATGTAAAGAATATTCGCTTAACGTGTAACTAAAGCATTGAGATCTCATCTACAGGACCACAGCACTTGGAGATGCCTAATAAAAAAAAAAGTAAAGTACCCCCGTCACGCCAAGTGGCGTATAGGGAATATGGTGTTAGTGACCATAAATTTTACAGACCTTCGGCACATGGTTTATGGGGTAATGCGGTCGCTATTACGCCCATGCCGCTTTACTTTCCCCAGAAAAATATCCGGTTCCCATTAAAGGCTGGGTGAACCGGAAGCTGTCGGTTGGAATGGAACCCGATCTCTTGTCCTTTGTAGTCAAGTTCACTAACAACTGAGCTATCGCGGCTCCCCCTTGGATATGCCTGACTTTACCAATTAAGTAAACCAGTTAACATTTTTTTTCTTAATCGCACATGTAATCTTGAAATCAGGTTGGATTTGACCACATTTACCTTATCCGCAGGCCAGGGCACTAACTACTGAGTTCCTAACGCTACCAGCTCTTTGAATGCATTGAGCTGTCATAGTATACGATGTGACTGACTATTCGTGCAGATAATAAGCAAAAATCTGTTCTTTATCTATGTCGACACACGCACAAGTAAAACATGGGGAATGAATATATTTAAATTAATAACTTAATAGCCGCCTATACAAAATGTCCAAATGGAGTGATTATTTGTTGTTTAACATTCGCGTTCATCAATAGAGAAATTCTTAAAGAAAACGTAAATGAAAATGTAAAGTAAACATCTAGGATGTTGAAATCCCAAAAGATCATACCTAGAAATGTCAAGTTAAATGTGTAAAACGTGGTTAGTTACAACAAAACGTAGAATGAGTGGGTTTCTTTTTTGTTTACTGCAGTCATAATACATTCAGATCACGATTTCAGGTACATCTTTTAAATACTATATGAGAATCTCATTTTTCAACTTGAGCTGCATTCAATTTCACTCATTCATTTTCCTCTCGGGTCGAAGACGGTATTTAGAGTGAAGCTAATAGTTCATCACAATGACGATTTGCTGCTAACTCTTGTAGTTCCAGGAGTGTTTCTTAGTTCCATGGTTGATCCACAACCAACTATATAGATGGCACTTCTTATTTCCTTCCTCATCTGCCTTTCAGCGTCGAGGGGAGATATAATTTGCGGTCTTTTGCTCCTCTGTTCGCCTCTGCTGCTGTCATGTTTCCTAGTGCTTCTAATATTCCATCGATCCATCTTTTTCGTGGTCGACCCTTGGGTCTGGTGTTCTCACAAAGCTTTCTGAAGGCTCGTTGTGTTGTGTTTTGATCTTTCTGCCTTATCACGTGGCCAAACCATTTTATCTGTTGTTTCCTTATATATTCTATGGCGGGGGCTATTTCTAGCTTTTTTCTCAGTTCTTCATTTCTGATCTTATCTCTCAGACTGTTTCTTGTCATTCGTCTTATACATCTCATCTCAGTAGAGGCTATTTTTTTCTTATTGTTCTTGCATCTATGGCCCAGGTCTGGCATTGGTAGCACAACGTTGGGATGAAGATTGTATTGTATAGTGCCCGTTTTGCCTCCAGAGTTATTTCCTTGTTGGACAATAATGGTGATAGCTGTCCAATGGTTTAACAAACTTTGTTGCATCTTAATTCTATCTCTGCTGTTTGAGAATTATCGTTTGTCATTAAACTTCCTATGTATTTGAATTTCTCTACTTGTTTTAGTTGCCTACCTTCTATAGTTATGTTAGCGGGTAGAAAATAGCATCGGAAAATACTCCAACTAGCGTGACGTTTTCAGCTTTTCTATCAGTGGCGGTTGTGGGTAGAGTGACGTCAGTCGTCTCTAGCTCCTAAAGCTGAAAACGTCACACTAGTTCAATTATTTTCAGATTTTATTTTTGCCCTTTAGCGATCTATATAGCTGGCTGTTGTTGAGCCTTCCCTTGTAATCGTTCTGCGAAGCATTTCTCGTCTTGCTCGACAAGGGGGAGGGGGGGGGGGGGGGAGAAGACTCGTTGTGGTGATCAGATTACCTCCTGCTGCGAAGCTTTGCATTAAGAGGTTTCTATTATTACATACAAGGTCAGAATATGTTTTGACTACGCCTCAAATGTTAACTAGAGTCCAGGAATGACGATTAAATCGGAAGTAATTCTGATGATAATGGACACCGACAGTCTGGCTTGACATGAAAAGGACTTAGAAAGCGGCAGTATTGATCAGGGAAACAGAAATGGTTCTGCAGTGAGTACCGGCCCACTGTGATGTCTCTCGAGAAATAAAAATGTACATCATCACGCCAAGGTTCAGGAAAGTAAAGACACTGATATAACAAACCATGAAAACCGAAAGGGAACTTAACGGAAAATACAAGTCAAAACAAAACAATATAAAAATGCTCGGAATAAAAGCGCAGACAAAGATATCAGACAGAACAAAGAAGTGTGGTCCAAACGCATACCTTCGAAGCCTCAGTGGCTCAGTGGTTAGTGTGATCGCTTCATGGTCAGAAGAGTCCGAGTTCGATTTTTGGACGGACCGACAAAGTTTTGATGTTCACTTAGCCGATAAAAAAGGGTTACATCAATGTTTCTGGTAAGTAAAGGCGGCCTGACGTGATGCTGACCACATCACATAAAAATGTTCCATTGTCAAACAAAAACATGGTCACTTATGCTATGTTCCATTGTCAAACAAAAACATGGTCACTTATGCTATGTTCTATTGTCAAACAAAAACATGGTCACTTATGCTATGTTCCATTGTCAAACAAAAAACATGGTCACTTATACTATGTTCCATTGTCAAACAAAAACATGGTCACTTATACTATGTTCCATTGTCAAACAAAAACATGGTCACTTATAATATGTTCCATTGTCAAACAAAAACAAGGTCACTTATACTATGTTCCATTGTCAAACAAAAACATGGTCACTTATACTATGTTCCATTGTCAAACAAAAACATGGTCACTTATAATATGTTCCATTGTCAAACAAAAACATGGTCACTTATACTATGTTCCATTGTCAAACAAAAACAATGTCACTTATAATATGTTCCATTGTCAAACAAAAACATGGTCACTTATACTATGTTCCATTGTCAAACAAAAACAATGTCACTTATAATATGTTCCATTGTCAAACAAAAACATGGTCACTTATACTATGTTCCATTGTCAAACAAAAACAATGTCACTTATAATATGTTCCATTGTCAAACAAAAACATGGTCACTTATACTATGTTCCATTGTCAAACAAAAACAATGTCACTTATAATATGTTCCATTGTCAAACAAAAACATGGTCACTTATACTATGTTCCATTGTCAAACAAAAACATGGTCACTTATACTATGTTCCATTGTCAAACAAAAACATGGTCACTTATACTATGTTCCATTGTCAAACAAAAACATGGTCACTTATACTATGTTCCATTGTCAAACAAAAACAATGTCACTTATAATATGTTCCATTGTCAAACAAAAACATGGTCACTTATACTATGTTCCATTGTCAAACAAAAACATGGTCACTTATACTATGTTCCATTGTCAAACAAAAAAACATGGTCACTTATACTATGTTCCATTGTCAAACAAAAACATGGTCACTTATACTATGTTCCATTGTCAAACAAAAAACATGGTCACTTATACTATGTTCCATTGTCAAACAAATAACATGGTCACTTATACTATGTTCCATTGTCAAACAAAAAACATGGTCACTTATACTATGTTCCATTGTCAAACAAAAAACATGGTCACTTATACTATGTTCCATTGTCAAACAAAAAACATGGTCACTTATATTATGACCCATTGTCAATCAAAAAACATGGTCACTTATACTATGTTCCATTGTCAATCAAAAAACATGGTCACTTATACTATGTTCCATTGTCAATCAAAAAACATGGTCACTTATACTATGTTCCGCCAAACACCTATCAAAGCGTCCAGGGAAATTTACTTTCTGCTCTTAGGCACGCCTTCACAAAATGAGTCGCAGAGTGCCGCCTGTAACAGCGTATCATCTGCCCAAGCTTGTACTGTAAGACTGCGCCACTTCGAAAACCGGAGAACGAAAGTTTGGCCTATAAAAGTGCTACAATCACTGCATGGAACCAAAGAGAAAATCTTAACTGTGCTGTGCTGTCTTATTATTCGTAGTACTTGTCCTTATAGAAGTGTACCAAATGTGTCCCTAGCGTTTGGTTTCTCGTGGCAATGCGCTGTGCTACTTCAGACCACATATTGATCTTTGTTTGTTTTTTTCTGTTGTGTTTTTTTTTTTTTTTATTTTATTATTTGTCATTTTTTTCCGAGTGCTGTAAACATACCTCTTCCTCCTATGATTCGATGTAAACATACCTCTTCCTCCTATGATTCGCTGTAAACATACCTCTTCCTCCTATGATTCGCTGTAAACATACCTCCTCCTATGATTTGCTGTAAACATACCTCCTCCTATGATTCGCTGTAAACATACCTCCTCCTATGATTCGCTGTAAACATACCTCCTCCTATCATTCGCTGAAGCAAATGTAGTTCGGTAAAGGATGACCACGAGAGAAACATGGAGAGAGTGTGAGTGTTTGTGTGTTCTTTCGTGTGGCTATCGGGGAAACCACAGTCAGGAGAGAAAAGACTAGAACCACTGTCACCTGCCAGGCATGTCATAAGGGACGACTAAGAAGGTTCGGGGTCAAAGTCTTCGAAGTTTGTGCATCCAAGTGAAGCTATCTACACTGCTTTCACTAGTGTGTGTCGATCGTGCTTCATATTGAGGAACGTATTAAGGAAGGAATATATCATCACCAAGTACCGTGCCTACTGGCGTAGGTGATCATGTCTCTCCACGATTTTGTTTCTATCTTGGCAACTATTTATCATTTCTGTTGTTGACCTTCTGCCAAGCCATTCTCTTAAGCTGTCTGTTATTTTTTCTCTTTGCTTCCCTCTATCTCTTCGTCCCTCAATTTTTCCAGTTGTTACAATATATTCCAGTTGTTCTCGTCTCATTACATGGCCAAAAAATGATGATTGTCTCTTCCTAATATTGGAAATTAGTTCTCTTTTTGCTTTGACCTCTTTCAGAACGTTTTCAGAACGGGATATATATATGGCCCTTTTTCGTCTTGCCATACTGTCTAGTGGAGGCTATTGTGTATTTTTTTTGGAGGTTTTGTTTTTGTCGAGCAGCTTCTCTCGTGGCTAATTCTACCAATGTTTGACAAACACACACGGCCACAGAATGAACAAGTCAGGCCCACTGGTCCACAGGGTTTTCCATCCTTTTTTTATGAGTCTTTTCTCTTCTAAGTTTTGCCTTAGCACAGTCTCAAATGATGTTATACCGTTCCTTATACATGCTCTCCGTGATGTGCGATCACTTGCCAGATGTTCCCAGTCATTTTCACATATGGAGAAGTCATTCAGAGATGATTTACAGATATCTCTATATCGTAGTTTAAGTCTGCTGATTTGTCTTTTTCCGTGTATTAGTTCACCATATAGTATATGCTTGGGGATGCGTTTTTCTTTCATTCGCTGGGCGTGCCCCAGCCATCTTAGTCTTCGACATCTGAGTATCGACATGATTGTTGGGGTCTTAGCACATTGCAGGACAGTTAAGTTGGTTATTTTGTCCTGCCATTTGATGTGCATTATTCTGTGGAGACATCGCATGTTGAAGACATTTAGTCTTTTTTCGAGTGGTTCTTAGTAAGGGATATCAGCACTAAGGAGTTGTCACTTGTGTAATGAAGATGGTCTGGCGACAAAACGAAACAAAGAAGTATTTAATCAAAAGCTATTTTATTGACCTGCACGTTTGTTCCATTTGTTGTAAAGAAAAGTTACGGCAATGGGTATGTCGGAAATGTCGAGTTATTGGTTCTGTCTATTGTAATCAGTCATTCATATCGTCTACATTTCCCAAATGATGTCATAGCTAAACATCTTTTAATATTTATTAATCCTAACACGCACATTTCCTATTGTACAGCATTAAGCTGAGTTACCATAAATGTTCCATTTCGTCCAGCATGGGGCTAAAAAATCCTGATTACATTTCAGTTCTTAACAGACAGTGACTCACAGCCGGCTGACGTATGAAGACTGAAGCACAGCTGATCAAGTAGATTCTGATCCTTACAAACCAATCTGTTCTAAAGAGTAGGAACCAAAGAAAAAAAGAAAGAAAGAAAGAAAGAAAACAGAAAGAAAGAAAGAAGGAAGGAAGGAAGGAAGGAAGGAAGGAAGGAAGGAAGGAAGGAAGGAAGGAAGGAAGGAAGGAAGGAAGGAAGGAAGGAAGGAAGGAAGGAAGGAAAGAAGGAAGGAAGGAAGGAAGGAAGGAAGGAAGGAAGGAAGGAAGGAAGGAAGGAAGGAAGGAAGGAAGGAAGGAAGGAAGGAAGGAAGAGAAAGAAAAGAAAAGGAAAGAAGCAACGATGGAATGAAAGGAAGAAAAGGGGGAAAAACTGAAGGTAAAACGAAAGATAGAAAGAAAGATAGAAAGAAAGAAATGTAAAAATTCACGTTAAAAAAATGTTGATCTGAATTCTGTTATGTTGTTGGAATGATCAAATGTCATGGCCAGCAGTAAATCACGACACAGAACAAATTACCTTCATTTTAAAACTGTGATGTTCGAGGAAGAGAATGAAAAGTAGTCGTCGAGCAAAAGCAGAAGAAGAAGGTCAACAAGAATCCAGTAAAATATCCATGCGGTAGGTGCATGACGTTAAGTAATGTTCAATTAAGACCCCTATTCTCGGCCTGTAAATCGTGATCCTTAAGTGTTTCGATGGTAAAGAGGGAGGGGCTCTAAGGAGGCAACTTTTATTTACAATTATTTTCTACAGCAACTTAGCAAACAATGTACTTCGACACGGTGACTAACACAAAAATGGGGCCTATGTATCCTAGATAGTATAAAAGAGAGTCCTAGGAAATTTGGTAATATAAAAGGTCTTTGATTTCTTGACTAATATAGATGGGCTGGGTTTCACCTTACTAAACTGTGGTGGCAACTCAAAAATGTTGGGAAACTGACTTAACAGAAGGAAAGCTTTAAACAAACCTGAGAGGAACAACTCGTTAACTAGGAAGAAACGACTCGTTAACTAAAGAGAAGAAAAACGTGATAAAAACCAGGGAGAAATGTTTCGTTAACCAAAGAGAAGGAAAATTTAATTAAAAACCGGGAAGGAACGATTCGTTAATATAGAAAAACTATAATAGATATCTCCGACTACAAACAATAGCTGCCTTGTAGAAAATCAAAGTCAAAGACGAGGGAGACTGGGAAAGAAGTGTAAGGTCAAGAACACTTAACCGCTACGTGTAAACACTGTTCAACACGACATTCGATGGTAGAAGAATGTAGCTTTGTAGCAGCTTCACAAGATAAGAGGCAAACTCAGCCATTATTATTGAATCTAATAAACTAACATCAAAACAAATAACACCAGGGCTAAAACTAAGAATAGCAAAATGTTACATCTTCTCAATATTCCTGCATGGCGCAGAAACATGGACATTAAACAAGAAAACAGAACAGAAAATAGACACCTTTGAAATGTGGATTTATAGAAGACTATGTAGAATTGGATGGAAAGAAAAGAAAACAAACAATGAAGTTTTAAAACAACTAAAAATGAAAAGAGAACTACTAAACACAATTAGAACAAGATAAATTAAATTTTTGGGGCATGTTAAAATACACAAAAGTAATATTAGAAGGGAAAATTCAAGGTAAAAGAGGCAGAGACAGACCAAGACTAACATGGACGAGTAACATCAAAAGATGGACAAGTCAACCTATGACAATCTGCACCCTCAAAGCAAGAGACAGAGTGGAATGGCGCCCCATGGTAGCCAACCTTCGATGCGGTGACGGCACTCAATGATGATGATTATTGAATCTATTTCTCATTAGGGGCATGCTAGGAAAGGATATGACGACACCCTTAATAACCATGACCGCAATATAATAAAAGCCGGAAACAAAATGAAGGATCAATTTGCCAGCGTGGCTCCGTTCACTGGATTGACCATTCATTAGTGTTTGACAGCTGAAGTACAACTTCTTGTACCCTGGCAACATGACATGTGTCTTATTAACAGAAGAAGGGGCGTATTATTAACAGGAGAAAGGGCTTGGTAATAACGAGAGAAGGGAGTGTTACAGGAGAAGGGGCTTGTTAATAATGGGAGAAAGAAGCGTCAACAGAAGGGGCTTATTAATAACGTGAGAAAGGGTGTTAGCAGGAGAAGGGGTTTGTTAATAACGCGAGAAGGGAGTGTTAACAGGAGAAGGGGTTGGTTAATAACGGGAGAAGGGAGTGTTAACAGGAGAAGGGGTTGGTTAATAACGCGAGAAGGGAGTGTTAACAAGAGAAGGGGCTTGTTAATAATTAGAGAAAGGAGCGTCAACAGAAGGGACTTATTAATAACGTAAGAAAGGGTGTTTGCAGGAGAAAGGGTTTGTTAATAACGGGAGAAGCGAGTGTTAACAGGAGAAGGGGTTGGTTAATAACGCGAGAAGGGAGTGTTAACAGGAGAAGGGATTTGTTAATAACGCGAGAAGGGAGTGTTAACAGGAGAAGGGATTTGTTAATAACGCGAGAAGGGAGTGTTAACAGGAGAAGGGGTTGGTTAATAACGCGAGAAGGGAGTATTAACAGGAGAAGGGGTTGGTTAATAACGGGAGAAGGGAGTGTTAACAGGAGAAGGGTTTGGTTAATAACGCGAGAAGGGAATCTTAACAGGAGAAGGGGTTGGTTAATAACGCGAGAAGGGAGTGTTAACAGGAGAAGGGGTTGGTTAATAACACGAGAAGGGAGTGTTAACAGGAGAAGGGGCTTGTTAATAACGGGAGAAGGGAGTGTCAACAGAAGGGCTTATTAATAACGTGAGAAAGGGTGTTTGCAGGAGCAGGGGTTTATTAATGACGGGAGAAAGGGTGTTAACTGGAGAAGGGGCTTATTAATAACAGGCGAACAGGTGTTAACAAGAGAGGGGCTTGTTAATAACGGAGGAACGCATGTTAACAGGAGAAGGACTTGTTATTAACAGGAGAAGGTACTTATTAATAATGGAAGAGCCGGCTTATTAATACCGGGAGAAATAGTGTTAACAAGAGAGGGCCTTTTTAATAACGGAGGAATGCATGTTAACAGGAGAAGGGCTTGCTAATAACGGGGGAAGGGGTGTTAACAGGAGAAAAGGCTTGTAAATAGCGGGAGAATGGGCTTGTTAATAACGGGAGAAGAGGCTTATAAATAGCAGTAGAAGGAGCATATCATTAGCAGGAGAAGGGACTTGTTAACGGAAAAAGGGGCGTTAACAGGAGATGGGTCTTGTTAATAACAGGAGACGGGGACGTGTTAAAAACAGAAGACGGGGGAGTATCGTTAAAAATAAAAGGCACGAATTGTTAACAGAAGGGAAGTTTAAATATGAAGAGAAGGGTGTGTCCTATTAAATTAAAAGAAGCGAGAGTCATACTATCAGCAGGAACTGACGTATTATTAACAGCAGGGACGTCTTAATATCAAGAGAAATTGATGCTTTATTAACGGAGAGTCATAATATCAGGAGAATTTGACGTTTTCTAACAGAAGGAAGAATCTTAATATCATGAAAAATGACGTGTTATTAACAGAAGGAGGAATCTTAATATCATTAAAAATGACGTGTTATTAACAGAAGGAAGAATCTTAATATCATGAAAAATTGACGTTTTATTAAAAGAAGGAAGAATCTTAATATCATGAAAAATTGACGTTTTATTACTGGAAAGGAAAGTCATAATATCAGGAGAAAGTGACGTTTTCTAATAGAAGGAAGAAACTTAATATCATGAAAAATTGACGTTTTATTAACAGAAAGGAGAGTCATAATATTATGAGGAAGTGACGTTTTATGAACAGAAGGGACGTCTAAATATCATAAGAAATTGAAGCTTTATTAATAGAAAGGAGGTCTTAATATCAAGAGAATGGATCGTCTTATTAAGAAGATAAAGTGGGTTCGAATGTTCGGTATCTATGAAGCTCTGAGGAGATTAATAGGTCGTATATCATAGATGCGAGCTAAGCTGAAAGGAACATGTGCCTGTTATTATTATAGCCAGTAGCAACATTGACAGAGTGGTGATTAACGTTTGTGCATGCATATCCCCACCCCTAGGGAAGTAAAGCGTGCACGTCACGGTTTGTGGCTTATCTTAACTCTTTCAGTGCGGAAGGTTTTTATCCATTTAGCGATAGAGATTTCAGAGACACATTTTTCATGTTTTTAAATTTTAATCTACATGCTTCATATTTATCTAACACACAACTTATTATATATGAATTTTTAGATAATTAAACAAGGAATTAGATTGTATCACTACCAAGATGATACAAGATATATAAAAATAACATGGTTTGATGGCGGTTTAAACTAATAAAATTGAGAGTGACGTACTGTGCGGCTGAACGTACATAACCGAAATCGGCATGGCGCGTTGTGCGTCGAAACGTACGGAAAGAGTTAAATATGGTGGTACGGTATCCCTGGTAACATAAACAACAACCCTTACTCCGCGACAGAACTAGCACAGCGGCAGAGGACAATGTAACATACACACAACAGTGCTCTGAGCCAAAATAATGGAGAAACAATTCGCTATCATACAGATATAAGTAAATAAAATTGCAACCATAAATATTTGTGGTATGACTCAAAGAACCATAAACAAACCCTACAAAAACGCCAGATTAAGAGGAAGACTGAGAAAGAGATGGATAAAGGGAATACTAGAGTCACTTGGAGGGATAACACCAGAAGAGGCCAACAGAAGAACAAAGAATCGCAGATTGTATCTCCCGTCGACGCAAACGGCAATGGAGGAAGGATAGAAGAGAAGAAGAAGGTGATACGGTCCTTCTTTAAACCGATGATTGACATATTTATGACCGATGTTGTCAGTAACACAGGCAGCCGCTTTAGCTCAGTGGTTAGTGAACTGGACTACAAAGGACAAGAGATCTGGTTCGATCCTGATCGACGGCTTCCGGGCTCACCCACATTTAAATGGATACCGGATCTTTTTTTTCTGGGAAAGTAAAGCGGCACAAGCGTAATACCGACCACATTACCCCAAAAAATCATGTGCCGAATGTCTAAAAAAAAATAAGGTCACTACCACCTTATTCCCTCTACATCACTTGGCGTGACGAGGCTCTTTACTTTTTTTTTTTTTTTTTTTTTTTTTTTGTGTCAATACAACAAGACCAGATCGCATTATTTTCCACTTACAAATCGCTGGTAACCCATTTTTGAAAGCTACACACTATCCCCCCCCCCCCCCTCCTTTCCCACCCTCACCCCGCACACACACACACACAATTCATTTTATGTTATAGATTTCCTTTCATCTCCCATTTGATCCTCCCTCATCTCCAGTTTGATTGTAGTCCATTATTCACTGTTGGTTTTGTTCACATCGCAGTACTATTGGCAAATACATAGGTGTTAAGCCGTCATCACACAGATGACGATGTATGTAGCAGCTGGCTGATTGCTTACACACACTTAGCTTTCTGTATGCAGTTGTATGAAAGAAAAATAACGATTTTATGAACCACATTTCACAAATATATAGAGTCCAATGTAACCAGCCAACCTACTAACCTACCTACCAACCCATCCACCCATCCATCCATCCATCCGCCCGTCCATACGTCCATACGTCCGTTCGTCCGTCCGTGCGTGCGTGCGTGCGTGCGTCCGTCCGTCCGTGCGTCCGTCCGTCCGTCCGTCCGTCCGTCCGCCCGTCCGTCCGTCCATTCGTCCATCCATCCATCTATCCATCCATCTATCTATATCTATCTATTATCTATCTATCTATCTATCTATCTATCTATCTATCTATCTATCTATCTATCTATCTATCTATATCTATCTATCTATCTATCTATCTATCTATCTATCTATATGCCTGCCTATTTGTCTGTCTGTCTATCTGTCTATCTTGTCTGTCTGAATACACATATATATGATCATATTTCAATCGCCTGAAGTATTGTCTATATTTTTTTTGTTTTTGTAGTTCTTGAAGAGGCCATATAGTTTTGTCAGTTTTGTTATATCCATTGACCAATGGTTTATCCACAATGTATTACATTCAATACAGCCTTGAGGTATGTTTTCAACATTCTGGGCGTATGTCCACAGTGTACTACATTCAATACAGCCTTGAAGTATGTTTTCAACATTCTGGGCGTATGCCCACAGTGTACTACATTCAATACAGCCTTGAAGTATGTTTTCAACATTCTGGGCGTATGTCCACATTTGACTGCGGTGTCAATTTGGAATATTGTAAAAATGTAATTACGGAGCCGATTGTGTCCAGTTTGAGTCGGATAACTTCTTATGGTCTATTCATATTGATCAGTAAGCATCTTGATTTAGATGTTGTGGTCTTCTGATTTGATTATTTGTTCTACAAGACATATATTCATTAACGAATAAATTCAATCAACTATTAAATTTATGAATATTTAATGTCAGAGGAGACAGCTCTAACTTTTTTTCCCGCTACGAAATTGTGAGAATCCTAACTACGTTAAGATGTCCCCAAAAAGCGATAGAAACCAAATCTGATTTTTTAAATATTTTTTTTACCGAATATTTTCGTCGTTGTTTTCTTCCCTTCTTCATTTGCTATGCAGTGTTGATTGCGGTCTTTTGCTCTTTCGTTTGCCTTTTTTTTTCATTTTCACATTCCCGGTTTTTTAGAGCTTCACATGTATAAATGTTTTTTTTTTTTTGAACATTCTGTCTGTTTGTTAAAGTTATATAGATCGTGTTTAGTTGTTCCTGTGTTGTTTACATGGCAAAAAACATTTCATATGTTGATTCTTTATATATTCTAATGCTGGGGTTATTCCGACCTGTCACTTTTATTCTTCACTTTTCATTTTGTCTTTCCAACCTGCCCCAATGAAACGACTGACACATTTAATCGGTGATATTTGTCTTATTGATTGTTCTAGAATATAGCGTCCATGTTTGACGATAATGGCACGGTGCTGACACAACCGAGCATGTCAATTCCAAAAGCACAGACAAAACAATCAAACTGCCACACACACACAAAAACAGCTCAAAATATAAAGTAAACAGTGAAGGAAAGATAGGTAAAGCAAACAGAATAATAATTATACATTTTTCTTTTAAACCAAAGAGAAACATTCCAACACACGGTTAGATTTTCATATTTTAGTGTTTTCTTTCAGCTTTCGTCTTTTTCTGCCCTTTTTCTTTCAATTATTTCTTTCAGTTGAAATTATTTTGTGAATGTAACACCGATTGGCATTGCGCTACGCTTTGCACGTTGCAACTCAGAGAATCCTTTTTCAGCCTAGTGTATTCTTCTCCAACACAGTGCATAGTTATGGTTAATCGAAGGCCCCGGTATCACTGCACACTGATTAAAATCCATAATTGCTCACCCGCACGTGTCACTGGAATAATCCAAATTAACATCTCATCCCAAAGAAATAGCAATGTGATCTATCAAGTGATCAGCACAGTGTATCTCTCGCTTCAGCAAAGTGTATCTATCCCTTCAGAACAGTGTGTTCTCCTTCAACCCAGTGTATTGTTCTTCGCCCAGTGTATTCATCTTCATCACAGTGTATCTCCCTTCAGCCCGGTGTATTCTCCTTAAAACCAGTGTATTCTCCTTCAGCCCATTATACACTTCTTCAGACTAATGTATCTCCCTTCAGCACAGAGTATCTCCCTTCAGCCCAGTAGATCTCCTTTCAGCCTAGTGTATCTCCCTTCAGCTTAGCGTATTCTCCTTCAGTCAGCGTAACTTCCTTCAGCTTAGTATGTTATTCAATAGTTCAGCGTAACTTCCTTCAGCTTAGTATGTTATTCAATAGTTCAGTGTAACTTCCTTCAGCTTAGTATATTATTCAATAGTTCAGTGTAACTTCCTTCAGCTTAGTATATTCTTCAATATTTCAGTGTAACTTCCTTCAGTTTAGTGTATTCTTCAACAGTTCAATGTAACTTCCTTCAGTTTAGTGTATTCTTAAACAGTTCAATGTAACTTCCTTCAGTTTAGTGTATTCTTCAATAGTTAAGTGTAACTTCCTTCAGTTTAGTGTATTCTTCAATAGATCAGTGTAACTTCCTTCAGTTTAGGTTATTCTTCAATAGTTCAGTGTAACTTCCTTCAGCTTAGTATATTCTTCAACAGTTCAATGTAACTTCCTTCAGCTTAGTATATTCTTCAATATTTCAGTGTAACTTCCTTCAGTTTAGTGTATTCTTCAATAGTTAAGTGTAACTTCCTTCAGTTTAGTGTATTCTTCAATAGTTCAGTGTAACTTCCTTCAGTTTAGTGTATTCTTCAATAGTTCAGTGTAACTTCCTTCAGTTTAGTGTATTCTTAAACAGTTCAATGTAACTTCATTCAGCTTAGCGTATTCTTCAATAGTTCAGTGTAACTTCCTTCAGTTTAGTGTATTCTTAAACAGTTCAATGTAACTTCATTCAGCTTAGCGTATTCTTCAATAGTTCAGTGTAACTTCCTTCAGTTTAGTGTATTCTTAAACAGTTCAATGTAACTTCATTCAGCTTAGCGTATTCTTCAATAGTTCAGTGTAACTTCCTTCAGCTTAGTGTATTCTTCAACAGTTCAATGTAACTTCCTTCAGTTTAGTGTATTCTTCAATAGTTCAGTGTAACTTCCTTCAGCTTAGTGTATTCTTCAATAGTTCAGTGTAACTTCCTTCAGCTTAGTGTATTCTTAAACAGTTCAATGTAACTTCCTTCAGCTTAGCGTATTCTTCAATAGTTCAGTGTAACTTCCTTCAGCTTAGTGTATTGTTCTTCAGCCCAGTGCATCTTCTATCAGCCCGGTGCATCTTCCTTCAGCCTAGCGTATCTTCTTACAGAACAACAAATCCTACCCAATTCATAACAAAATTCGTTTCGACTTCCTCCCTCCCATTTTTAAAGGACACACTTTCCAGAATAATAATACTCTACGCGAGCATAAAAAAAAAAAAATAACCCCCAAAAAATTCTCTGGGGACGTGACAGGAATATGGTGTTGGTTTCCCTATTTGGTTTTATACCTATTGATACATTTGGAGAAATTAGGTCAAAATTATGCCATGGCCGTCTTTCTGTCATAGCAATATCAAAACTCTTGTGCATACACTGGGAAGCTGCGTAATTCCGCCTCGCATCGTGAGTTTCGATGCTTGAAGTAACACTGTCCAGAATTCTCCAAACACTTCTGGATAGGCGGCCGAGCACATATGGGTGAAAACTCGCGTGCTAAGAAGCCTATTCAAGTCTCGTACTTTACCTTTACGATTACCTTTACCTTCACGATTGCCTTTACCTTTACCGTTACGATTACCTTTAGCTTTACCGTTACGATTACCTTTACCTTTACGATTACCTTTACATTTACCTTTACGATTACGATTACCTTTACCTTTACGATTACCTTTACCTTTACGATTACCTTTACCTTTACGATTATCTTTACCTTATCTGATAATCTTTTAAAACTGGAGATCCTGAAAGTCGTTAAAAGAGATCGAGTCCGAAATATTGTTCTCAGAAGACCAGAACGCCAACCACTGCTCTATGCCGGCTTTTATTCTTCTTCTATTCAGGAGTGCTCCAATTGTATTTCTCTTATGATTGCTCACCCGGACTATCATCCTTTGTGTCAATGGATGGTTTGTGTCAATGGATGGTTTGTGTCAATGGATGGTTTGTGTCAGTGGATCGTTTGTGTCAGTGGATAGTTTGTGTCAATGGATGGTTTGTGTCGGTGGATGGTTTGTGTCAATGGATGGTTTGTGTCAGTGGATCGTTTGTGTCAGTGGATCGTTTGTGTCAATGGATGGTTTGTGCCAGTGGATCGTTTGTGTCAGTGGATCGTTTGTGTCAATGGATGGTTTGTGTCAATGGATGGTTTGTGTCAATGGATGGTTTGTGTCAATGGATGGTTTGTGTCAGTGGATCGTTTGTGTCAGTGGATAGTTTGTGTCAATGGATGGTTTGTGTCGGTGGATGGTTTGTGTCAATGGATGGTTTGTGTCAGTGGATCGTTTGTGTCAGTGGATCGTTTGTGTCAATGGATGGTTTGTGCCAGTGGATCGTTTGTGTCAGTGGATCGTTTGTGTCAATGGATGGTTTGTGTCAGTGGATCGTTTGTGTCAGTGGATAGTTTGTGTCAATGGATGGTTTGTGTCAATGGATGGTTTGTGTCGGTGGATGGTTTGTGTCAATGGATGGTTTGTGTCATTGGATGGTTTGTTTTAGTGGTGTATTTGTCGATTAATCATTGTCAAAATAAACATTTCAAAATTGACAAATTTGACATTTTTTGAAATATAACATTTCCCAACATCAGTGTCATTAACAGTTACAGCTTCTTCTATTCACCCTTAATGTGAAATAAAAGCTCAGACTCGAACACCTCATGGCGAGTGAACTGGACAAGCGGCCTTTACTCTCCCGTACTAGAAGTCCCACACCCCCACACCCCACCCCGGTAGACCCTAAACATGGGAAAATTCAGCAGCGATAGTTTTTTTTTTATCCCTTAGCATGTAATATAGAAGAATCATTTTATATTTTATAATTTATTATAATTAATTTTTATACACTTTATATTTCTAAACTGAACAAGAAAACAAGACAACTAAATTATCATTGAGAAACATCTGTGCTCTTCACCACTACATGTATTTCTCTTCCACGAATTCAGATTCTGTATTAAGACACTAGCATGCTTCCCATGTTTACGTCTGTTTGTAAAATCTATACCGAACGTAGACTCTACCCAGGATTGGCTGGTCAGCTTCCAGATATTCCAGCCGCAGTGATGAGGAAATTCAATTACCTTCGCCTATTGCATTAAGTGGTTGTGTTAATATTGATTATTATGACATGTTGTATTGAGTAAATCTTTTCCCTCTGCTCGCATATAATCACATCAACAGGCCTCATCAAATTGGCGGCTTATCTCCAGTTTGCCTCGCCATTATAGAGCTTGTCTCTCAGGTGGGACATGTCACCGTTATGAAAGTCGTTGACGTTGCTGGAGTATTTATTCCACTATTGCTTGACCTCGTCATGTTGTCTGCGCAATTTCACTTTCAGTTTTTGATGCAGCGCTCTGATACATGTTGTGTTGATTGCGTGCATTTAGAAATGAACATAAAAAGATCGGAATTATAACAGTATATTTATTTGGGAAATATGGTAGAACCAATAAAGAATATTTTACTCAATAAAATACATTATCACAGAACGTCAGCACTAATGAGCATTAAGATCGTATCCCATATTAATCAAACAGCAAGACCGCTGAACGGGAGCCGCGATAGCTCAGTGGTTAGCAAACTGGACTACAAAGGACAAGAGGGAGGGTTCGATCCCAACCGACGGCTTCCGGGTTTACCCAGCCTTAAATGGGTACCGGATTTTTTTTCTGGGAAAGTAAAGCGGCACGGGAGTACAAGACCAACTACATTACCCCAAAAATCGTGTGCCGAAGGTCTTTAAAATTTATGGTCACTAATACCATATTCCCTATACGCCACATGGCGGGACGGGAGCTCTTTACTTTACTTACTTAAGACCGCTGAACAGTAACAGTAGGGACTGTCTCCACGGTATTTTCAAAACGTTAGTCAGTATATATTTAACGATATTAAACATTTTTTTTAAGTAAAGTACCCCCGTCACGCCAAGTGGCGTATAGGGAATATGGTGTTAGTGACCATATATTTTACAGACCTTCGGCACATGATTTTGGGGTAATGTAGTTGGTCTTGTACGCCCGTGCCGCTTTACTTTCCCATTAAAAAATCCGATACCCATACTGGGTGAACCGGAAGCCGTCGGTTGGGATCGAGTTGGCATTACTCTTAGTCTGTTTCAATAGTTAAAAAGAGTCTTTATTCGTTCATTTAATCATCAGCATCATCATCATTAGCATCATTATCATCATCAACAGCAGCATCAGCAGCATCGGCATCAGCATCATCATCAGCAGCATCATTATCATCAGCAGCAGCATTATCATCAGCATCGACAGCATCGTCATCATCAGTATCATTATCAGCACCATCATCATCATCAACATAATAATCTGCATCAGCATAATAATTTGCATCATCATCATCAGGATAATCATCATCAGCATCATCATCATCATCCAGCTGCTTGTCCCTGTTGGAACCTGTCTCCCATGACAACTTTTCTTTACTGCGCGATATGTCCAGCATCAGCAGAATTCAATCCCAGCTCGACTGTGACATCTTGCGCTGACCTTCTTCTAACTCCTCTTTTCTAAAGAAGACTCCCCCCCCCCCCTCAACGTAGACATATACTTGTGTGTGCTGTAACCAACACTTTGCCAGGTTAACCCATTTCCCAGTTTATAAAAAAAATATTTTACCTAATTTTTTTCTCATTTCATTTTTTTTAGAGTTTGCACAATCTCGAGCCAATGAGGTAAAGAAGATAGCACCTAAAACAAAAACCTCCAACCACTTGGTTGGCAGGATCTAAACTAACCACTGCAATCATGAAAGCTTTCCGTTGACAGCAGTTCAATATATTCACGCGGTAACAGACGCTGTGAAGAATAATTTATGAAATCAATAAAGAAGGGATAATTAAATTGTGTAGCCAATTACTGGGAGAGAATTAATTTACGGAACCAATGAAGAAGAATGAATTTATTTGTATAACAAATGGAGCAATTCTTCAATAAATTTTTGGAACTAATTCTGAAAATTTTGAATTCAAAATAACAACAACAACAACAAAAGTAAGGATTCCCGTTATGCCAAGTGGCGTATAAGGAATATGGTGTTAGTGACCATAAATTTTACAGACTCAGCACATGATTTTCGGGGTAATGTGGTCGGTATTACGCCCGTGCCGCTTTACTCTCCAAGAAAAAAATCCGGTACCCATTTAAGACTGGGTGAACCCGGAAGCCGTCGGTTTTGGATCGAACCCTACCCATTGTCCTTTGTAGTCCAGTTCACTAACCACTGAGCTATCGCGGCTCCCTTGTTCACTAAGATGATAAGATGACATTACTCACAAGTTAGGTGTCACACATTGAAAACTGACCAGTAACGCATCTGTAGAGTTTGCAGATTACAGGCCGTACAACGGAGTTCGTGCACATGGGTCAGGATTCTGTTAGGAGATTGTCAGTATTTCGAAGCGAATATCGGAGCACATGTGTACGCAGTGCAGTGATGATAATGGCCCTGATATAACATATTTATCATTCCCCAATAGTGGATAAATATACCCTTTTTGTAACTGGGTCGTGAGGAAAACGTAAAGCTGCGATCAAGCTCACCTCCACTCTGTGACAAAGCCAACAGACTATTAAATTCAAGACTAAACTATAACTTCTTAGTAAAACTATTAAGACTGCTGTCATTTATGTGGACTACATTCTGTTGTAGAAATAATATCACAACCTACTTTCTAAAAAAAATTGAACATGCGGCTCATATATTTGTTTATTTTCATGAATAAAACTAGAAGTAAGATAAACGGCAGGTGATAAAGTATATAAACGCGTCTATTATGTCCCTTCGTGACATTGTGAACGCATCATGGCACACGTGAGCCACACAGTAAGAACAGCAAATGTCAACTGGTCATGTTATGTGAACAAATGAAGAAATAGGAAGAGCGAAAGAGGAGCCAGTGAGAGAAAAAATGTAATAAATCAATAGCTGACGCTGGAGGTTATTAAGAAGAAGGTTGGTTGTTTTACATGGGATGAATTGCGCAATGGAAGTATATGGACAATAGGCTAGCAAACCTGATAGATTACTAGCAGCACCGAATATATGTGCTTCGTTTTCGTTAAATGTAAATAATGGGGGACTGGTTGGTCTCCAACGGCAACCACCCCTGGTCTCAGCAGCGAGGTCCGACCTGAAAAGTCAATTACTCAAGGACAGAAAAAATATGGGCACCTCTGAAAACGGAGTTATCTGCCTGTGCGGCGAGGAACCGGTGTGCACACGGCTGATAGAGAATAACGGATTAACACGCAAACAAATCAGTTCCTAGTCTCTAGGAAGTCTGCTAGAAGTGACAGCTGGCGAATGCCAAAAAATGTAAATAATGCAGTGAATTTACAGTTTTAACACAAGCCACGAAATATAACAAAAGAGAAATGCAGGCATGCCTTTAATAAAATGACTTATTAACCGGGTAGCAGATTTCAAGAAACACCCAGAAACATAATCTTCTCAAACATTGTAAAATTGGCTAAGAAATAAATATCAAATGCGGTACGACAAACCAAGCATGAAAGGTTCTGGTCCCTCTCACGCAACATAAAAGTTTCTATACGTCAACTCGTTGTCGGATACAAATCACACACACTCCCATCCTAGTGCTACTAGTGCCAAAGAGGGTCATTCACAACATTTCAGAAGCGGAAGTTGGTCACGACAGAAATCAAGTGTTTAAGGAAAGCAGCTGGTGTCTAGACGTGACAATTTAACAATGGACCGACCACAAGATAAATCATCGGCATAGAATCTCTTGAACTAAATATATAGTAGTAGCTTCAGTCAGTCATAGTTGACTGAATTTTTCAGCGCCCCTAGAAATGTTATTTTTTATTTTCTTTCGCTGTGTATTCCCTTTTTCTATGAATCTGTCTGCTTCTTGTTTGAGTTGGAGCTTTAGAGCTTTCTCTGCAGCTGTTTCTTCCCAGCCTGCAGGGTTCATGTTCAGAGTTCTCATGTCAAGGTTACACACGTCTACAAAATCGAAGTCTTGGGCACCCCCTAGCTCTTTTGCCATTTGCTGACAACGCTGTACTTGCCACGCAAAGTCAGGAAGAACTCCAGAGCATGATACATTGCTTTTCGCGTGCCTGCAGAGACTTCGGTCTAACAATAAGTTTGCAAAAATCGAACATACTCAATCAGGACGTTGAAGCTGTTGTAGCTATACTACTGCAGGACACCTGCAATCTTTATCAACAACTACAAACTTGATGCCCTGCAGCAGTATAGCTACCTGCGGTCTATCATAAACGACAAACTACCTTTAGATACAGAAATTGACACCCGTATCGGTGAAGTTGCTACCATCGTCCGTATTTCTAGGCGTGTTTGGGAAAACATCAAACTGAGAATTAAAACAAAAGCCGCAATTCGCAATGCCTATATCATTAGTATCCTCCTTTGTGACATCAAATATTGGACAACGTATGCAAACCAGGAGAAAAGGCTAAATGCATTCCACATGCGATGTCTGCGCCGTATTCTTTGGACCTGGAAGGATAAAGTGACAAACGTGGAGGTCATGACTCGCACATGCCTCCTGAACACCTACACGCTGCTCAAACAACGTAGGTTACGCTGACTTGGCCACGTACACCGTATGAAAGATGGCTACATACCAAAAGATATACTTTATGGACAACTAGCAGAACTAAATATACTGGAGGAAAATATAATTTTTTTACCCACCAGAAGATAATGTCTTGTCATTGCATACCCACATGGCACATACAAGTAGGGGAGAAAGGGACTGAACTCGAGACACAAAAGTCAGGTGAAGTGATCGCATCTAGAAAGTGTAGAATAACATCATGCAACACATTTCCCTCGACATCGAAAAGAATAAAAGTGCAAGTGAAGAAAAAGTAGTAGCAGCAGCAGTAGCAGCAGCAGTAGTAGTAGAAGCAGCAGCAGTAGCAGCAGTAGCAGCAATAGTAGCAGCAGCAGTAGCAGTAGTAGTAGTAGTAGTAGCAGTAGTAGTAGCAGTAGTAGTGGTAGTAGCAGTATTAGTAGCAGTAGTAGTAGTAGTAGTAGTAGTAGTAGTAGTATTAGCAGTAGTAGCAGCAGTAGTAGTGGTAGTAGCAGTATTAGTAGCAGTAGCAGTAGCAGTAGTAGTAGTAGTAGTAGTAGTATTAGCAGTAGTAGCAGCAGTAGTAGTGGTAGTAGCAGTATTAGTAGCAGTAGCAGTAGCAGTATTAGTAGCAGTAGCAGCAGTAGTAGTAGTAGTAGTAGTAGTAGTAGTATCAGTAGTAGTATTAGTAGTAGTAGAAGCAGAAGAAAAAGAAGAGGAAGAAATAAACGAATAAAACGATGAACATTCATTCACTAGAACTTCGTATTGAAAACTTGGGGAAAAAAATAGTGAGAGCATGAAAGAAATGGAGGGTAGAAGTAGTAAGGAAAAACAAACAGGAAACATCAGTGATATTATGTAGAAGTTAAAGCAAACTTTATCCACAAGCACCATAACTCTAAGCGTTGATAGACTTGAGTCTAATAGATGATTATAAGTTAGCCGGAGACAAGCACAAATATTTATATAGAATATTACATACTATGCCGGGCAACGAACGAGCTGTACAGAACTTAAACTTGTGAAATGAGCATAAAACGGTTTGAAGCAGCCAAACTAATAGAAAGACAAGATAAACTACGACGTTTCGGCAAAAATGTTCATCAGGTATAACATACAAACTATTAAATTTAAACAAAGAAATTCAAGCACAAAAATAAACACTGATCTATAAAATGGCGGAAAGAAACGGTGTCCAGGACTTACGAAAATGTTGGTTTTAATAACAATAATTATAACCATCATCTACATATATTTTCTATCTGTTTGCCTTTATCTCCTCTTCTTTCTGTTTTATTTTTTGTTAGTTTTCACGATTTGTTCCAGTTTCCCCACTTCTTATTATTTGGCTAAATAGTAATTACTGATTCCTTATGATATTAGTATTAGTTTTCTACTTCCCTTGGTCCCTCTCAGAACATCAACGGTGCTCTTTTCTATTTATAGAATCTGTTTCGTTGCCGTCGAGACATTCCAATATCCGGCACAGCATCTCCCAGAACGTGTTCTGATTATTTTTCCACTGAGAATATGTGACCTTTCAGTTAATGTTGTTGGCGAGGTCCACACTCTTACATATGATATACGGTGCACGGGCAACGATTCCTAACGATCTCCATCGTAAAGAGAACATTTCTACAGCCTCTTCTTCACTACAGTTCCCCTGACATAAAAGCACACATAGATAAAATAAAGAAAATCAAATTAAATGAAGTATAATATCTACAAATGTCTGGTGACTTGATATGCATTGGTCTCTGCTGTTAGTAACATTGAAATGTAGAACTCCTTGCATGCCATATCGGACGGACAGGTGGTAATTCTGACCAACTTATTTTGAAAAGAGAGCACATGAAGCCGCTTCCTTACTCCAGCTCACTCGAATAACTAAAAAGGCATACATAAGTATCATCGCTGAAACAAATATAACGGAAATCAAACACACCAGACACGCGAGTCTATCACATTTGGCAATAATTGTAAAATGTACAACAAAAGAAAGTTATGAAGAAAGCAATTTTTATATTCAAGAAAACAAAATGGACGTTATGATGAAGGTTTGAGTTGCGCTGAAGAAATGAAAGTTGTCCAGCTTGCAACAACAACTAAAACAAAGTGGGTGGGGGGGGGGGGGGGGGGTGGGGGTGTAATATCAAGATGCAATCGCATCTCAGTAACGAGGCCAATTATGGGAAGACAACTCTGGCATCAATACGTGGAGATTTGGAAGCAAGGCTCTCCAAAGGAGTGATGCTCGTGAATTTTCAAAATAAAATATGGTTGATGTGAAGATGTATAACAAAGGTAGACATTATACTCATGAATAAGATAACATAAAGTTTGCATAGAAGTGCTGACACTGATATATTACTATTTTTTTTTAAATTCATTGACTTTAGACAACCTTCCCTTCAAGTTTCATGTAATTTCCTTTCCCCCATCACAGTCTAACATTAACTTCATTTCTCCCTCTATAACTACACTCTTCCAACAAACCTGTTACATTCGACAAACTTCCAATATAGAGATTGTATGCTTTTACAATTTTAATGGATAAATGATTGTATACCTCCACAACTTTAATGCCTACACGAATGTATACCTCCAGAACTTTAATGCCTACATAATTGTATATCTCACAACTTTAATGCCTACATGATTGTATATCTCACAACTTTAATGCCTGCATGATTGTATATCTCACAACTTTAATGCTTACATGATTGTATATCTCACAACTTTAATGCTTACATGATTGTATATCTCACAATTTTAATGCTTACATGATTGTATATCTCACAACTTTAATGCCTACATGATTGTATACCTCCACAACTTTAATGCCTACATGATTGTATATCTCACAACTTTAATGCATACATGATTGTATATCTCGCAACTTTAATGCCTACATGATTTAATATCTCACAACTTTAATGCCTACATGATTGTATATCTCACAACTTTAATGCCTACATGATTGTATATCTCACAACTTTAATGCCTACATGATTGTATATCTCACAACTTTAATACCTACATGATTGTATATCTCACAACTTTAATGCCTACATGATTGTATATCTCACAACTTTAATACCTACATGATTGTATATCTAACAACTTTAATGCCTACATGATTGTATATCTCACAACTTTAATGCCTACATGATTGTATATCTCACAACTTTAATACCTACATGATTGTATATCTCACAACTTTAATGCTTACATGATTGTATATCTCACAACTTTAATACCCCTGGTGATTTGTTTCCTATTTAGCTTTAATACATACGTTTTCTTTTTCTTCACCAACGACCTAATGAGGGACAATTTGCATCAACTTCAACTTTTCCAACAAAAGAAACATTGTCCTCTACAGCCATTAAGCTGTACCATTCTTGATAAGAGGCGACGAGAACGACGACGTTCAGAGACACTTCCAATAGTGCATTTGCACATCTCTCGTGATAAGGAGAGTCTGAGAGTACAACTGTGGTGTTCATTGTTACATAATGTAACATTCTAGTTACTAAAACAGCTGACAAGCGTAACCAGCTATGCAACTAACTATTCTCTATTTTTCTTTCATGTTACAAAAGGTAAAGGTAAAGGTAAAGTACGAGATTTGAACCGGTGACTTAGCGCGCGAGTTTCCACCCATACGTGCTCGGCCGCCTATCCAGAAATGTTCGGATATTTCTGTATAGTGTCACTTTAACCATCGAAACTCACGATGCGAGGCGACATTCCTCACCTTCCCGGGGTAATACCCTGGTACCCATTTCTGCCAACGGCTGGGTCGACCGTGGGGGTAATTTTTTTTTTTTCCAACCACGAGTAAAACTCACACTGCTCCCAGCGGGAATCGAACACGGGTTGTCCGAACGTCGGTAGTCCAGTCGGGTGGTTTTCCCAACTAGGCTACAGAGCCCCCTCCCCCCTCCCCCCAAAGTGTATACATAACAATATTCAACATAGCCCTACCCTACTTCAGCATAAATCATTTATTGCGTCACCCTTTTATCAAAGTTATGAATATCGTACAGGGCTTTTCTGAGTCAGCAGTTTCAGTGTTGGCGGTGATTAAATTAAAACCAATTACATGTTAATACACATTACTATCATGATTATCATAACTAACTTTGTACAGTTTCTTAAGTTCCCTAGCATATGTTTTTAAAATCTTCTCCTTCTTCATTCTTATTTACTTTTAGCGTCTAGTGGAGATATCGTTTGCGATATTTTGCTCCTCTGTTGGCCTCTACTGCTGTTATGTCTCTTAGTATTTATAATGTGCCATCAATCCACATGAATATCGTTGTCAGCCTTTAGGTCTGATGTTCTCGCAGCATTTATTTAAGTCTCGTTGTGACACATTTACATGTTTGATAAATATGAAATGGGAACATAAATGATATTTTTAAAATTTTCACTCATAAATAAATGAATCATTTATTAAATCAATTTATCTTTATAATTTTATATTCGTCATTTTAAGAGACACGCGAGGACCAGTCAGAATGCCTAGAATGGTAAAGTGGGAGAAAAAAAAAGATTCTAAACTTCTTCTTTCTAATTGTGATCATCTTACAAATTTAAATTCAAATATCTTTCAGATAAAACAATCTGGCCCTTATAAAGACTTTGCACAAACGTTACTTTGTTCTATATAGTCAGGCAGATAAAGTCATCATATCCCCTTACATCCTTCCAACAACAGTGATCAAGTCTTACCATAACCTTTCAACACCAGTGATAAAATATCTATACAACCCTCCAACAACAGTGATAAAATATCTATACAACCCTCCAACAACAGTGATAAAATATCTATACAACCATCCAACAACAGTGATAAAATATCTATACAACCCTCCAACAACAGTGATAAAATATCTATACAACCCTCCAACAACAGTGATAAAATATCTATACAACCCTCCAACAACAGTGATAAAATATCTATACAACCCTCCAACAACAGTGATAAAATATCTATACAACCCTCCAACAACAGTGATAAAATATCTATACAACCCTCCAACAACAGTGATCAAGTCTCACCATAACCTTTCAACACCAGTGATAAAATATCTATACAACCCTCCAACAACAGTGATCAAGTCTCACCATAACCTTTCAACACCAGTGATAAAATATCTATACAACCCTCCAACAACAGTGATCAACTCTCACCATAACCTTTCAACACCAGTGATAAAATATCTATACAACCCTCCAACAACAGTGATCAAGTCTCACCATAACCTTTCAACACCAGTGATAAAATATCTATACAACCCTCCAACAACAGTGATCATATCTCCCTACAATCTTCCAACAAATGTGGATATATCTCACTTCAATCTAACAACAAAAGTGATCATATCTCGCTACAATCGCCCAACAAAAGTGAATATGTCTCATTACAGTCTGTCAACAAAAGTGATCATACCTCCCTACAACCTCCCAACAAATGCGAATATGTCTCATTTCAATCTAACAACAAAAGTGATCATATCTCCCAACAGCCTTCCAACTAATGTGATCATATCTCAATACAACCTTCCAAATAACAGCTATCATGTCTCTCTACAACCCTCCAACAATAGCTATCGTTTCTCCCTACAACCTCACAACAAAAGCTATTGCATCTCTCTACGACCTACCAACAAAAGTGATCTTATTTTCAAACAATCTTCCAACAAAAGTGATCTTATTTTCAAACAATCTTCCAACAAAAGTGATCTTATTTTCAAACAATCTTCCAACAAAAGTGATCTTATTTTCAAACAATCTTCCAACAAAAGTGATCTTATTTTCAAACAATCTTCCAACAAAAGTGATCTTATTTTCAAACAATCTTCCAACAAAAGTGATCTTATTTTCAAACAATCTTCCAACAAAAGTGATCTTATTTTCAAACAATCTACCAACAAAAGTGATCTTATTTTCAAACCATCTTCCAACAAAAGTGATTTTATTTTCAAACAATCTTTCAACAAAAGTGATCTTATTTTCAAACAATCTTCCAACAAAAGTGATCTTATTTTCAAACAATCTTCCAACAAAAGTGATCTTATTTTCAAACAATCTTCCAACAAAAGTGATCTTATTTTCAAACAATCTTCCAACAAAAGTGATCTTATTTTCAAACAATCTTCCAACAAAAGTGATAGTATCTCCCTAAGACATTCCAATTAAAGTAATCGTATATCTCTACAACCTTCCCACAAAAGTGATCGTATCTCCCCACAATTTTCTAACATAAGTGACGTATCTCCCTATAACCTTCCAACAAAGGTGATCGTAGCTTCCTGTGACATACCAACGAAAGGAATCATATTTCCCTACATTCTTCCAACAAAAGTGATCGTATCGCCATAGAACATTTCAATAAAAGCGATCGTATCTCCCTAGAACATTCCAATAAAAGTGATCGTATATCCCTAGAACATTAAAAAAAAGTGATATCGTATATCCCTAGAACATTTCAACAAAAGTGATACCGTATATCTTTACAATATTCCAACAAAAGTGATCGTATCTCCCTAGAACATTTCAGTAAAAGCGATCGTATCTCCCTAGAACATTCCAACAAAAATGATCCTATCTCCCTACAACATTCTACCTAAGGTGATCGTATCTCCCTACAATCTCCCAACAAAAGCCATCTTCTCTCTCTACAACCTTCAAGCAAAAGCTGTTTTTCTTGTCAGTTACAGTTCATAAGAGAAAGAGTATCTAGGTCTATGCCCTTTGGGCCGGCAACGGCTTGAAAGATCAATAGGTATATATCTCTACAGCATTCCCAAAAAAAATGATCGCATCTCCCTACAATATTCAAACAAAAACGATCTTATCTCCCTACAACATTCCAATAAAAGTGATCTATCTCCCTACAATCTCCCAACAAAAGTCTTCTTCTCTCTCTACAACCTTCAAGCAACAGTCCTTTTTCTGGTCAGTCACGGTTCTAATGAATGAAATTGGTTATATTAAACCTCCAACGCACCTTCTTATTTCCGAGCAGATACAGGGAACACTTGACACATCGCCAGCTAATTCTTGTATCTTCAACCCATTATTTAGGGAGCCGCGATAGCTCAGTGGTTAGTGAACCGGACTACAAAGGACAAGAGGTAGGGTTCGATTCCAACCGATGGCTTCCGGGTTCACCCAGCCTCAAATGGGTACCGGATATTTTTCTGGGAAAGTAAAGCGGCACGGGCGTAATACCGACCACATTACCCCAAAAATCATGTGTTGAAGGTCTGTAAAATTGATGGTCACTAACACCATATTACCTATACACAACTTGGCGGGACATGCCTCTTTACTTTTTTTTTATTTTACAACCCATTATTTCATCACCGACATCACTTTCCTCTTCATGCAGTGGCGTAACGTAAGTTGTCCGAGATAAAGCAAATGTATGGGTTGACAGCGCCAGAAGCCAGCCAACTGTTCCATCCATAAATCTACTGTTTTTGTTCATACATTTCACAACTTTATTTTCCATTTTTAAGTGTTTCTGCCCCTATTAATTTTGCACAGAAGGGAACCGCCTTTTAATCCGCCTTAGAAGAAGGAGAAGAGGAAGATGAAGAAGGGGAGTAAGAAGAAGAAAAGGAGGAGGAGGAAGAAGGGGAAGATGAAGAAGAAGAGGAAGAAGAAGAAGAAGAGTAAGAAGAAGAAGAGGAGGAGGAGGAACAAGAGGAAGATGAAGAAGAAGAGGAAGAAGAAGAAGGGGAGTAAGAAGAAGAAGAGGAGGAGGAAGAAGAGGAAGATGAAGAAGAAGAAGAGGAGGAAGAAGAAGGAGAGTAAGAAGAAGAGGATGGGGAAGAAGAGGAAGATGAAGAAGAGGAAGACGAAGAAGAGGAAGGAGAGTAAGAAGAAGAAGAAGAGGAGGAGGAGGAACAATAGGAAGATGAAGAAGAAGAGGAAGAAGAAGAAGGAGAGTAAGAAGAAGAAGAGGAGGAGGAGAAACAAGAGGAAGATGAAGAGGAAGAGGAAGAAGAAGAAGGAGAGTAAGAAGAAGAAGAAGAGGAGGAGGAGGAACAATAGGAAGATGAAGAAGAAGAGGAAGAAGAAGAAGGAGAGTAAGAAGAAGAAGAGGAGGAGGAACAAGAGGAAGATGAAGAAGAAGAGGAAGAAGAAGAAGGGGAGTAAGAAGAAGAAGAGGAGGAGGAAGAAGAGGAAGATGAAGAAGAAGAAGAGGAAGAAGAAGAAGGAGAGTAAGAAGAAGAGGATGGGGAAGAAGAGGAAGATGAAAAAGAGGAAGACGAAGAAGAGGAAGAAGAGGAGAATGAAGAAGAAGAGGAGGAAGAAGAAGAGGAAGAAGAGGAAGATAAAGAAGAAGGGGAGTAAGGAGAAGAGGAAGAAGAGGAAGAGGAAGATAAAGAAGAAGGGGAGTAAGAAGAAGAGGAAGAATAGGAAGATAAAGAAGAAGGGGAGTAAGAAGAAGAGGAAGAAGAGGAAGAGGAAGAAGAGGAAGATAAAGAAGAAGGGGAGTAAGAAGAAGAGGAAGAAGAGGAAGAGGATGAAGAGGAAGATAAAGAAGAAGGGGAGTAAGAAGAAGAGGAAGAAGAGGAAGAGGAAGAAGAGGAAGATAAAGAAGAAGGGGAGTAAGAAGAAGAGGAAGAAGAGGAGGAGGAAGAAGAGGAGGAGGAAGAAGGGGAGTAAGAAGAAGAGGAAGAAGAGGAGGAGGAAGAAGAGGAGGAGGAAGAAGAAGGGGAGTAAGAAGAAGAGGAAGAAGAGGAAGATAAAGAAGAAGGGGAGTAAGAAGAAGGGGAAGAAGAGGAAGAAGAGGAAGATAAAGAAGAAGGGGAGTAAGAAGAAGAGGAAGAAGAGGAAGATAAAGAAGAAGGGGAGTAAGAAGAAGAGGAAGAAGAGGAAGAGGAAGAAGAGGAAGATAAAGAAGAAGGGGAGTAAGAAGAAGAGGAAGAAGAGGAAGAGGAAGAAGAGGAAGATAAAGAAGAAGGGGAGTAAGAAGAAGAGGAAGAAGAGGAAGATAAAGAAGAAGGGGAGTAAGAAGAAGAAGAAAAGGAGGAAGAAGAGGAAGATGAAGAAAGGGAGTAAGAAGAAGAAGAGGAGGAGGAAGAAGAGGAAGATGAAGAAGGGGAGTAAGAAGAAGAAGAGGAGGAGGAAGAAGAGGAAGATGAAGAAAGGGAGTAAGAAGAAGAAGAGGAGGAGGAACAAGAGGAAGATAAAGAAGAAGGGGAGTAAGAAGAAGAAGAAAAGGAGGCAGAAGAGGTAGATGAAGAAGGGGAGTAAGAAGAAGAAGAGGAGGAGGAACAAGAGGAAGATAAAGAAGGGGAGTAAGAAGAAGAAGAGGAGGAGGAAGAAGAGGAAGATAAAGAAGGGGAGTAAGAAGAAGAAGAGGAGGAGGAAGAAGAGGAAGATAAAGAAGGGGAGTAAGAAGAAGAAGAAGGAGAAGATTAAGAGGAAGAAGAAGCAAACACTTAAAACAGCTGTCGATCGAGATCGAACACAACCTCTTATTCTTGTTTAGTCCGGCTCACAATCCCCGAGCTCCCAATTTCATAATCTCAAACTCTCGTGGTCAACTAGAATAAACAAGCGCGCGATGTGTATCTTAAATAAGCGAGTAATAAGAACTAATATCTGAACACTAAACAGCTGTGCCGTGTCTGAAAGACTCTTTTTTCATAAAACACTTATTATGAGATTCTTCATTATCATCAAGTGCCGGGCCTGCTGGCGTAGGTGATCATGACTTTCCACAACTTTCGATCAGGACTGCTATATATCATTTCTGTTGTTGACCTTCTGCCAAACCATTCTCTTAAGCTGTCTGGTACCTTTTCTCTTTGTTTCTCTCTATCTCTTCGTCCCTTCATTTTCCCAGTTGTTACAATATATTCCAGCTGATCCCTTCTCATTACATGGCCAAAAAATTACGATTGTTTCTTCCTAAATATTGGATATTAGCTCTCTTTCTGCTTTGGCCTCTTTCAGAACGTTTTCATTACTCTTCTTAGCTGTTCATCGTATTCTCAACATTCTTCTGTAACACCAAATTTCTTCAGCATCCAGTGATTTTCTTGTCTGTTGTCCATGATTCACATCCATATGTTAAGACTGGTTCTGCATAACATTTAAGAACTCTTTTTCTTGTTCCAATTGTCAAAAATGAATTGCACAGTATCTTCCTTATTTTTTTTAGAACGCTGCTTTTGCCTCAGCCATTCTGGCTTCTCATCTGTGTTGTTTATCTGCCATCTGAGGTTAACATTGTTCCTAGATATTTAAATTCAATTAACTGTTTTAATATTATTCCACTTGTCTTTATTGTGCATTGCAGTGATATCTTTTTCTTTATTGCTACCATTACAGCTGTCTCTTTGCTATTATTATTATTATGAGATTACTTAAATGTATTTGTTAATGTTTTGGTAGTTTCACTTCTTCTGTACTTTACCTTTTATTTTTTGCATCTGATATTAAAGCCTTCACTTGCATCAGAGGCTGTCACCAAGGCTATTCCAATCGATAACAAGCAGAAGTTTTCAGCAAAACAGAATAAAAATGGTAAAAAGTAGACAACCGTTCCTTACTTCCTTCCTTCCAGTGTATTCTGCTATCCGCTTTTCCCCGCATTACCATAGCAACCAGTAACGGTTAGTCGGTGATAACAGTAATTTATTGGTGTCAGTAGGTTAGTGTCCTCGGTTCTTCTAGCCGTGTGTTTAATTTTGCCTATCATGCAGTAATTTCTGGTTGATTTTCTTTTTTCTACGTAAAAATGAGTTGCACACAAAAATAACCTATGCTGATAATAATATCAGATGCCATCTCAACATGTTGATTGCAATTGATCTCTTATCACTAATGCTGTGTGTTATTTCATTTTTGGTAAACCCTAACGGACTGCTAATAATCTACTTTAAAAAGTGTATAATTTTCCATGTAAATCTAATATATTTAGGTGAGGAAGTTAGCTCCTCCGTGATGCACAGAACCGATCCTGAGCTACATGGAAAATGTGTAGACATATAAAAACAACAAATCTGGACCACAAATCTGGTTTCTCAGAAGAATGTTAAAAGCTCCATGAACATCAAAGAGGCAAACGAAGTAACATTGTACAAGGTCTAATATAAAGAAGCCGCGATAGCTCAGTGGTTAGTGAACTGGACTACAAAGGACAAGAGATCGGGTTCGATCCCAACCGATGGCTTCAGGTTCACCCAGCCTTTAATGCGTACCGGATTTTTTTTATGGGAAAATAAAGCGGCACCGGCGTAATACCGACCATATTACCCCAAAAATCATGTGCCGAAGGTCTGTAAAATTGATGGTCACTAACACCATATTCTCTATACGCCACTTGGTGTGACGGGACTCTCTACTTTTTTTTTAACATTAACACAAAGAGAACTTATAATAACACATAAAGAGGTCTTCTAAATCACAAAGAGCGCTCCTAACACACAAAGAGGGCTCCTAATAAACATAGAGGCTACTAACACACATCATGGAGAAACAATCAGCATGACATTTTGAGAAAAAATAAAACTGAGAACACATTTAACACATCGAAAGAGAGATCGCTGAACTACTTGATGATATGTCATACAATAGTGTTTTTCAACCTGTTTTTCTACTGTGGCCTCTTTCCAACTTTGTTTTCTTCCCGTAGACGCCATGTCCTTTTATAAAAACAGTTACGTATAAATTTTAAAAAATGGTTAAAATATGGCAGTTGTAATTGCAAAAGATTCTGCTGGCAAAATCGAGGATTCCTCTATTGTTGTGCATAGTTTTCCTTCTTTGAATATCATTTTTTATATTTTGTAAGAAGTGATTAAAATAACAGAACAGAAAATTAAAGCCTTTGAAATGTGGATTTATAGAAGAATTGGTAGAATTGGATAGAAAGAAAAGAAAACAAACGATGAAGTTTTAAAACAACTAAAAATGAAGAGAAAACTACTAAACACAATTAGAACAAGATAAATTAAATTTTTGGGGCATGTTAAAAGACACAACAGCCTAATAAAAGTAACGTTGGAAGGGAAAATACAAGGTAAAAGTGGCAGAGGCAGACCAAGACTAACATGGACGAGTAACATTAAAAGATGGACAAGTCAGCCTATGACAATCTGCACCTTCAAAACAAGAGACAGAGTGGAATGGCGCTCCATGGTAGCCAATCTTCAATGCGCAGACGGCACTCAATGATGATGATGAAGCAGCGATTAAACCATTGTCATTTAAATTTGTTGATTTCTGAACGAACATTTAATGATTTTTGTCACCGTTGGTTTAGCTTCAAAATGTAAAGCAACACAGGAAAATATTCAGATAGTTTATCCTTGTAGTCTTCACGGGACGTTTCCAAATGATTTTGGTCGCACTTGCATGGTCTTATAGTTTCATTGGAAAGTGTAATATCGCAAATAAAGCGCATGAGTTTTGAATAGTCTTGCAGTGACGGGATAAACTCGTAGTCAAGATGGTCGACTGAGTATTCGCGACATTTCTTCTTTGTTGAGGTAACCATGATGTGCTCAGTATAGTACGTATGGCCCTTTTCATCTTGTCAGCCGGTCTAGTGGAGGCTATCGTGTATTTTTTTTACGTTTTGTTTTTGTCGAGCAGCTTCTCTCGTGGCTAATTCTACCAATGTTTGACAAACACACACGGCCACAGAATGAACAAGTCAGGCACACTGATCCACAGGGTTTTCCATCCTTTTTCATGAGTCTTTTCTCTTCTAAGTTTTGCCTTAGCACAGTCTCAAATGATATTATATCATTCCTTATATATTCTCTCCATGATGTGTGATCACTTGCCAGATGTTTTCAGTTATTTTCACATATGGAGAAGTCATTCAGAAATGATTTACAGATATCTCTATATCGTCGTTTAGGTCTGCTGATGTGTCTTTTTCGTGTGTGTTAGTTTACCATATAGTATTTGCTTGGGGATGCGTTTTTCTTCCATTCGTGGACGTGCCCCAGTCATCTGAGCATCAACATGTTGGGGTCTTAGCACGTTGCAGGACAGTTAAGTGGGTTATTTTGTCCTGTCCTGTCATTTGATGTGCATTATTCTGCGGAGACATCGCATGTGGAAGACATTTAGACTTCAGTATAGTGGGGAATGGGGAAAAATATTGAATCAGATAGAGACAAACTATAGATAGGTTTGCAGCTGCAGGATTATAAAAGTCAGTTTTCATAAATAAAACATAAGAACGTTACAAAGACAACGAAAAATTATGTCTTTGCAAATCTTATATAATTATCTGGACTTCCGGTCAATATGTCTGATAGGCGACAGGAACAGTTGAGGGGTGCTGTCTGAAAAGTGCTCATTTGTTGCAGTTTCCTCATATTCCAAGTTCGGCTTGCTGCCGGAGCTAATGAGTTTAATGCCCTATGTCTTTTGACGTGTACTGTAGCGGCTATGATGGGATGTACAGCTGCCTTTCTTTGTCTGGATATTCAATGAGATGTTCATTCAGATGACTCCACTGGCATGGGCGGTTGAGCAATTATAGATTTTCATTCGTTTACAGTGATACCGGGGCTTCGAATTACTATAACTATATGAGTATCTATATATTTTAAGTGCACAATGCAACAAAGCTTGTCAAATAATTGGACAGTTATCACCACTATTGTCCAACAAAGAAATAACTCTAGAGGCAAAACGAGCACTATACAGTACAATCTTCATCCCAACATTGTGCTACCAATGCCAGTCCTGAACCCTAGATGCAAGAACAATAAGAAAAATAACCTCTACTGAGATGAAATGTGTTAGACGAATGACAGGAAACAGTCTGAGAGATAAGATCAGAAAGAAATGAAAAACTGAGGAAAAAAGCTAGGAATAGCCCCGCCATAGATTGTATAAGGAAATAACAGATAAAATGGTTTGGCCACGTGACAAGGCAGAAAGATCAAATCACAACACAACGAGCCTTCAGCAAACGTTGTGAGAATACCAGACCCATTTGTCAACCACGAAAAAGATGGATGGATAGAATATTAGAAGCACTAGGAAGCATAACAGCAGCAGAGGCGAAAAGAAGAGCAAAAGACAGCAAATTATATCTCCCCTCGACGCTGAAAGGCAAATGAGAAAGAAAAGAAGAGGAAGAATGCTAACAATACATTTTCTATTTTTAAAATGTATCGTGGGCCAGGGGCGGGGGGGGGGGGGGGGGAGAGGGGGGATCGGGAGAGAGAAGTAGGATAGGAGAATTAATGTTGCAGCGGACATCAAAAGCGATTCGTCCTTGAAAGATGGTCACTTTTAATGTCTATCAAATATTTATGACGTGTGATTCTCTAATAGGCGCTGCTAATGAAACAATTCACTGAGCAGAAATGATGGTATCAGAGCATTGTATTCCACAAACAATTTCATACCAATGCATGACATCATAGTTTTGTGCCGTGGCCCACAATTGCGCCATTTTTTTTTACCTGTGGCCCACCGTGGTGCGATAATGAGAAGTGCTATGTGAGCAACGAGTGTGTAACATAAAACTACGGACAAACACATATTGTGGAAAGACGTAACGCCACATAGAAAGAATAACTACTCATCTACAGCAGTGGTTTTCAACCGTTTATATACCGTGGCCCTTTCCGGTTGTGTATTTATTTAACTTCACACACGCACACATTTATTTCACTTCACACACGCACACATTTATTTAACTTCACACACGAACACATTTATTTCACTTCACTTCACACACGCACACACACACACGCATATATATATATATATATATATATATATATATATATATATATATATATATATATATATATATATATATATATATATATTAACCTTTAGAGCCGTAGCCAAGATACTTCTTCTCTTATCTAAATTTTTTATTCTAGCAGTTTTCAATTCTTTTAACGATATTTTATCAAATCTCGCCATTTGTCTCTGTTCTGTGCAAGCAGCTCTATCTCATTGAGGGAGCCGATTCGTGCTGCTCTTGCCTCTCGCATCAATGTTCTTCTCAGTGTCTCTCTGGGTCTTCCTCTTTTCTTCTTACCTGTTGTCTCCCACATTAGGGCTTGCTTTGCTGTTCGGTTATTATCTCTTCTCATCACATGTCCAACATATGACCATCGTCTTTTCTTTATTACTGAAGATATTAGGGGTTGGTTGGCGATTTCTCTAATTTCCTCGTTTGTTTTGAATTCGTTCCACGCTGTACCAAGTATTTTCCTTATACATTTATTTGTTGATGGCTTCAACTTTATGTCTATGTCTCTTGTTGTTTTCCAGCTTTCACGCGCATACGTAAGGGTTGATAGTACATTTGATTTGAATAGTCTAAGTTTTGTGTTCTGCTGATAAGTCTTGATTTCAATAACGTTTCAATGCGTTTCTGAAAGACATTGCTGCTTTAACTATTCTGATTCTAATTTCTTTACTTGTATCCCCTTTTCGATCAATGTGACTTCCACGATAGATAAAGTGATTGATCTTCCGCTGGTTTGTTTCCCATGTATATTTTGTCGCCTGTTGGAATTAAGCTTTTCATGACCATTTATATATATATATATATATATATATATATATATATATATATATATATATATATATATATATATATAATCATCAAGCACCATGACTGCTGGAGTAGGTGATCATGTCTCTCCACAACTTTCGATCTCGACAGTTATTTATCATTTCTGTTGTTGACCTTCTGCCAAGCCATTCTTTTAAGTTGTCTGATATCTTTTCTCTTTGCTTCCCTCTATCTTTGTCCCTCAATTTTCCCAGTTGTTACAATATATTCCTGCTGTTCCCTTCTTATTCCATACATTCTCATTAAATGCCAAACAAAATTATGATTATTTCTTCCTAATATTGGAAATTAGCTCTTTTTTTTTTTGTTTTAGACTCTTTCGGAGAGTTTTCATTACACTTCATAGCTGTCCATGGTATTCTTAACATTATTTTGCAAAACTGCATTTCTACAGCCTCCAGTGACTTTCTTGTTGGTTGTCATATTGTCCTCGATTCACATCCATATTTTATTATTGATTCTACATAACACTTAAGAACTCTTTTCCTTGTTTTCATTTTCAAAAATTGACTGCACAGTATCTTCCTCATCTTTTGGAAAGATGAATGTGCTGGAACCATTCTGCATCTCACCTCTGTTGTACATCTACCATCTGAGGTCAATATTGATATATATATATATATATATATATACACATCATCAAGTACCGGGCCTGCTGGCTTAGATGATCATTTCTCTCCACAAATTTCGATTTCGGCAGTTATTTATAATTTCTGTTATTGATCTTCTGCCAAGCCATTCTCTTAAGTTGTTTGGTATCCTTTTCTTTGCTTCCCTCTATCTCTTCGTCCATCGATTTTTCCAGTTGTCACAATATATTGCAGCTGTTCCCTTCTTATTACATGGCCAAAACATGATGATTGCTTCTTCCTGATATTGTAAATTAGCTCTCTTTTTTTTGCTTTGGACTCTTTCAAAACGTTTTAATTACTCTTCTTTAATGTACATGGTATTCTCAACATTGCAAGATCAAAAATAAAGAGACACTAGCAATAGGAACTTGGAACATTAGATCAGCATTCCAGGTTGGAAAACTAGAAAACATCAGTCAAGAAATGAAGAGAATGAAATTGAACATCTTGGGACTATGTGAAATGAGATGGACAGGAGCAGGATTATTACAACGCGACAGTGGAAATGTAATTTACTCTGGGGGAACCACACACGAAAGAGGAGTAGACATCATGTTAGATAGAGAAAGAAGCAAAACAGTGAAAGGATTTTGGCCAGTATCAGACAGAATTCTGCTAGTAAAATTGAGTGGCAGACCAATGGATATCAACATAATTCAAGTTTATGCACCAACAAGTAATAGCGAAGAAGACATTGACACTTTTTACGAGGAGCTAGAGGCGGCCATGAAACAGTGTAAATCCCAAGAAATAACTATTATATTAGGGGATTTCAATGCAAAGGTAGGAACAGCTAAAGTGCAAAATGTGACTGGGGGCATGGCCTTGGCGAGACGAATGACAGAGGGGATAGATTGATAGATTCGGCAAAGACACGTGAAATGATTATAGGTAACACCTGGTTCAAACAACACCCTAGGCGACTATGGACATGGCAAAGCCCAGACAAAAAAGTACCCAATCAAATTGATTTTATACTGGTACAGAGAAGATTTAGGAATGGGCTAACGTCTGTTAAAACAAGGCCAGAAGCAGATTGTAATAGTGACCATGTACTAGTAGTTGGAAAGATAAGAATAAAACTGCGGAAGGCACAGAAATCACCACGAAATATAAAATTAGAGCTAGATATGCTAAGAGTAGATAAACAGATGAGTGATAAGTACAGCATGATAGTACAAAATAGATATAATGCTATTGAGAAAATACAGGACATCCAGGAGCAGTGGGAAATGTTCAAACAATCGATTCAGCAAACATCAAAAGAAGTAATACCAGTGACTAAAAGAATCAACAAAAAGAAATGGATGACAGAAGAAATATTACAACTAATGGACGAAAGAAGAAAACATAAGAAAGAAGAACGGACATACAAAATATTGCACAAAGAGATCCAAAACAAGTGCAGTGAAGCAAAGGAAGGATGGTTAAAACAGAAATGTGAAGAAATGGAAAAACAACAAAAGAAAGACCCAAAATTTATGCACAATCAGTTAAATGAATTAACAGAAAGAAAAGAAGTCAAAGTTTCAGGATGTGTGAAATCAAAGGAAGGAGATATAATAATGGGACAGGAGAAGACAATGGAAAGATGAACAGAATATATCAGTCAACTCTATGATGATGAAAGACCAGAATTAAACAATTCAAATGAAGACACAGGACCACCAATAATGCAGAGTGAAGTGGAGGACTCAATTCAACACACGAAAAGAGGCAAAGCTCCAGCTCCTGACAATATAACAATCGAAGAGATAAATGCATTAGGAGAGTTGGGAGTACAAGTCATAACAAAATTACTCAATGACATATATAACACTGGACACATACCCGAAGATCTACTAAAATCTATCTTTGTAGCCATACCGAAGAAGTCAGGCGCCACTGATTATGAAGACCATCGCACTATTAGTCACATGAGCCATGTGACTAAAATATTACTAAGAATAATCATGAGACGTGTAAGGAACAAAATAAAACCAGAAATAAGCGAGGAACAATGTGGATTTGTGGAAGGAAAGGGCACCAATAATGCAATGTACATCTTAAGGACATTGATAGAAAGATCTATAGAGGTAAAGAAAGATCTATATATGTGCTTTATAGACTACACGAAAGCATTTGACAAAGTAAAGCATATGGAAATAATAAATATGCTGGAGAAATTAAACATTGATGGCAAGGATCTGCGAATCATAAAAAACATGTACTGGCAACAAACAGCAGCTATACGAATTAACAACCAAACAGGACAATTCCAATATATAAAACAAGGAGTCAAAAAAGGCTGTGTTCTGTCACCGGATTTGTTTTCACTTTACAGCGAATATATTATGAGATCAATAGTAGACAAAAAAGGAATTGAAGTCAACGGTCACAACATAAATAATTTGCGATATGCGGATGACACAGTCTTAATATCAGAGACAGAGAACGAACTACAAGAAATTATAGACATAATAGTAGAAGAAAGCAACAAGAAAGGTCTCAGTCTGAATAGTAAGAAAACAGAAGTAATGGTTATATCGAAGAAACAATCATCACCATCATGCAGCATAAAAATAAACGAGGCAAACCTGAAACAAGTACAACATTTCAAATACTTGAGCACAATAATTACATCAGATGGGAGATGCACCACAGAAATAAAAAGCAGAATAGATCAGGCCAAAATAGCATTTCAGAAAATGAAAAATATCTTATGCAACAAATCTATGTCAATAAAAATGAGAAAGAGAGTTCATCGGTGCTATATAGAACTAATTCTGACCTATGGAAGCGAATCATGGACAGTAGACAAATAAATGAAAAGACGATTAGAGGCCACAGAGATGGGATTTCTCAGAAGAATGTTGAAAGTTCCCTGGACAGCTAAAAAGACCAATGAGGAAGTTCTCAAAGAGGCCAACACAAAAAGGGAGCTATTCATGCAAAGGAAGATATTCATATCTAGTCCATATTTTTTGCTTGTCGTGTTTATTTCATTAAGTAATTGTTGTAGGTCTTTAGGATTTTCTGCTAGTAGTACAGTATCGTCAGCATATCTTAGGTTATTGATTATCTTTCCATTAATTTGTAGGCCTGGCATCTCTATGATGTTTTTAAAGATTTGCTCAGTGTATAGATTGAACAAGCTTGGTGATAGGATGCATCCTTGTCTTACTCCTCTTTTTATATCAATGGGTGTAGAGAACTCTTTGTTATATTTTATTATTGCTGTTTGCTCCCAGTATAGATTGCATATTAGTCGCATATCCATGTCATCTAGATGTATCTCTTTTAGACATTCTATAAGTTGTTTGTGGTGTACTCTATCAAAAGCTTTGGTGTAGTCTATGAAGCAGGCATATATTGGTTTGTTTATTTCTGTGTATTGCACAGTATCTTCCTTATTTTTTAGGAAAGCTGCTCTTGCCTGAGCCATTCTGCATCTTACCTCCGTTGGACATCTACCATCCGAGGTCAACATTGTTCCCAGATATTTAAATTCATTTATCTGTTTTAATATTGTTCCACTTGCCTTTATTGTGCACTGTGGTGGTGTCTTTTTCATTGTTTGTACCATTACATCTGTCTTTTTGCTATTAACGCTGAGCCCTTTATTTTTTTCTTTCCTTCACTATATATATGATATATTCACTATATATATATATATATATATATATATATATATACACACACATACGTAAAAAATATTCCCTATTGTAAGTACTTTTCCTTCTTTGGCTGTCAATTTGAGTATTTCCTACGAAACGATTAAAACCTCTATCATTTAAATTAGCAGACTTTATAATAAATATTGTGTTCATTATAGGTGTAACGTCGCTAATGAAGCAATTCATTGAGTGGAAAAAGTCATATTTGAGCCTTAGTGTTCTACAAACATCTGTATCTCTATACATGTCCCATAGTATCGTGCTACGGTCTCCCCCACCCCACCCCATCCACCACCCCCCCCCCCATCGCAACCTGCCAACTACGCCATTTTTTACCTGCGCCTCCCCCGACCCCCTGGAATTTTCATATGACACCATGGAGCCTCCCAGTTGAGAAACATTAATCTAAAGCATTGTTATTTTACTATAATACTTGGGCACAATAATAACATCAGATGGGAGATGCACCACAGAAATAAAAAACAGAATAGCTCAGGCCAAAATAGCATTTCAGAAAATGAAAAATATCTTATGCAACAAATCTATGTCAATAAAGATGAGAAAGAGAGTTCATCGATGCTATATAGAACCAATTCTAACTTATGGAAGCGAATCATGGACAATAGACAAACAAATGAAAAGACGATTAGAGGCCACAGAGATGGGATTTCTCAGAAGAATGTTGAAAGTTCCCTGGACAGCTAAAAAGACCAATGAGGAAGTTCTCAAAGAGGCCAACACAAAAAGGGAGCTCTTAAAAAACATCAGAAAGAAGTAATCAACATTTTTCGGGCACATCATGAGAAGAGGAAAGTTGGAATACTTGGTTACAACTGGCAAACAGTAAAAGGAACTGTAGATAGAAGATTGTACATGATCGCCTACGCCAACCGGTATGGCACATGATGATGATTGTCATTTTCGTGTCAGTTTGTTGTCATCTTTGCCTTCTACATGTGCCGTCAGCGTTACGTTTGCTTGTTTCTACGTCCAAGTATGTCATTTGAAAAATAGTTACCCTCTGCTAATGGACGGACATAGAAATGCTTTCGTTCGTTGTTCTTTATTGATATTTTGATATCACAGTATTCCAGGCAAATCATTAGTGTTGGGTCCCTTTCAGTAGATAACGAATGTATAAGCACCAATCGTTCAAACATCTCGATGGCTGTACACACGGAAGCACAACCTTTGCAGCCCATCATTCCCACTAGATCAACAATGTATTCTGACTAATTAACTTTTTATGAGGTTTGAACAGTTTTGCTTAACACGATACGATTTCAGGGTTGTATTTTTGGGAGTCTTTCGTATATTTTAAGACAGGTAGTATGTAGATTTGTATTTATGGTATACTTCATGCTTTTCAATGCTGATATTTTAATAATCTTGCTAAGATATTCATTTCAGACAATATAACATACTTGTATTGTTTGTATTGCATATTCAAGATGAAAAGCAGCGGTTAATGTTTAAAATGTAACATTTCTGTCCGTTGATAAAATGCGTGTATATTTAAAATGTGACAAAATAGAAATTACTCTGTATTTGTATAGAAAGTCTCTTTATAAAAACTAAACTAATAAAACCACTTTATCACTAATTTAACAGGGATATTACAATGTTATGATACCGGCTGCCTGGGTGGATTGTACTGACAGTGTGTGAACCAAGGGAACTTTCCACCGACGTAGGCAAGGCTTTATTCAAATGTGAATGGGAAAAAAACACGTGTGCTTGTATTCCCTGCTCCTCATTTAATCCACTGACAGATTTTAAAAAATGGAATAATGCAGCAATACATTAGATGGATAGGCATACGTAAGTTGTTTATAGTTTCACTGACTGGTACCACTCTATTTCTTTCTCTCTCTCTCTCCCTCTCTCTCTCCCTCTTTCTCTCTCCCTCTCTCCCTCCCTCTCTCCCTCTCTCTCTACCCCTCTCTCTCCCTCTCTCTCTACCCCTCTCTCTCTCCCTCTCTCTACCCCTCTCTCTCTCCCTCTCTCTCTCCCTCTCTCTCTCCCTCTCTCTCCCTCCCTCTCTCTCTCTCTCTCTCTCTCTATTATATCGCAAGAAAGGCCAACATATTGTAGATTCTGGAATCTGTAAAACACAAACATTATCAAGCTGGTGCGCGCTGACGGCTCTTGACGCGCTCGATTTCTTGACTTTATGGCATTTTAAAAGAAAAGCGATGCTGGTAATAAGACAGCACGTGAAGACGTTAAATAGTATAATGGATAGTACGACTCTGAAACAAGTAGACAATTTTAAATATCTGGGTAGCGCGTTAACACAAAACAATAACCAAGAGACAGAGATAGATAAAAGGTCTAACAAAGCATGCCAAGTTATAGGCCAAGTATCAACACTATTGAAAAACAAAGCAATAACTACGGAAGCAAAAAGGGCAATATACAAATCATTTTCTAGCAACTCTGTGCTATCAGTGCCAGAATTGGACGCTGGACTCTAGAACAATAAGAAAGATAACGACCACCGAAATGAAATGTGTCAGAAGAATGACAGGAAACAGCTTAAGGGACAGAGTAAGAAACACTGACCTGAGGAAGAAACTCGAAATTGAACCAGCCATCGAATACATAAAGAAGCAACAGAAAAATTGGTTCAGCCACACAACAAGACAAAAAAACTAACAATGACTCAAAGAGCCATAAACAAAGGCTACGAAAACGCCAGATTAAGAGGAAGACCGAGAAAGAGATGGATAAATGGAATACTAGAGTTACTAGGAGGGATAACACCAGAAGAGGCCGACAGAAGAGCAAAGAATCGCAGATTGTATCTCCCCTCGACGCCAACGGCAATGGAGGAAGAATAGAAGAAGATGAAAAAGTGAAAGCAATAATAAAAAAAGGAAAACAATGGTATGGTGACAGCTTTACGTGGAAATGGACGAAACAAAAGTCAACGTTTCTCGTTTTTCCTCTTCTCATGATGTGCCCGAGAGAAATTTGAAAAAGTGAAGACGTTTAGAATCTACAGCATCATCAAATTGCTTAACTCATATGACTCTAACAGCTGTTGTCATTACACTGTTTATATTAATTATGTATATTGTTTAAATAGTACATAGTGTCCGTGATGTCTTGTGGGATACTGGGCTAGTATCTAGATTTGCCTATGAACTTGGTGAGATTAGTATTACTCAACGCAGCAAGACTTTCCCGGGGAAAACCTACGGTGCTCATTTTCAAACGATGGGTGACTAGCAAAGCTGAGGCGATCACGAAAAAGTTTCCACCTTTAGGGACTAAACGAAGACCAACTAGTGTGTAGACGAATGCTCTAACAGCTAGACAACGGCAGCATTTAACCATTTTTTTTAAATAAAAAAGTAGATGCACATTGAAAGTGAGTTCCAATAGTTACATTGACTATTTCTGTGTTCGGGTTTGTTGTCTTTTTTTCATGAAAATAAATTATTCAATAAATGAACTTTTACAGCACAATATTTCTATACGTCCAGGCGGTTTAGCGTAACAGCTATCGAGCTGTGTCCTTCCTAAGCATATAATGTAAGCCAACTTATTTTTCTGCAAGGGGCGCTCACTTCATCACGCATGGAACTGCCATTGTGAACCTTCGGCAGAACATGCTTTGCATAATGCTACTTCTCCAAGCTAGTGAAATATTTCAGCAAATATTCATGACGTTAATAAAGCGTTGTGACACTTGTTGTAAAAGAAGCTAGCATTACTACACATATTTGTCTGCACTGTTGTGTGCAATTGCGTTTCCGCACATGAATACACAAATCGATAGCACATTACACTTACCCTTTGCAAGACATCCGCGAGTGAGAGCTGTGAGCAGTTTGTTGACCTATTTGCGACCAAAATTACAAGACTCCATTAACTATTAGGACCTTCCTGTACTTTAAATAAACAAACCATCTCAACTACCAGATATGCAAACGGTGGAATCACAAACTGGAGCTGCAGGTTGAATCTACAGGAAACTCTTCTACCAAATGGATTGAACTGATGTGCCTAGGTTAAAAACACAATATAAAATTAGCGACCGGCTCCGTAAACCGCTCGCACGCGCAAAGCAAAATATCGATCTCTTTTCTGTCCCTGTTGAACATCAGGTCACATCCGCTAGAGGGAGCTGAAAACCTCGCGGTGTCAAGAATGGTTAATTCATTCATTTTAGCGGCATTATGGATGATGAATAAGGCAAACTGTCGACATTTAAGGCCCTGTAGAATTGCGATTTGTACATGTTTTACTACTCCAGGCAACAAAAGAAACAAAAGATGGTATGGGAAAAGAGCGGTAAACATAAATGTACACGTACTTCTCCGTATATGCCCAATACATATTTAATTGTCTTGTTCCTTATAAATGATATTGTAAACAATGATAATAAAATGAGAATGGTGGGCTTAAAAAATTCAATGGCAGCTACATTTTTTTTAAGCAGTATTTATCTTCTGCATTTAAAAAATTCACTTCTACAATATAAGGAGGTTTGTGTTCAGGCAGAATCGTAACTTTGTTGACCGTCATCCACATATCCACATGCTTATTATATTACTTTAGCACCTGTATACGCAATTTATCGAAAGAGAATCATTCATATCAAACTGTGAACACATCAGTAACGTTGAGAACTAACAGTTAACTTCGAAGACATCAGTAATAGTGAGAGCTATCTGTTAACTTCGAAGACATCAGTAATGATGGAAATTAACAGTTAGCTTTGAAAACATCAGTAATGGTGAGAACGACCAGTTAATTTTGGAGACATCAACTATTATGAGAGCTACTAGTTAACTTCGATGACCGCAGTAATGGCGAGAACTACCAGTTAACATCGAAGACCTCGGTAATGGTGAGAGCTAACAGTTAACTTTGAAGACCTCAATAATGGTAAGAGCTAACAGTTATCAATGAAGACATAAGTAATGGTGAGAGCTAACAGTTAAAACCGAAGACCTCGGTAATGGTGAGAGCTAACAGTTGTCAATGAAGACATAAGTAATGGTGAGAGCTAATAGTCAACTTTCAAGACCTAAGTAATGGTGAGAGCTAATAGTTAACTTTGAAGTCCTAAGTAATGGTAAAGAGCTAATAGTTAACTTTGAAGACATAAGTAATGGTGAGAGCTACCAGCTACATTTGAAGGCCTCAGTAATGGTGAGAGCTAACAGTTAACTTTGAAGAAATCAGTAATGGTGAGAGCTACCAGTTAACATCGAAGACCTCAGTAATGGTGAGAGCGAACATTTAACACCGAAGACCTCGGTAATGGTGAGAGCTAACAGTTATCAATGAAGACCTCGGTAATGGTGAGAGCTAACAGTTATCAATGAAGACTTCAGTAATGGTGAGAGCTAACAGTTAACTTTGAAGACCTCAGTAATGGTGAGAGCTATCAGTTAACACCGAAGACCTCGGTAATGGTGAGAGCTAACAGTTATCAATGAAGACTTCAGTAATGGTGAGAGCTAACAGTTAACTTTGAAGACCTCGGTAATGGTGAGAGCTAACAGTTATCAATGAAGACTTCAGTAATGGTGAGAGCTATCAGTTAACACAGAAGTCCTCGGTAATGGTGAGAGCTAACAGTTATCAATGAAGACTTCAGTAATGGTGAGAGCTATCAGTTAACACAGAAGTCCTCGGTAATGGTGAGAGCTAACAGTTATCAATGAAGACTTCAGTAATGGTGAGAGCTATCAGTTAACTTTGAAGACCTCAGTAATGGTGGGAACTACCAGTGAACTCGAAGACCCCAATATTGGTGACAGCTACCAGTTAACTTCGAACACATCAGTAATGGGGAGAGTTAACAGTTAACTTTGAGGATATCAGTAATGGTGAGAGCTAATAGTTAACTTTGAGGATATCAGTAATCGTGAAAACTACCAATTAATTTTAAAACCATCATAAAAAGTGAGAGCTGCCAGTTAACTTTGAAGACATCAGTAATGGTGAGAGCTAATTGTTAACTTTAAATACATCAGTAATGGTGAGAGCTAATAGTTAACTTTAAATACATCAGTAATCGTGAGAGCTAATAGTTAACTTTAAATACATCAGTAATTGTGAGAGCTAATAGTTAACTTTAAATGAATCAGTAATGGTGAGAGCTAATAATTAACATCGAAGACATCAGTAATGGTGAGAGCTAATAGTTAATTTCGCGAGACACTTGGTGGAGCTACAAACAACTGTGGAGTATATGAATGACATTAACCTGGAGTTAGAAAGAGCTTCTCTAAATGCTAAAGAATTTTCACATGGATAAATAATACACGATGATTTATTAAACCCATATTCTAAAGTGACAAACATTTTCAATCTAAAGGGACATGCTTTAAAACTAATGCTTGTAAGGACTGATTAAAAAATAGATATTGTTCATCCATCACAATGATGGGGCCATCAATATCTGGGCCTATATCAGTCGCTGTTTTTACATTAAAAAATAGATATTGTTCATCCATCACAATGATGGGGCCATCAATATATGGGCCTATATCAGTCGCTGTTTTTACATAAAAAATATATATTGTTCATCCATCACAATGATGGGACCATCAATATCTGGGCCTATATCAGTCGTTGTTTTTACATTAAAAAATATATATTGTTCATCCATCACAATAATGGGGCCATCAATATATGGGCCTATATCAGTCGCTGTTTTTACATTAAAAAATATATATTGTTCATCCATCACAATGATGGGACCATCAATATCTGGGCCTATATCAGTCGCTGTTTTTACATAAAAAAATAGATATTGTTCATCCATCACAATGATGGGACCATCAATATCTGGGCCTATATCAGTCGCTGTTTTTACATTAAAAAATATATATTGTTCATACATCACAATGATGGGGCCATCAATATCTGGGCCTATATCAGTCGCTGTTTTTACATTAAAAATATATATTGTTCATACATCACAATGATGGGGCCATCAATATATGGGCCTATATCAGTCGCTGTTTTTACATTAAAAAATATATATTGTTCATACATCACAATGATGGGACCATCAATATCTGGGCCTATATCAGTCGCTGTTTTTACATTAAAAAATATATATTGTTCATACATCACAATGATGGGGCCATCAATATATGGGCCTATATCAGTCGCTGTTTTTACATTAAAAAATATATATTGTTCATACATCACAATGATTGGACCATCAATATCTAGGCCTGTATCAGTCGCTGTTTTTACATTTAAAAAACATCTTATATTGTGGATATGGTGGCTGCCCCGAGTGTGATTATCTATTTTCTGTCAACTGTTAGCCATTAAACTTTAGAACGATTTTTATTAAGGCCGTGTTAATGGTTTTCCATGTGGCTTATAAACCATCGCTGATTCTTTTCTTTATTTGTTGTTGATAAGGAAGAGGAAGCTGAGAAGGAGTTTAAGCAGAAAATAAACACAGCAAGAACAATGTTCATCCATCTTAACAAATAATGAGCTCCACAGCCATAAACGAGCACCAAGGTTAGGCTATTTAATGCAAACGTAAAAATAGTCCTACGAACTTGTATATGGCTCGGAGACAGTCATCATCATCATCATTGAGTGCCGTCTCCACATCGAATGTTGGCTACCATGGAGCGCCATTCCACTCTGTCTCTTGCTTTGATGGTCCCGATTGTCATAGGTTGACTTGTCCATCTTTTGATGTTACTCGTCCATGTTAGTCTTGGTCTGCCTCTGCCTCTTTTATCTTGTATTTTCCCTTCCAAAATTACTTTTATTAGAATTTTGTGTCTTTTAACTTGCACCAAACATTTAATTTTTCTTGTTCTAATTGTGTTTAGTAGTTCTCTTTTCATTTTTAGTTGTTTTAAAACTTCATCGTTTGTTTTCTTTTCTTTCAATCCAATTCTACCTATTCTTCTATAAATTCACATTTCAAAGGCTTCAATTTTTTGTTCTGTTTTCTTCTCCAATGTCCATGTTTCTTCACCATACAGGAATATTGAGAAGATGTAACATTTTGCTGTTCTTAGTTTTAGCCCTGGTGTTATTTGTTTTGATGTTAGTATATTTTTCAAGGCATTAAAATTACTTTTTGCCATACCTATTCTTTTGTGTATTTCAGTTGTACATTTTCCATCACTGGTTATAGTATGTCAAAGGTAGTTATAGCTCTAAATTGTCTCCAGATGTATTCCTTCAACTTTGATATGTAATCGGAGACAATGGTAATCAATTAAAAGAGCTAAAAAGCTGAAAGAATTCACACATTTATAAATAACTGTCGGGGAATAATTATGAGCTTCAGATGGGTCGACAAAATCTGAAACAGATTATGCAAAAAACAAATGCAGATCAAGTGAACACGCACTAAGAAAATCAAATTTCAGCATAGGGAGACAGGTACTGTCATTTAACCAACTGGAAAAAGAGAACAGTGTGGTCCCAGAGTGCACATAAAAGAGAAATCATGACACTTCCAAGGATACTGGATGTGACTCACTGAAATAAAGAAAGAGCAAAAGAACAGTGATGGATGGAGAGACCTTGTCCAATGTCTCTGCTCCTAAAAAAGACCTTAAGGGTTTTGACTTATTGGATATTTTCATGTCTGGCGTTTAATGCTAATTATTTATGTGTAATTTCCAAAAATTTGTTAACTATCTATAATTACATGTGTCTAATAATACTAAACTCTTTTAATAAATACTAAACTCATTTAAATAATACTAAACTCTTTTAAATAATACTAAACTCTATTAAATGAGAAAGATACTATGCAGTCCATTTTTGACAATAGAAACAAGAAAAAAGTTCTTAAATGTTACGTAGAGCCAGTCTTAACATATGGATGCGAATCATGGACAATAGGACAACAGACAAGAAAATCACTGGAGTCTGTAGAAATGTGGTTTTACAGAAGAATGTTGAGAGTAGCATGGACAGCTAAGAAGAGTAATGAAGATGTTCTGAGAGAGGTCAAAGCAAAAAGAGAGCTAATTTCCAATATTAGGAAGAAACAATCATAATTTTTTTTTTGCCATGTAATGAGAAGAGAACAACTGGAATATAGTGTAACAACTGGAAAAATTGAGGGACGAAGAGATAGAGGGAAGCAAAGAGAAAAAATAACAGACAGCTTAAGAGAATGGCTTGGCAGAAGGTCAACAACAGGAATAATAAATAGCTGTCAAGATCGAAAGTTGTGGAGAGACATAATCACCTACGCCAGCAGGCCCGGTACTTGATTATGATGATGAAATTCTATTAAATAATACTAAACTCTTTTAAATAATATTAAACTCTATTAAATAATATTAAACTCAATTAAATATTAATATATATAGAGTTGGCATTGAACCAGTCATAAACTCCATACAGAAACATCAGATAAAGTGGTTTGCCCATCAGGATGACATGCGATTCCTTACCATACAAAGCAAGTACCAAAAGAGAGAGAGGGAAAAGAGCGTGAGGCAGGTCCAGAGTGAGATGGACAGACATCATCAAAGAAACGCTGCAACATCAAGTGACAATGTTTGAAGCCGCCAGAAGGGCGAGAACCAGAACTTTGCATCCCCCGAGCCACCCAAATGGGTACAAGAGTAAGTGAAGAGAGAGAGAGAGAGAGAGAGAGAGAGAGAGAGAGAGAGAGAGAGAGAGAGAGAGAGAGAAAGAGAATCAACACTGTTCTGACCGCCGATGGATTTATTTCACAGACGGACCTGATTTGAGGGTACATTCACTCATTCGGCGGAGACGAGAAATGTTCTTCTTTGTTTACATGCCGAGTTCTGTGCATTGTACTTTACACTTTGTGGTAATTTTAAATTTCTGACCTTTAACTGTCCTTGATATTCCCTTAGAGCAATAGCTGCTTGTAGACAGAGTTATCGTTCCTGGGTCAGACATTAAAAGAGGCAGACTCAATAGAATAGATGGGGAGATTAGCGGAGATGGGTACATTAAAATGGGAAAATTAGAAGAGTGGGGACACTAGATGTAACGAGTACATTAAAAGAGCGTCAACGTTAGAAGAGATAAGTAAATTTGAAACGAAGGAACATTAGAGGAGATGGTCATAACGAAATATATACTTTGAATTATGAAACTGAAAGATGGAGAAAATCTCAGTAGGAATGCATGATATTTTGATCCCTGTGAAAAAAACAAAATGAAATTCTGCGAGCACGTCGATCATCCGGTCTGGTAAATACCATTCTGCAAGGAAGTGTGAAAGGAGGGAGAAGGATAGGCAGACAGATAAAGAGTTTAGAAGAAATCATCCAAGAATGGAGAGACCTAGATTTTGCAGCCCAAAAGAATGAAGACAGAGATAAATGGAGAAGGTTGGAGAAGTCTGTCAGTGGGGCCTAGTGACCACCCCCCCCCCCCCTTACGGATTTTGGGAAGGAGAAGAATATATCGTTTCCCTAGTTCAATATTTTATTGTTCGAAATACCAAACAGCCGCAATATTTATCTCTCTGGCTGTCTGTCAGTCCGTCCGTCTGTCTGTCTTTGTTCCTATCTATCTGTCTGTCTGTATCTTTGCCTGTCTGTTCGTTTGTCATTGTGTATATCTATATGTTTGTCAATCTATCTGTCTGTCTGTCAATGTATCTGTCAGTCAATCTGTTTTTCTGTTGTCTATTTGTCTATCTACCTATCAATCCAAATATACTCTATATGTGGAGCCATATAATTCTTATGTTTCTAAAAGAAAGTTTACCTGACTCGATTACCCCATCCAATGAAACGAGATAGTCGTAAAGTACCAGACATTATAAAGCTCAGTCGTGCTTACATTGTAGTGGTTATTATATTTGTTGAATTATAGTTAAATGTGTATTACATTTAATGCATTAAATGACAAACGGCAGTGATTGCGTTGTTTAGTTCGACGACCGCTAAAGTTCTGAAAGTTTACCGGAACGAGTTCCAGACATATCCAGCTGAAAAAAGGAAAAAGCTCTGAACATATATATATATATATATATAGGGAACCGCGATAGCTCAGTGGTTAGTGAACTGGACTACAAAGGACAAGATGTAGGATTCGATCCCAATCGACTGCTTCCGGTTCACCCAACCTTTAATGGATACCGGATTTTTTCCTGGGAAAGTAAAGCGGCACGGGCGTAATACCGACGACATTACCTCTAAAATCATGTGCCGAAGGTCGATAAAATGTATGGTCACTAACACCATATTCCCTATACGACACTTGTCGTGACAGGGGTACTTTACTTATAGATATATATATATATATATATATATATATATATATATATATATATATATATATATATATATATATCTTAGGCAGGACACTCTTTAAATTGAGCAATCGCAATCGTGGGTGAACTGTCTGTATCGGATCTACAGTTCCGACTCCAGAAAACACATATATAACTGTGGTCCTGATCTGCGATATCTCCCGTTTTGTGATTTTAACATCATTTCTTTTCCTCGAATGCTAATGTGCCATTTAAAAAATATTTTTAAATTTAATTTTAAATTATTTATGATTATTCTTCTTGTAGATGAGAAAACGAAAATTCAGCAAATCCGAATGTTAAAATAAAGCTTGTAGCTAGTATAAGGTGACCATTCGTCCCGGATTGTCCGGGACAGTCCCGGAATTTGACATTTTTTGAACCTTTGTCCCAGATTAGCTGCCGTACCGGTTTTGTCCCGATTTTGGCATATTTTTTAGCTTTTGTCCCGGATTTGATAAAAAATAATTTGGGACACAAACGTTTACCAATTTTGCCATTTTGGTATACGGCGTACATTTCTTCAATTAAAAAAAAATATTATTCCGTTGCTGTGTTGACAATTTTGTTTAATATAAAAACAGTAGAATGCGCTCCTAGTTTTAAATCTCGTATATATTCGTTGTGTTACTAACTTTCACTTTCACTTTCGCAAAAAATGGCACCGAAGCGTAATTGTAGTTTTAATCAAGATTTACAAAAGGAATACCCTTTTATAAAAAAAGTCTACATCGTCATCAGACTTCACTGTAAGATGTAATATATGTTCATCCGGGTTTACTATTAACCATAGTGGACGTGGTGATATTAAGAGCCACATAGATAGTGATAAACATAAGAGAGCCGTCGCTACTGCTGCATCAAGCTCGTCGTTGACAAATTTTTTTCGAGCTGAACAGGTTGGTGACAAAGAAGAACAGTTAACAGAAGGTGCCTTTGCATATCATACAGTGATGCACAATCACACGTTTAGATCTATGGACTGCACATCAAAATTGCTTCAGGTAACTTTAGAACCAAAATTTGCTTGTGCACGTACGAAAACAGAAGCTATTATTCGGAATGTGTTCACACCCCATGCTCTAAACGAGTTGAGATGTGACCTAGAAAACGTAACATTTATCTCCATACTGACAGATGCCTCCAACCACAAGGAAATCAAGATTTTTCCTTTGCTTGTCAGATACTTTGATCGCAATAAGGGACTGAAAGTTAAAATATTAGAGTTGAAGTCATTGCCGGGTGAAACATCTGATATAGTAAGTAGTTTTCTTATTGACTGTCTAACTGAAAATGGTTTAGAACTGAAAGTAGTTGGAGTATGTGCAGACAACACAAATTCTAATTTTGGGGGCGCTGAAAGAAAAGGACAGAACAATGTTTTCACAAAACTGAAAGAAAACCTTGGACATAGTTTGATAGGTGTTGGTGTGCTTGCCATATTTTCCACAACACTGTTCGAGCAGCTGCAGACGTATTGCCTGTTGATGTTGAAATGACTATTGCAAAAATGTATCTGTACTTCAAATCATACACAGTTAGAGTTGAAAGTCTCAAGGAGTTTTGTCAGTTTGTCGACACAGACTTCCAGATGATTTTAGGTTATGCACAAACTAGGTGGCTTGCGCTCTTGCCTGCTGTTGAAAGGGTTCTTTACATGTTCCTGCCTCTAAAATCATATTTTCAATCTCAAGACAGATGCCCAGTTTTTATACAGGAATTCTTTGAAAACCCACTGTCTGAGACATGGCTTATTTTGGTTCACAGTCAGGCATCCTCTTTCCACGAAGCAGTGCAGAAAGTAGAGGGACAGATGGCCACTGTATTTGAAGTCATTGACAACATCAATAGGTTGAAAGCTATCTTGGAGTCCAAGCTGGAAGACGGCTTCTTGCCATCAAGAGTTCAGATAATCCTTAAAAAGCTGGAAATGGAAGGATTTCCACGTGATGATGTGAAAAAGTTTAACGCCAGTGTTTCTTCATTTTATGAAACAGCTTTACGTTATTTGAAGAAATGGGCTGCAAATAATTTTCAAAACCTAGAGTCTTACAGCTGGGTAATGCTGAACAGAACACCAAATTGGGAAGATATTGAGAAGTCTTCATCATTAGTGAGTCAAACAGTGCCTTCAGTCGACTTTCCAGAAAATGAAATGTATGACGAATATGTCTACATGAAACAGTTCGTTACTTCACAAAAAATTAGTGAGTTGAGTCTTAATAAAACATTACCAGGGCAGCGTTGGGTTGAACTAGCTTCCCACTTCAGAAACAATCATGTGCCCGTTTCACATATTCTGAAGTTGGCAGAGTTCTTTTTGTGTCTACCTGGTACAAATGCTGCAACAGAACGAGTGTTTTCTCTGATGAACAGTTTGTGGACAAATGATAAAACACAACTAGGTGTTGAAACTTTAAAAGACATGTTGATCACCAAAGTGAACTATGAGGGAACATGTGTCGAATTTTATAAGATGCTGCATACAGAGAAGGACATTTTACAGAAAATTCACTCATCTGAAAAGTACAGCATCTCTGTTTCACCTTCAATTTAAGTGAGTATCACTGTTTTTTTTTTATCTCCTGATTATCCTGTTAGCGTATTGTAGGTCTATATTATTAGATGTTTTAAAATGTATGTATTATTCACTTGAAAATGACAGCAAGAAGAAATGTAATTTTATTGGTGGAAAATTGAAGTAAAATTATTCCGTCCCGGAATGGGATTTCAAAAATATGGTCACCTTAAGCTAGTAGGACTTACTTTTAATGCCCACGTATATAAACTTTAAAAACCGTAAGAAGTCTCCGTTACCAAGCGGCTAATATATCTAGTCTACAGACCAGTTGGTTTTGGTTCGCTTCTTAAATATGGGAAACTTTTCTGAACAACTCAGCTATTCGGCTCATTAGGAATCTAAAAATAGGAATCGGACTGTCTTGCGTGATACTGACCACGCCGTCCATAAGAATGACCATGCACAAATAGGGCAGTATCACAGTATCCCACGTACGCCACAAGGCGTCACAGACACTGAGTACTTACTATCTATCTATCTATTGACTTTTAGAGCCGTAGCCGGCCCGTAGGGCATAAACCCAGATTACCTTTCTCTTATCTAAATTTTTATTCTAGCAGTTTTCAATCCTTCTAACGATATTTTATCAAATCAAATTTTATCAAATGTCTCTGTTCTATGCAAACAACTCTATCAGTCTATCGTGTACTCACACAATACACATAATTAACATAAAAAATACAATGATACAACTGTTAGTGCCGTTTTAGTTAAAACGGTTGGCGATGTCTTAGATCGTGATGAATGTTTTCACATACTGTCTTATTTCTAAAATTGTTCTTCTTTTTCTGAGCAAATGGAGCAGTTAACAGTATGGTCTCTTGGCATTAGAAGAGGGAAAAAACCCACTAGTTTGATATTATTTGTGGAGAAATGAAAAAATATATATTTTAAAAATGGTATGGTTAAAGCTTCACGTAACAAATGAACACCACAAATCAGAACGACGTATCGGCGCAAAGGCCTTCAACAGGGACAAACATACAACACACGTACAAATATGTATTTAGAATAAACAATTGATAATTCAAAAATCGAACTAGAAAGAGAAATTAAAAGTAGAGGAGAATTTAAATGCTAATAAAAAGTTCCCTGTCAGATTTCAGAAGAATCTGTCTACTGAAAGAACGGAAGTGCGCACGGGGTGCGTGTACACGCACAAAAGTGAAAATGTGAAATGATATTGTTGAATAATGAAATTGATATTGTTTGTGCGTGAAGATGTGAAGATATATTCAGAATCTACTATATTTCAGTTTTACTTAAAGGAGATAGCCCTTCCAATATATAGATATATATATGATCTGGACACAACAATAATCCATTAGGCTTGCCAGCGCTTTGCCGCCGAATTTAGCTAATGCGACTACATACTCGGTTACTTTTCGGTTCAGAATTGGACCAACTCGTATATAAAATCGAGCCGATTTTAATCAATTCGGGAGGCAGACGAGATGCCTTTGATGTCTCAGTTCTGTTATTCCGCCTACAGCTAATCAATAGGAAAGGTGATAGCAGCTGGAAAATGACCCCATTGGGGTAAATGATAATTATTGTATTCATCGATGAGCCTGTGCGACGAGGTTTATTATCAGGATGAGGTTTACTCGTCTAGAGAGCAATAAAAAAAAATCATCGCTGACATCGAGTAGATCACGTGATTAAAACCTGTCATTATAATAGTGGAGATTGCGACAACTGCAGAAATAAGGTAGCGTGGTGTAACGAGAGCAACCAAAACTTCGATTCTTAGTCTATCCTTTGCAAAGCCCAAAAAGGCAAGGCTGAGATTGTAAGTGAACTGAGCTAATGAGGAATAAAACCATCAGGCTATGTGTGCTTCAGTTGTCTTTATTAACATGTGGAAGTTCTAGGTATGAATGAGCTGGAGGGAATTTTAGTGGAAATATAATTTATGAACAGATATCATAAGTCAGTAAATAATGTCTCTACTTAGAGAACATAATGTTTATTTGTTTGAACATTTAGTCTTTAGATGATCGTCACCTGAGTATAGCAAGTGTAGGAAGTAAAGCAATAAAGATTCCTGTCATGCCTTTAAGGCGTATTGGGAATATGGTGAAAAAGCTCATACTTGTTAAATGCCTAACGGAACTCATAATCTGTGATATGGTTGGTATTACGCCAGGCCGCCATAATTTCTCATGAAAAAAAATATCTGGTATCTATTTTCAAAAGATGGATAAGCCCCGAAAGCTTATATGTTAGAAAAGAATACCGAAACATCCCAGAATTTAACCCAGACCCTTCTTGTAACAAAAAACAAACTATCTTTACGAGCAATACAAAACAGCAACAATAAAATATAACAAAGATAACTCTACACCCATTGATATAAAAAGAGGAGTAAGACAAGGATGCATCCTATCACCAAGCTTGTTCAATCTATGCACTGAGCAAATCTCTAAAAACATTATAGAGATGCCAGGCCTACAAATTAATGGAAAGATAATCAATAACCTAATATATGCTGACGATACTGTACTACTAGCAGAAAATCCTAAAGATCTACAACAAATACTTAATGAAATAAACATAACAAACAAAAAATATGGACTAGATATGAATATCAAAAAGACTAAAACTATGATCATAAACAAAGAAGTTACTCAAAACCCACAAGTGGATATCAAAATAGAAGGAATAGACCTGGAGACAGTTCGAAACTACAACTACCTTGGACATACTATAACCAGTGATGGAAAATGTACAACTGAAATAAACAAAAGAACAGGAATGGCAAAAAGTAATTTTAATGTCATGTAGAACATACTAACATTAAAACAAATAACACCAGGTCTAAAACTAAGAATAGCAAAATGTTACATCTTCTCAATATTCCTATATGGTGCAGAAACATAGACATTAGACAAGAAAACAGAACAGAGAATTGAAGCATTTGAAATGTGGGTATATAGAAGAATAGGTAAAATTGGATGGAAGGAAAAGAAAACAAACGATGAAAATTGGATGGAAGGAAAAGAAAACAAACGATGAAGTCTTAAAACAACTAAAAATGAAAAGAGAAATACTAAGCGCAATTCAAACAAGACAAATGCGATTTTTGGGCCATGTTAAAAGACACAACAGTCTACTAAAAGTAATCCTAGAGGGAAAATACAAGGTAAAAGAGGCAGAGGCAGACCAAGACTAACATGGACGAGTAACATAAAAAGATGGACAAATCAGCCTATGACAACCTACACCATCAAAGCAAGAGACAGAGCAGAATGGCGCTCCATGGTAGTCAACCTTCGTTGCGGAGAAGGCACTCGATGATGATCATCTTTACGACACATATTACCATTGCTGGTGTATGTTTGGGGGGGGGGTGGAGCATACGATAGAACCAGAGGGATAAAGGCCGCTTGGTCAAAGCAGTCGCCACGACGTGTAAGACTCATTTTTATTTCACCCCGAAAGGAAAAATCCTTGTTGTCTACCGCGGGTTTCGAAAACCGTTAGCCGGCTTTTAAGAGACAAAACAGTGGTTTAAGCCGCACTGCCACTCGCACCTTCTTCTTGTCAGTAGTGAGTGTAACCTCACACATCCTTCAGTTTGTAGAAAAGTGTGAATGAAACGACTTATTATGGGGTGATTTAATAATTAATCTACCGAATGATTATCATGCTTAATTTTCACATTCTTCTTCATCTTTCCTTCCTCCTTTGCTTTTCAGCGTCGAGGGGAGATATAATTTGCGGTCTTTTGCTCTTATGTTCGCGGCTCTGGTGCTATTATGTTTCCTAGAGTATCTAAAACTCCATCAGTCCATTCTTTTCATGGTTGGCCCTTGGGTCTGGTGTCCTCGCAAGGTTTATTGAAGGCTCACTGCATTTTGAACTGTATGCCTTTTGGCATGGCCAAACCATTTTATATGTTGCTTATTTATGTACTCTATGGCGGTAACTATTCCTAGCTTTTTTTCTAGGCTCTTCATTTCTGAAATTATCTCTCATGCTCTTTTTTCTCATTTGTCTAACACTTTTCATCTTGGTAACGGTTATTTCTTATTGTTCTTGCATCTAGGGTCTAGGTCTGACATTGGTAGCTCAACATTGGAATGAAGATTGTATTATAGAGTGCCAGTTTGAATGAAGATTGTATTATAGTGCCAGTTTGAATGAAGATTGTATTATAGAGTGCCAGTTTGAATGAAGATTGTATTATAGAGTGCCAGTTTGAATGAAGATTGTATTATAGAGTGCCAGTTTGAATGAAGATTGTATTATAGAGTGCCAGTTTGAATGAAGATTGTATTATAGAGTGCCGGTTTGAATGAAGATTGTATTATAGAGTGCCAGTTTGAATGAAGATTGTATTATAGAGTGCCAGTTTGAATGAAGATTGTATTATAGAGTGCCAGTTTGAATGAAGATTGTATTATAGAGTGCCCGTTTTGCCTCTAGAGTTAATCCTTGTTGAACAATAGTGGTGATAGCTGTACGATGAATTGGAAAAAGTTGTTACATCTTGAGTCCATGTATGCTGCTTGTGAACTGTTGTTTCACGCTAGACTTCCTAGATATGTAAATTCTTCCACTTTTTTTAGTTGTCTGCCTCCAATCGTTACGTTGATGTTCTGTATCTCTTTTGCCTGCATGACTTCAGTTGTGTTGATTCGGTTGAGTCAATTTAAATGTTCTGTAGGTCTTCTATCTTTCCGTACATTAATGCCTGATCGTCTGCACACTAGAAGGTCATTAATCTCCTCTATCTTTGATGGGTTTGCTGACATGTATATGTAGTCAATGTAGGTAATATAAAATAGGGGAGATAGTTCGCATCATTATCTTACTCCTGATCTAACTTCAAAGTAGTCAGTGTAGCCTGCTGCTGTTCTTTTACGTGGGTTTGTTTGATGTTGGCTTACTCCGTATGTTGTAGTATCCCCTATAGTTTTCTGTGTATTCGGTCCAGCGCTTTTTCTTGGTCACTGAAAGCTATGTACACATTTTGATAGCGTTCAGTCGTCTTTTCTACTAGCTGTTTTAGGGTTAATAGTGCGTCAATACATCCTCTATGTTTTTTCGGAACCCCATTTGAGAATCGCTGCTTAACTGTAGTTCTATTATGGGGTTGTGCCTTTTTTCATAGTTTTGTTGTATAACTTTGCAACATGGCTGAGAAGGGAGATACCTATATATTGATTGTGGTCTCTCTTGCTACCTTTCTTTATTTTTCCACATTGGCACGATGACTACACGTTCCCAGTCTTATGGGGCTTTTTCACCATCATCATCATCAAGTACCGGACCTGCTGGCGTAGGTGATCATGTCTCTCCACAACCTTCGATCTCGACAGTTTTTATCATTTCTGTTGTTGACCTTCTGCAAAGCCATTCTCTTAAGCTGTCTGGTATTTTTTCTCTTTGTTTCCCTCTATCTCTTGGTCCCTCAATTGTTCCAGTTGTTACAATATATTCCAGTTGTTCTCTTCTCATTACATGGCCAAAAATTGATGATTGTTGCTTCCTAATATTGGAAATTAGCTCTCTTTTTGCTTTGACTTCTTTCAGAACCTCTTTTTCACCATCTCCATTCAAAGACACACAGTTTTTGTGTGCCTGTCCGGAGCGCTTTGAAATGGACTGAATCAAATAGCAACCACTAAAACTAGTTTAAATGCCATAACTGTGTTCTGTTAACAGACTTCTTAAACTTAGCATTAACATATTATTTTATAAGCATTCTATGTCAACATGTTTCATTGCATGAGTTGAACATTTTACGACTCGTTCAGTAATAAAGTAAACATTGTCTTTGACTTCATGTTAATAATACACTTTAAAATGTCTAATATAAATGTTTTATGTTTGTTTTTTTGCGTAAACCAAATCAAAAAGGGAGCTCTTAAAAAACATCAGAAAGAAGGAATCAACATTTTTCAGGCACATCATGAGAAGAGGAAAGTTGGAATACTTGGTTGCAACTGGCAAAATAAAAGGAAAGAGAGATCGCGGACGACAAAGAGAGAAAATACTGGATAGCTTGGTGTCATGGCATGGAAAACAGTCAACAACAGAACTGATACGATGCACTGTAGATAGAAGATTGTGGAGAGACATGATCGCCTACGCCAACCGGCAGGGTACATGATGATGATGATGATGAATGTCAGAGGAACACAATTTTTCGTGAATATTATATTTTTGTATTTTTTCACACAGGCAGATGACCCTCAACTGCTAGGGAGATATTCTCCGACTTCAGAGGTATTCTCATTTTTTTAATCGTAGAAAGTTAGGACGTTTTGGGGTAGATTTTTTTCTATCAATTTTGCCCAGGCTGTAGCCATTTTTTGGCCTTTGATCTACTATTTTCGATTTCTAAATGCTAATCGTTCTTTAACGTGCGCAGAGTGCACATAGGACATCCTGTTGTTGTTTTTTTCCTGCCATTCGTGAGAGCTAAACACCGGATCTCCAGAGATAAAGGGAAAGTTAAAACCACGAAGAATCCACGAATTTCTTCTTCTTCTGCGATTATGACGTCATTCATACTAGGATTCCGAACTCTCTTATGAAGTCAGCTGTCTGTTTAAGTGATTCGGTTGCCCCGTATAGTTTCTCTTCAGGGAGGTGGGTGTGGACCACATTGTCCTTCTCTGGTATGTGTACTGGGGGCAATCCTGTAGAACATGTTTTGTTGTGATTCCCACCCAGGTTTTCTTGTCCTGAAGTAGAAGACTAACCTATAGCCCTTCCATCCCCCGTCTTTTCCCAGATTCTCGGAGGTATCGCCTATGAGTAAACAATAGCTTATAAGGACATCGTTTCATCAATATGTCTATTTCTCAATGAACAAGCCATTTCACCACAGATTAAACAACGATCGTCACCACAGCGGAAAAATTATGTTGATCTCACTTGAAGGCTGATGCAGGTTTTTGCTATACGCTCACCATGCAGAGGAAAACAACGAAAATGGAATAAAGAAAGATGATATAAAAAATGTAGGGGAAGAAACTGAAAAAGAGAAGTAATGAAATGAGGAAGAGAAACTGGAAAAGAATGAATATAATGATTATATATGAACTTTTTAAAGGTGGCATTTTAATGAACAGCATAAATAATTTGTTATCTGTGTGTGAAATAGTCTTAAAAGCAGGGACGAAGAGGGAACTACAGTCTTAAAAGCAGGGACGAAGAGAGAACTACAAGTAATGATAGACATAATAGTAGAATAAAGCAACAAGAAAGGTATTCAGTCCGAATAGTAAGAAAAAAGAGGAAATGTTCTTATCGAAGAAACAATCGCCACCATCTTGCAACATAAAAATAAATGGGACCAATCTGGAAAAAAGTAATCATCGAGTGCCTTCTCCGCAACGAATGTTGGCTACCATGGAGCGCCATTCTGCTCTGTCTCTTGTTTTGATGGTGCAGGTTGTCATAGGCTGATTTGTCCTTCTTTTGATGTTACTCGTCCATGTTAGTCTTGGTCTGCCTCTGCCTCTTTTACCTTGTATTTTCCCCTCTAGGATTACTTTTAGTAGGTTGTTGTGTCTTTTAACATGGCCCAAAAATCGCATTTGTCTTGTTTGAATTGTGCTTAGTAGTTCTCTTTTCATTTTTAATCGTTTTAAGACTTCATCGTTTGTTTTCTTTTCCTTCCATCCAAATCTACCTATTCTTCCATATATCCACATTTCAAACGCTTCAATTCTCTGTTCTGTTTTCTTGTCTAATGTCCATTTACTTGGTGTTATTTGTTTTAATGTTAGTATGTTCTTCATGACATTAAAATTACTTTTTGCCATTCCTATTCTTTTGTTTATTTCAGTTGTACATTTTCCATCACTGGTTATAATATGTCCCAGGTAGTTGTAGCTCTGGACTGTCTCTAGATGTATTCCTTCAACTTTGATATTTAATTGTAGGTCTTGTAAATTTTCTTTGTTTATGATCATAGTTTTAGTCTTTTTGATATTCATATCTAGTCCATATTTCTTGCTTGTCATGTTTATTTCATTAAGTAATTGTTGTAGATCTTTAGGATTTTCTGCTAGTAATACATCATCAGCATATCTTAGGTTATTGATTATCTTTCCATTAATTTGTAGGCCTGGCATCGCTATGATGTTTTTAAAAAATTGCTCAGTGTATAGATTGAACAAGCTTGGTAATAGGATGCATCCATGTCTTACCCCTCTTTTTATATCAATGGGTGTAGAGTTCTTTTTGTTATATTTTAATATTGCTGTTTACTCCCAGTATAGATTACATATTAGCCGTATGATCATGTCATCCAGATGTATCTCTTTTAGGCATTCTATATGTTGTTTGTGGTGTACTCTATCAAAAGCTTTGGTGTAGTCTTTGAAGCAGGCATATATTGGTTTGTTTACTTCTGTGTATTTTTGGATTAATGTTCTCATGCAGATTATGGCTTCTATTGTCCCGCTATTTTTCCTAAATCCAAATTGCTGCTCATCTATTTCAGTATTGAAAAAAAGTATAAAGCGTCAAATACTAAGGTATAATAATAACATCAGATAGAGAATGCACCACAGAAAGAAAAAAGCAGAATAGCTCATGCCAAATTAGCATTTTAAAAAATTTAAAACGTCTTGGGCCAAGTCAATGACAATAGAAGTGAGAAAAAGAGTTCATCGGTGCTATATAAATCCAATCATGGCCTATGGAAGCGAATCTTGGACAGTAGACAAACAAATGAAAGACGATTAGAGGCCACAGAGATTGGATTTCTGAGAAGAGTGTTGAAAGTTTTCTGGACAACTAAAAAAAAACAAAGAGAACATTCTAAAAGAAGCCAACGCCAAAAGGTAGCTCCTAAAAATATCAGAAAGAAAAAAAATCGACATTTTTCAGGCACGTTTCTTGTTGTTTTGGATTCAGAAGCCTATGAGCTAACGCCCTTCGGCCCAATACCATTTAATGGTATCCGCAGGTATTTCTGAGTTCCCTTGTAGTTCCGTACAAGATATTCCATTTCTCAGGTCTTTCAGGAAGTAGAGTTGCTCTGATGTTAGTGAGCTTTGAACAGTCAAAAAGATGATGTAATACTGCTTCAAGTGAGTACTCACCGAGTGGATATGCTGGAGTTTGGTTTCGTTGTATTCTATTGATGTGGTTGTACGTTGCTTGGCCTTTTGATCTTATTTCCCTGTGGATTCTTGAGCAGTCTACTTTGGATTGCTTTTGTTGGTTTTCATAAATGCCACAACAAAATCAATTATTTTATTCTTACTCGTTTAAATATTAGAGATAGTTTTTCTTATCTTCATCAGTTTATTTTTTTTTTAGTTATGTCTTGTCATATTTGTTCTTGCATTCTACACAATATATTTTTTTAATTTTCTTAACAATATTTGTTTTATAATTTTTAATATTTTTTTTTAATATTTAGAAAAGAAATATTTATTTCAGTTTTCCCCCGCCTGAAATGTTGTCTAACATATAAACAAATTCATTTTACCACTTTTTTTCTTCTTTCTATTTTTTCTGTAATTTCAGCTTATACTTGCTTTTATTTTAGTACGTTGTTACGCGTTAATATATATATATATATATATATAGTCCTATCGGATATGGAGGGTTAAAAAAAAGGCGTCCCTGTTCTTTTTATGAACATATTTTTTTTTCGTTCGCCAACTTTGACCTCTGTCGAAGTTCCTAGAGACTAGGAACTAAATTTTGCGTGTTGATACATTTTTCTGGCAGCCGTGTGCACATGGGTCCCTCGCCGCACGGGCAGATGACACCGACTTCGGATGTACTCATATATTTTCAGTCGATGAGTAATTGACGTTTCAAGCCGGGCCTCGCTGCTGAGACTAGGAGTGGTTGCCGCAGAGAGAAATCATAAATAAAAATCCCAACCGGTATAGCCGGGATTTGAACCCACAACCTCTCTGTCTCGATGCCGGCGTCTTGCCTCGACACCAACCAGTCCCCTTATGAATATATAAGAACCCTTGGCATTCGAAAATTGAAGTGCATAGACAATGTGATCTTGAGTGGACGAATTTAAAAAAACAAGTAAAGTTCCTACCGTTTTATTATCACAAAAAATAAACTAGGTTTATTAAACTACCCCTCATCCTGATTCATTGTGTTAAGATCTCGTTACGTTATCGGGAACGAGATTAAAATATGAATACAATGTGCGAGCATAGTGGTGAGAATGGTAAGACAAAAATGAAATACTTCATTTATAATATGGTTGAACAAGTTTAGTTTTCTTTGGATGATTAATACTTCACGTAACAAGAAGTGGATGATTAATACTTCACTTAACGAGAAGTGGATGATTAATACTTCGCTTAACAAGAAGTGGATGATTAATACTTCACTTAACAAGAAGTGGATGATTAATACTTCGCTTAACAAGAAGTGGATGATTAATACTTCACGTAACAAGAAGTGGATGATTAATACTTCACTTAACGAGAAGTGGATGATTAATACTTCGCTTAACAAGAAGTGGATGATTAATACTTCACTTAACAAGAAGTGGATGATTAATACTTCACTTAACAAGAAGTGGATGATTAATACTTCGCTTAACAAGAAGTGGATGATTAATACTTCGCTTAACAAGAAGTGGATGATTAATACTTCACTTAACAAGAAGTGGATGATTAATACTTCACTTAACGAGAAGTGGATGATTAATACTTCGCTTAACAAGAAGTGGATGATTAATACTTCACTTAACAAGAAGTGGATGATTAATACTTCGCTTAACAAGAAGTGGATGATTAATACTTCCCGTAACAAGAAGTAGATGATTAATACTTTGTTTAACAAGAAGTAGATGATTAATACTTCGCTTAACAAGGAGTGGATGATTAATACTTCACTTAAGAAGAAGTGGATGATTAATACTTCAGTTAACGAGAAGTTGATGATTAATACTTCGCTTAACAAGAAGTAGATGATTAATACTTCGCTTAAGAAGAAGTGGATGATTAATACTTCAGTTAACAAGAAGTAGATGATTAATACTTCACTTAACGAGAAGTTGATGATTTATACTTCACTTATAAAGAAGTGGATGATTAATACTTCACTTAAGAAGAAGTGGATGATTAACACTTCATTTAGCAAGAAGTAGACGACTAATACTCACTTAACAATAAGTAAATGGTTAATACTTCACTTAACGAGAAGCTGATGGTTAATGTTTCATGCAATAAGTGAATGATTAATACTCCACTTCACTAATACTTCAATTGGCCGCAGATTCTAACGATAGGTGTGAATTTATTATGGCACAGAAATTTCCAGAAGACCGAACAATGTCACCTGCCACTAATAGTGAATGTTTTATCTTTACTGATTTCAAAGACAACAAAAAGTGGTTGGTTTACTCTAGACAGAAAAATAAAAGGTAAACAAAGTTGCTAGAAAGGACCTCTCTGAAGTGTGATAGAAGCATAACTAATAGATTAATCATCATTAGGTAAGTACCATACGTCCTTAGTATTAGTGGTACCATGTAAAAATTAAAAAAACTACAAAATAAATATGTCTAAGGGGTTGCCAAACGGTCATTAAAACAGTATTTAAGCTCGGAATGTTGAATTAGAGACAACGGATTTTTACTTGAAAGTACACAGACAGTTTTTAAGTTTAGAAGAAGTTGAGAAGCTCCCAATCGATAGTCATCGCGGAGCTTTTATTTAATTTTTTTTTTCCCCTGTAAAGCACAGTGATTAAGTATTGTGGCGCTTCCATTTTCTATCAATAAATTACATGTTTCCTTGCAACAAATTCTCCTATTTCTTTATGCCAATAGTTATGTCTGTCTGTGTACCTATATGTTTGCATATACATATATAATATATATGTATGTATATATATATATATATATATATATATATATATATATATATATATATTGTTCCTGAGTTATTTGCGGCTCATCATCATTGCACTATGAACATGTCTATATGTGCTCAAATCCCCTCCTCAGCAAGTCCCGCAGTGTTCAGCAATTGATGACTCCAATTCTGTGTTGGTTGATAAGTCTTCACGTATGGTCACTAAGTTTCTCGTTTCTGGCTGTGCCCATCTTATCTCCCATCTCTTTGATCCGAAGGAGTGACGTAGACTCATGGTTGTCGAAGTCCTATTCCCTTTCCACATCTCGAGACATTGATGATGTCCGCCCGATCCATTGGTTGACCGTCTTCAACGACAGCACAGATAGCCGACCTGTCCTCTTTCATTTCCCCGTTTCCCGCATGTCCAGGGACGTAGACAAAGGTGACCTTACCTATTTTTGACTTCCGCAATGACTCTACCCATTGCCTGCATACAAAGCCCGCCTCCACTTTTTTTATCATGCTTATCGAAACAGTATACAGGCGTGGGTGTAATCTTGTGACTCTAATCCATCGTCAATCCTACTCGTGGTCATAACGTATGCACCACTGTCTTCGTAGACTATTCTGCCTGCCGAGCGTGCTGTAAATGTGCAAGCACTCTTTTTGTGTCGTATTACAGATCCGTCTGTATAGATGACTGCATCTTTCTTATTGGTGTTATCCCAGATGAGACCGTTAACCTCGGCACTGACCACAAATAAGTTATGTTCCCTACATTTCCTGTCGAGTGTGAAAATACACGAGAATGTCCCCCTGAATGACGTAGGCACTGGTATCCACTCCCTGCCAGCGTTGATATATATATATATATATATATATATATATATATATATATATATATACGTATAAACAAATATATAAGTGGTGGCCTGTTTTTCTTTACAATTTATTCTGTTTTATCCTTGGGCAAAAAAACGGTAGACTACACTGAAAGACTTAATTACTCAAATGAACAAAAAACATAACAGCAATTTCGTATTACTCTAAAAAGTAATTAATTGAGTGAAATAACACGAAGGTTTGTTCAGAAGGGGAACACTGTATGTACGACGATAGGTAAACATTATTTTCTTGTATTGCCAGATGAAGTAATTAATTACGATTTTTAACAAAATGGGTTTGGGGTGGGGGACATTAATAATCTGTGTCTCCACCGGTAACGGAAAAAAAAGACATCAATTTCGTGCTATTTTTTTTTTTAAATATATTATATCTGTTTCAATTAATTTTGTGAAATGATGCTAAAGTAGGAAGCGTCTATATTAGTAAACACAAAAAAGAACAATAATTTTAATTAATTAAAAAAGCATGAAAATGCTTACGAAAATGGAATTATATACTGCTTGTATAATGGGTAATAATGCACTGTAAAATATATTTGAAATATTATGATTAAAACTATTGTCCGTTCGTGGCCATTATTAGAAGAAGATTGACTACATTTTAAAAAATAAAAAATAATAATAATAGGTAACGATCCAAACAATCATGGAAAAAAAACACAAAATACCATCGAATATGAACACATTAAAGGCAACTCAGAAGCAATTGACAACGGAGATAACCAAATCCACATACTAAATAATAATTTTTAAAATATGCATTTTTTATAAAATAAATACTAGATTATTAATAAATCTAAATAATTTTAAGTGTTTAGTGCCTTTGTTTCAGGATCAGAAGTGCCTTGGTTCAATTCTCAAAAAGTGGCGGATCCTTTATTCGGACAGACAGGGCTCCTTGTTTGCACTAACTCTAGAAATGGGCACCAAAGAGTAAAGGTAAAGGTAAAGGTAATGGTAAAGGTAAAGGTAAAGGTAAAGGTAAAGGTAAAAAGGTAAAGGTAAAGGTAAAGGTAAAGGTAAAGGTAAAGTACGAGGCTTGGACCGGAGTCTTAGCACGCGCGTTTCCACCCATATGTGCTCGGCCGCCTATCCAGAAGTGTTCGGAGATTTCTGGATAGTGTCGCTTCAAGCATCGAAACTCACGATGCGAGGCGACATTCCTCACATTCCCAGGGTAATACCCTAGTACCCATTTCTGCCAACGGCTGGGTCGACCGTGGGGGCATTTTTCTTTTCCAACCACGAGTACAACTCACACTGCTCCCAGCGGGAATCGAACACGGGTTGTCCGAACGTCGGTAGCCCAGCTATATATATATATATATATATAAACGCTATGAATGTATGTACTTTTACGTATGTGTTTATATGATATGCATATACGCGCGTGTGTGTGTATGTGTGTGTGAGACAGACAGAGAGAGAGAGAGAGAGAGAGAGAGAGAGAGAGAGAGAGAGTGAAAGAAATGCAAAGCGATGTTCATATCATTTATCGATTGATATTAATACATGTATTATTTATTGTAATGGGTGATGAGGTTATAAAGTGCCAACAGTCCTTGTTATTGTTGAAGCTGTTTTCCTTTTTTACTTCCTCTTCATCGAAGGAGTATTACCATTTTGGACGAGTGGGAGGAGTCCGTTTCTTTGACAGCCAATTATCTGCTACCACAAGATAATAATAGGTATGAGGTCAGATAAATGTATGAGACATATTGCCAAATGAAAATAATAGATACTGTGTATGAGGCCTGCGGAGAAGCGGTTCCAAAGAAATGATCGAGAGAGATAAATAAAACTAGATCCCACCTCATTTTTGCTATTATTATTATACCGACAAAGGATATAAGCTATAGTGGTGTTTTAAAATGCTATAGGACTCAAACAGAAAAAAAGTATAACGTGTGTCTGTTATTGATCCAGGCGCAGTGTGGACGTTTACTAATTTGAGTACAAAAGAAAGCCATGTATTGTTAGAGTGTATTTAAGTTTCTTTCCTTATGTCTGAAACTTTCTCTATAAGAAAGAGCGTTTATGCTAAAAGTGTATTCAGTTTAATATGATCAAGCAAATTGGCGATCAATCCTGATGGCGATTTAGTTACTCTGTCTCTATCTTTGTGTGCATGTTTATGTTAGTCATATCTCATATCTTTGTGTGTGCATGTCTGTGTATGTCACATCTCATATCCCTGTGTGTGCATGGCTATGTTAGTCACATCTCATATCTTTGTGTGTGCATGTCTATGTTGGTCATATCTCATATCTTTGTGTGCGTGTCTATGTTAGGCATGTGTCATATCTTTGTGTGTGCATGTCTATGTCAGTCATATCTCATATCTTTATGTGCATGTTTATGTTAGTCATGTGTCATATATCTTGATGTGTGTCAGTGTTAGTCATGCCTCGTATCGCTGTGTGCATGTCTGTGTTGGTCACATCTCATATCTTTGTGTGTGCATGTCTGTGTTAGTCACCTCTAGTGACTCGGGCAGATGGTGCTCGTAAACCTGGGAGGGCCGACCATCTAAGAGCAGAATCCCCCTACAGAAAAGATCATCTGCTGCCTTGCAGGAAGATTGGGGATAATCAAAGGCTAAGGAATGCAATCCTGAATAAAATGCTGGCTGAAATCGGATGCACTGGGCCACTGGGGCAGAACACAGTGCAACGTTTTAACGGGTGTTCAATCAGAGTGGATCTGGCAGACTCTAATTGTGATGTTCTGTCTGTGGGGGCGATCAACACACTTAATCTGACAGCTGACTTCATGTGAGAGTCTGGAATCCTACTCTGATTGAGTCCTAATCGCAGAGAGAGAGAGTTACTCTGTCTTAACAGACAGAGCAATCGCAGCGGTCGTTTTGGTTGTAAATTGAACTTCCTTGTTGTTTAATTGTTCGTCCTGATTGCGCTGGTAGGACACACTGCGAAAGCCAACTGAGAGTGTTAGACAACAAACCCTTTGTTACGAATCCCAGTAGGAGGAGATAAAGTGGAAGGCCGAAATATATTTGGAGAAACACAGAGCATGCAGAAATGAAGAGGTTGGAGAGATATGGAAAGATCTCAAGAGAATGGGAAGAAACAGGGCGGCTCGGAAAATAAACATACTTGTTATAAATGTACTTCTTGCCCTGAAATGATTCGCTGATCTATTGCCTCGGAAGTTTGCCTGTATATAAATATTCATTTATTATTATTTGTCTCCAGTCTAAATCACGGGAAACTACTATTCGTGCTGTTTCGACCTATAACTGTTTATCTGCAAAGCATGTATTCAGTCCTACCTTATCCGGGAGATACTTGTCTTACTAGGAAAATACAGATGTACTATTAATTCCCAAGCCGTTTGCTCTAGCATTTGGTTCTTGTGACAAGGAGCTGTGTCGATGAGTATGGGTTCGACCCAGCTTCGGGCCATATATTGTTCGTTGTTTTTTTTTTTTTTTTTTTTTTTTGTAGTTGATTATCTGTGATTTTGTTTCGAGTGTTGTAAACATACCTTTTCCCCTGAAATGATTCGCGGCTTGAAGAGTGTTTGTTGAAGACCTATGCTCCAGAAATAGTTGAGAAGAGTACCTGTGTTAAGGGATTTTTTTGTGTGCTACGTCATCGTAATGGCTCATCGTACATCCCTAGACCGGCCGTACGATAATCTTACGGTCTGTTGTTTGATGTGCGACGGGGATAATCTGAGGACTAACTGTATGTCTATATGTTCGGAAATGGAGTCAACAACGATGGCCTAACATCATCAAGCGCTATACATTTTTTTTAAAATACGACGATCATCATTTTCAAGAGGATGTGAACTTCCGGTCAATATGGTGGATAGGCGGCAGATACCATTAGAGGCTATGTCTGAAAAGTGTTCCTTGTTGCAGTTTCCTCATATTCCAAGTCCGGCTTGTTGCAGGAGCTACTGAGTTAAGTGCTTTGTGCACACCGTGAGCTGTGTGTCTCATCCGTTTTGATCATGTTTCGATATTCCCATTGTTTACGATGAATGATGATATCGTATGACAGGGAACAGTTGGCTGTGTTCACTTTCTGCACGGTTTCGCCTTGTGTCTTTTGGCGTGTGCTGAGACTGCTACGATGGGGACTACAGTTACATTTCTTTGTTTGGGAGATGAGATATTAATTCGGATAATTACGCTGGCACAGGCGGTTGAGCAATTATTGATTTTAATTCGCTTGCAGTGATACCGGGGCCTTCCATAACCAAATAACCTGTGTTAAGGACATCAAATTATTCTGGTAAGCTGTTACTGTTACTATTCCTGACCTTTTCCTGCCTACGTGTATACAAAAGTCATTTTCACCAACAGAGGCAAGTTTCTGTTTATATTACACTCGATTACCTTGATAAATGCCAATAGATAGCGGTCTGTTCTCTTTCTGTGAGAGAGATTGAAGAACATTCCGTACAATTCGTGTAACCTCATTGTCCTTCTAAAAGTCAGTACTGGAAACAGACAAAGGAACTATTTACAAAAGCAATGAGAACCGTGGGGAACAATACTTTATTTTTCGTATCCGCGTACTCAAAGCGCTAATCGTACTACAAATAAAATGTGTGCTGGTGGTCATTCATCATCATCGTGTGCCTTCTCCGCAACGAAGGTTGGCTACCATGGATCGCCATTCTACTCTGTTTCTTGCTTTGATGGTGCAGGCTGTCATAGATTGACTTGTCCATCTTTTGATGTTACTCGTCCATGTTAGTCTTGGTCTGCCTCTGCCTCTTTTACCTTACATTTTTCCTTCCAATATTACTTTTAGTAGGCTGTTGTGTCTTTTAACATGCCCCAAAAATGTCATTTGTCAATACAAAATATTTTTGTTATCGTCACATGTATCGCCACAAAATGTACCGTTCTTTGGTCATAGAAAAATCTTATTACTAACACCATATTCTCCATACGCCATTTAAAAGCATGTAGGAAGGTTCACTTGTTATGGTTATGGTAGGCCCTGGTATCACTGCAAACGAATTAAAATCCATAATTGATCAACCGTCGTGTCAGTGGAATCATCCGAATTTTTATCTCATCTCCCAAACAAAGAAAGGTAGATGTAGTCCCATCATAGCAGTCTCAGCACATGACAAATGACATAGGGCGAAACCGCACAGAAAGTGAACACAACCGTCTGCTCTCTGTCTTACTATATCATCATTCATCGTAAACAATCGGAATATCGAAACATGATTAAGACGGATGAAACGCACAGCTCATGATGTGCAAACTCAGTAGCTCCTGCAACAAGCCGGACTTGGGCTATGAGGAAACTGCAACAAGGAACACTTTTCTTACTTAATTATATGTTCGTCATAGGCCTATCTAGACGTGGGAGAGGAAGACACTTTATTTATATTATTTGTACGGTAAGACACTCTCCAAGTGTCGTGTGGTTCCTTTATTAGTATTTTCCTCCACTTTCACAGCATTCTCTTGTCCACATCCAGAAAATATGCCTCCTCCCATTCGCAATTTTCACTTGTTCATATTTTATTTTCCTTATTCCACTTTGATGGCTCTTCTTTTACGAATAATTTTAGGCGGAAATATAAAATAGCATATATATGTCAGTATGTGTGTATGTCTGTCACTGGGTTAATTTGTGTTTCTTCTCTCCCTAAAATATGTGATGGTCATAATCCTCGCGCCATTAGTGACACCTGGCAGAGCAATAAGCGATTGAATGTTATATTAGAAAATGTATTCTTCGATCTGCCATTAAGGATAATGGCTATGGCAATCTCATTACTACCTGGCTAGTCTTTATGGCATCCTACTTGAAAATATTAATTATGTACGTTGATACGCGTTAAGCTATTAAATCACCTACTGTTCGCAATTCTGATGCTGTAATCAGGCGTAATGTGACTCTTGCCACTATTTATAATAGAATGTACGTACATGACAGCATAAGATGACTTTTGCCACTATTTAGAATGTACGTACATGACTGTGTAAGATGACTTTTGCCACTATTTAGAATGTACGTACATGATAGTGTAAGATGACTTTTTCCATTATTTAGAATGTACGTACATGATAGTGTAAGATTACTTTTTCCATTATTTAGAATGTACGTACATGATAGTGTAAGATGACTTTTTCCATTATTTACAATGTACGTACATGACAGCGTAAGATGACTTTTGTCACTATTTAGAATATATGTACATGTTAGCATAAGATGACTTTTGCCACTATTTAGAATGTACGTACGTAATAGTGTAAGATGACTTTTGCCACTATTTAGAATGTACGTACGTGATAGTGTAAGATGACTTTTGTCACTATTTAGAATGTGCGTACGTGATAGTGTAAGATGACTTTTGCCACTATTTAGAATGTACGTACATGACAGCGTAAAATGACTTTAGCCCCTATTTAGAATGTACATACATGACAGCGTAAGATGACTTTTGCCACTATTTAGAATGTACGTACAAGACAGCATAAAATGACTTTTGCCCCTATTTAGAATGTACAAACATGACAGCGTAAGATGACTTTTGCTCCTACTTAGAATATACTTACATGACAGCGCTGGATGACTTTTGCCCCTATTTAGAATGTACAAACATGACAGCGTAAGATGACTATTGCCCCTACTTAGAATGTACTTACATGACAGCGTAAGATGACTTTTGCCCCTATTTAGAATGTACAAACATGACAGCGTAAGATGACTTTTGCCCCTATTTAGAATGTACAAACATGACAGTGTAAGATGACTTTTGCCACTATTTAGAATGTACGTACATGACAGCGTAAGATGACTTTAGCCCCTATTTAGAATGTACATACATGACAGCGTAAGATGACTTTTGCCACTATTTAGAATGTACGTACAAGACAGCATAAAATGACTTTTGCCCCTATTTAGAATGTACAAACATGACAGCGTAAGATGACTTTTGCCCCTACTTAGAATGTACTTACATGACAGCGCTAGATGACTTTACATGACAGCGCTAGATGACTTTTGCCCCTATTTAGAATGTACAAACATGACAGCGTAAGATGACTATTGCCCCTACTTAGAATGTACTTACATGACAGCGTAAGATGACTTTTGCCCCTATTTAGAATGTACAAACATGACAGCGTAAGATGACTTTTGCCACTATTTAGAATGCACTTACATGACAGCGTAAGATGACTTTTGCCCCTACTTAGAATATGCGTACATGATAGTGTAAGATGACTTTTGTCCCTATTTAGAATGTGCGTACATGATAGTGTAAGATGACTTTTGCCCCTACTTAGAATGTACTTACATGGCAGCGTAAGATGACTTTTGCCCCTACTTAGAATGTACTTACATGACAGCGCTAGATGATTATGTCAACTTTTTAAAATTTCTTCTGATTATTTTAAAATATTTGTGTTTTGTTTCGTTTGTTTTCGTCCCCGATGCACATTTTTAAATCGAAACGTAGTCTTTATTTAATCGTGCCTTGTTCGTAAAGCTGAAACATATAGCTCGTCTTTTATTTTTCTGTATAATCATCGAACATTATAATTATTCAGGTTATTAATTGTTGCTGGTTTTGGTATTCCTCAAACATTGATAATCACTTCATCATCATCAAGTACCGGGCCTGCTGGCGTAGGTGATCATGTTTCTTTACAACTTTTGATCTCGACTGTTATTTATCATTTATGTCCTTGACCTTCTGCTAAGATATTTTCTTAATTAAGTTGTCTGGTATCTTTTCTCTTTGCTTCTCTCCATCTCTTCATCCCTCAATGTTCCCAATTGTTACAATATATTACGGATGTCCCTCTCTCATAACATGGCCAAAAAATGATGATTGTTTCTTCCTAATATTTGCTCTCTTTATGCTTTGGCCTCTTTGAGAACGTTTTCATTACTCTTCTTAGCTGTCCATGGTATTCTCAACATTCTTCTGTAAAACCACATTTCTACAGCCTCCAGTGATCGATCTTCTTGTCTGTTGTTCTATTGTCCACGATTAACATATATATGTTAAGACTGGCTCTATATAACATTTAAGATCTCTTTTTCTTGTTTCTATTATCAAAAACGGATTGCACAGTATCTTCCTCATTTTTTTTTTTTTTTTTTGAAAGCTGTTTTTGCCTGAGCCCTTCTGCATCTCACCTCTGTTGTGCATCTACCATCTGAGGTTATGAATGATCCCAGATATTTAAATTCATTTACCTGTTCCACTTATTATTGTTCCACTTGTCTTTACTGTGCATTGCGGTGATGTCTTTTTCTTTGTTGTTACCATCTCTTCTGTCTTTTTGCTATATAAAGCTGAGTCCTTTAATTGTGCTTTCCTTCACTATAATATCTAATGAGTAATAATCACCTATTAGTATTTAATGATTGTTCTGTCCCTTTATGTGAAAGCTAACAAATAATTTAAATATTGATCTTTATAACGACAACGTGTTTTAATTATTTCTTCTTCTTGTATCCATTAACTGTTAAATGTCATCTATCATCCATTTCCTTCTTGAATTTATACTCATTGATGGTATGAACTCTTTTGATGTTTGTTGCATTGATTCTTCTAGCATTTTCCACTGTTCATCACTGCTTTATATCTTCTCTATTGCATTGTATCGGTTCTGAATTGTGATGCTATATTTGTTTTGTTACATCTTGTCTAATTTGAGTAATCTAAATTTAACTTGATTTTAACTTAGGCTCGTTTTGCTGCTTTTAATGTTACTCTAAGCTTTCCCACAACTGATGACTATTGCAAAATGATCACTACTGCAATCTGCCCCTGGTCTAGTTTTAACAAACACTAGACTGTTTCTAAATCTATTGATTATTATTGTATAATCAATTTGACTACGTGCGTTGTCTCCTGGGCTTTTCCATGTTCACAGACGTCATGGATGTTGCTTAAACCGGGTGTTTCCTATCATCATGTTTTGTATTGTTGCCCAGTCAATAAATTTGTCTCCTCTTTCATTTCTCTCGCCTAAGCCACAATAACCAACTTCCTGAACTCTTTCCTTTCCTACTTGCGCATTGAGATCCCCTAGAGCTATGATGTATCATGTGGTAGAGCTACGGTGTATCATGTGGTTTGCATTCACGAAGTGCCATATTAAGCTCGTGGTAAAATGTACCAACTTTATCCTCCAGACTGTCTGCTGTTGGTGCATAAACTTGTATGTATGAGGTGTAAAAATGTACTACAGCAGAATTATACTCAAATCATCTTTCAGAACTGAGAAAATTTACCAAACCTACTAAAATATCGTCAACAAACAATTATGTAGTTCAATTAAATTTAATACCTCATTCCCTTAACATGTTCTGTGTTATAGGGCGTTCGTTAGCTTGTGTATGAACATAGAGTACCAAATTAAAACTAAATCATTTTTTTTTTTACTAACGCTGACTTTACCATATTAATTTAGAGGTATCGATTATGGACATCAAACAAAATACGGAAACTTGAGTGTGGGAAACATGTGTTACACAATCTATAAATACATGCTTGTAGCTGTTCTTCACTGTAGGTAAATATTTCTACGACTTATCATGATATTACATTGTGAGTGAGTGAGTGAGTGAGTGAGTGAGTGAGTGAGTGAGTGAGTGAGTGAGTGAGTGAGTGAGTGAGTGAGTGAGTGAGTGAGTGAGTGAGTGAGTGAGTGAGTGAGTGAGTGAGTGAGTGAGTGGGTGGGTGGGTGGGTGGGTATGGGTGAGTGAGTGAGTGAGTGAGTGAGTGAGTGAGTGAGTGAGTGAGTGAGTGAGTGAGTGAGTGAGTGAGTGAGTGAGTGAGTGGGTGGGTGGGTGGGTTGGTGGTGTGTGAGTGAGTGAGTGAGTGAGTGAGTGAGTGAGTGTGAGTGAGTGAGTGAGTGAGTGAGTGAGTGAGTGAGTGAGTGAGTGAGTGAGTGAGTGAGTGAGTGAGTGAGTGAGTGAGTGAGTGAGTGAGTGAGTGAGTGAGTGAGTGAGTGAGTGAGTGAGTGAGCAATCATGCACATATGTGTGTCTGACATTTATACATGTACTCGTTATGAGATTTAAGTATGTTTAATCCAATGATTAACAAAAACAGTACAATATCAATATGTACCAAGCCACAGAATGTGCCCTTGATAGAAGCATCATTGTTTAAGCTTGTGAGCAAAAAAAAAAAACAGATCAGGATAAAAGAAAGAAAGAAAGAAAGAAATAAAGAAAGAAAGAAAGAAAGAAAGAAAGAAAGAAAGAAAGAAAGAAAGAAAGAAAGAAAGAAAGAAAGAAAGAAAGAAAGAAAGAAAGAAAGAAAGAAAGAAAGAAAGAAAGAAAGAAAGAAAGAAAGAAAGAAAGAAAGACTACATTGATACAACAATCAATTTTTGTTTAGCTTTACAAATAAAATAAAAATATTAATTGAAATAGAATGTGCATCATGGCAGAAAATAACCAATCAGCCATTATGATTGCAAATAGATTGTTGTATACTAGGCGTTTAACATAGAACCCATGCACCCCATTTTATCCTATTCGTGCTAGAATTTCAAAAAATAACTTCCTTCCAGGCTGCCTAAGTGACGTAATGTTTCTGCTCTCCTAATTTCATATTTCTTTTGTGTCGGAGATTTGCCTGGGCATCAATTAGTATCTCACTGTCAAAAATGACTCAGCAACTCATATCTGACAGCTTGCACTAACATATTGTTGTTAGTGGATCCAGAAGCATGTGAGATAACGCCTTTCGGTTCTATGCCATGTAATGATATCTGATATGTAATGAAGTTGGGAAAACCATCCGACTGGACTACCGACGTTCGGACAACCTGTGTTCGATTCCCGCTGGGGGCAGTGTGAGTTGTACTCGAGGTTGGAAAAAAAAATATCCCCACGGTCGACCCAGCCGTTGGCATAAACTGGTACCAGGGTATTATCCTGGCAAGGCGAGGAATGTTGCATCGTATCGTGAGTTCCGATGCTTGAAGCGACACTATCCAGAAATCTCCGAACATTTCTGGATAGGCGGCCGAACACATATGGGTGGAAACTCGCGTGCTAAGACGCCGGTTCAAGTCTCGTACTTTACCTTTACTTATTTGGTTGTAGTTAAAATGTGTATAAAGTTATAGAAGGCTGTTGCCAGGTTGGCAAACGAAAAACAATTTAGTACTGTGTTTTAGAGGTGTCCCTAGGCTGTCGAACTGGCAGCTCCCACCAAGCAGATTATCTTCTAAATGCTATCTTTCTATTTTATCAACCAACAATGTTAATAAACCAATATTGTTACACAAAACAAACATTAACATTTATTAATGTTATTTTATAAAAAGCTAACATTTAAAAAAAATATTCAATATAATTAAACAATTTTACACAATATAGTTATTTTAAAATGTGTTTAAACATTCATTCGTGAAACAAAAACGTCATTCTTTGATGAATAATCCTTCAAAGAGAGAAAATAAATAAATTAAATGTTGTTTTGGTAATTTTGCCTAGTTTTTGGCGACGTAAGGTCCATTCATCCTCAGACTGTCTTTTAGGTTATATTAAACTGCATTTGCCATCCAAAAATAAAAGTTAAAATCACTCTTGTTGTATGATTATAAATAAAAAAATGTATGTATTTATACATTTTAAATTGGTCACGAGACTCGGGATACAAATAAAAAAGGGAAGTTTTGTTTATATAGAAGTGCATACTTGGAAACAATTTAAAAAAGCTTCATTTTCATTTTTCTTCAAGTTCAATCAATATTATTTTGGTCCGTTGTCACATAGCCACTAAAAGAAGTGGGGCCTATGGGTCTACTCTGTCTTATTGGATTAATCCGGCATTGTATAAACCCAACCCTTCAAATAATATTTCCAAATAATTACTAGCTATTAAATACTGTTATGAAAATGAATGTCAGTAAAATGCCAAACCATACGTTATTCCTTATATCTTCAGTCTAATTCCCCTCAACAACGCTCGTCGAATTTAAAAAAAAAAAAAAAAAAGTTAAAGTACCCCCGTCATGCCAAGTGGCGTATAGGGAATATGGTGTTAGTGACCATCAATTTTACAGACCTTCGGCACATGATTTCTGGGGTAATGTGGTCGGTATTACGCCCGTGCCGCTTTACTTTCCCAGAAAAAAATCAGGTACCCATTAAAGGCTGGGTGAACCCGGAAGCCGTCGGTTGGGATCGAACCCTACCTCTTGTCCTTTGTAGTCCAGTTCACTAACCACTGAGCTATCGCGGCTCCCGCTCGCCGAATTGACACTGGTAAATTACCAAAACCAGTGAGGAGATACTCAATGAAGCCAACACAAAATGGTAGCTCCTAAAAAATATCACAAAGAAACAATCAACATTTTTAGGGCACATCATGAGAAGAGGAAAGTTGGAATATTTGGTCACAACTGGCAAAATACAGGGAAAGAGACATCGAGGCGGACAAAGAGAGAAAATACTAGATACTAACTTGGCGTTAATGGCATGGGAAACAGTCAACAACAGAACTGAAACGATGCATTGTGGATAGAAAATGTGGAAGGACATGATCGCCTACACCGACCGGTACGGCACATGAGTAAATGTTCAGTACTAATAATGATGAGGTAAAATATAATAATTATTGTAAGTCAAGTAGCAATAAAAAGGGAAAAATGGATTCCCACCACGTTTTAAAGGAGCATTATGGATATAGTGTTAATTAAGAAAAGTAAAGTACCCCCGTCACGCCAAGTGGCGTGTTGGGAAATATGGTGTTAGTGACCCTATATTTTACAGACCTTCAGCACATGATTTTTGGGGTAATGTGGTCAGTATTACGCCCGTGCTGCTTTACTTTTCCATAAAAAGATCCGGTACCCATTTAAGGCTGGGTGAACCCGGTGCCGTCGGTTGGGATCGAACCCTACCCCTTGTCCGTGGTAGTCCAGTTCACTAACCACTGAGCTATCGCGGTTCCATATACTGTTAATGCTTATATATTATATGATATTATACATATATATATATATATATACATATACATATATATAGTAATGACCAATAGCATATTTTATAATGTAGCAACATGCTGTATCAATTTATGGCTGGGTGAACCCAGAAGCCGTCGTGTGAGATCTAACACAACCTCTTGTCTTTAGTGATCCAGTTCATTAACCTCAGAGAGGTTGCGCTTCCCCGAAGTCGCAATATTGATGATGTAGCTGTCCCATAACATGTATCATGGCCACCGAATTTGGAGGTTAAGAACCCATTTTTCTTCCTCGCTACCATTACTTCCCCCCCCCCCTCCCTTCTCTGTGAGACAGGTACATATTCCTGTATCAGCTGGGTCGACTGGAGAGCGTCATATTGCTGCGTTTGATGATGATGATGATGATGATGATGATGATGATGATGCGTTCGTCCGATGATTTGAGGTATTCTAACGGATACGAACCGTAGACTTCCTCCTCGTCATCCGCCCTTAAAAGGACGTTAAGTGGACGTAGTTACGTTGTGTTGAAGTTTGCAGTGTAACACTGTGATATCTGCGCCTTTCGGCCCAACACATCCGATTTCAGCCGACGCTTTTTTGTGTACCGGGTTCGTCTTCCCACTTCGATCCCTGCTCGCTTGGCCAGACTAGACAGGTTAGTCTGTTTCTAGAGGCACCACGAAGAGGTGTAGCAGGGTCTGGATGGTTCTGGTTCACCGATCCTGGCGCAAGCCATCAGTTGTGAGTCACTGACGACTTCCAGCTCTGGTGCTGGGGGGCGCGCCTTCGCCTCCATATTGCTGCGTTTGAATCCTTATTCACAAAACCAGCTCCTATTGCCAACCCAATACGTCACATCGACGCTACTGACACGCCCCGTTCTTTCATTTCTTCTTTCTCACTGGTACCGAAAAGGTGTCGTGGTTATATCATTTGTAGTTCTTGCGCTGCTCGAACTGTCTGAATTAGCGATTTTTCTTTGTTGTTACATGCCTCTGTCCCTGCATCTATCCATCTTCTTTTGGGTCTTCCTCTTGGTCTTTTCCATGCATTCTTGTGAAGAACGCCCTTGATGGTGATTGGTAAGGATTCATTCTGACCAGGTGGCCAAACCATTTAAATTGTTGTTGTTCTATATATTCTTGGCAGGGTTTTGTTCCTACCATTTTTCTTATGGTTTCATTTGGTATTCTATCTCTTCTTGTGTTGTTTGTTACTTTTTTTTCTCAAGCATCGCATTTCATATGTATTGATCGTTCTTAAATTCACGCCTCGTTCTTCTTCTTCTTTCCTTCCTCATCTGCCTTTCAGCGTCGAGGGGAGATATAATTTGCGATCTTTTGCTCTTCTGTTCGCCTCTGCTGCAGTTATGTTTCCTAGTGCTTCTAATATTCCGTCGACCCATCTTTTTCGTGGTCGACCCTTGGGTCTGGTGTTCTCACAACGTTTGTTGAAGACTCGTTGTGTTGTGTTTTGTTCTTTCTGCCTTGTCACGTTGCCAAATCATGTTATCTGTTGTTTCCTTATATATTCTATGGCGGGGGCTATTCCTAGCTTTTTTCTCAGTTCTTCATTTCTGATCTTATCTCTCAGACTGTTTCCTGTCATTGGTCTAACACATTTCATCTCTGCAGAGGTTATTTTTCTTATTGTTCTTGCATCTAGGGTCCAGGTCTGGCATTGGTAGCACAACGTTGGGATGAAGATTGTATTGTATAGTGCTCGTTTTGCCTCCAGAGTTATTTCCTTGTTGGACAATAGTGGTGATAACTGTCCGATGATTTGACAAGCTTTGTTGCATCTTGATTCTATCTCTGCTGTTTGAGAATTATCGTTTGTCATTAGACTTCGTAGGTATTTGAATTCCTCTACTTGTTTTAGTTGTCTGCCTTCTATAGTTATGTTGATGTTCTGTTTATTTTTGGCGACATTCATGACTTCTGTTTTGTTGATGTTGATTTTCATGTTGTATTTTGTGCCTGAGATGTTGAGTTTGTTTAAGTGTTCTTGTAGGTCTTCTATTGTTTCATGTATTAGTGCCTGGTCGTCTGTAAAACGCCTCGTTGATGAGCTAAAATAAAAATGCAGTGCATGAGTGGTCATGGACCCCCACAGTCCTTACAACTTGTGTTGTCCAGAAATTTGTTCAATTTCTTCCATGCCATTATGCCAGAAAGACCTTGTCCTTGAATCTTTTCCGAGGAATTGTTATCTCCTTAGTTTTTTCAATTCACTCCTTTGTTGACATGTCCACTCCAAACACAAAAGAAAATATATACAATTAATAGCAAGATTTATCTATCTTTTTAAACGAGTTTTATTTGTGCATGAAGAGTTCATTATAGACTGCGAGGAAGGTACAGGAAGGCAAAGAACAGGCAAATTGATTGTTTCCCCGTTACGGATTTAAACGTTGTGAGAACACCAGACCCAAGGGCCAACTATGAAAAAGATGGATTGACGAAATATTCGAAACAATAGGAAAACATAACTGCAGGAAAAAGCCAAAAGAAGAGCAAAAGATAGCTAACTATATCGACACTGAAAGGCAAAATGAGGAAGGAACAGAATAAGAAATAAAACAAAACTCACTATTCACTACTCGGGCATGATATCCAAATCAGTTGGTTAAGTAATTTACTTTAAGTGGTTGGAAACTCTTGTTTGGCAGAAAAATAGGCTTACAAAAATCTGGAGACAAACAAACGACAAAATGGCGCTGAAAGTAAAAATAAAAAGTAAGTTTAATTCTCTGACACATAGAAGTCAAAAGTGTTTAATTTTTAGGGTATATTTTTAATGATATCTACATTTTTCCACAAATTATTTGTATTTACTTTGCTTCTAAATTCACTTACCACGAAAACTTTTAACTTCACGCACAAAAACGAGCCCGGGTTGTAGGTTTAGTTAAACAATTTTAATTTAGTACTTCTGTAGTAGTCAAGTAGTGAGTTCGTTGTTTGTTATAGTCGGGGGAGACGAGTTCGGTGATAGTCGACTCAAACAACGATTCGATCTTGTGTGTTAGTTCAACAACAGTAGTTACAACTAACTAGTTATAAGTTGTAACCTCTTTAATTTTAAAGTAAATTTACATTTTAATATTGATAAATTCAAATTCTCAATCATTATTCATATGATGATCATGATCATCATCATTTCATTATTTCATTGAGTGGGCTCAGTTGAGTTGAGTTGAGTGCATTGATATATAATCCTCGCATCGAAGGTTGGCGGTTGGCTTTCTTGGAGCGCCATTCCGCTCTGTCTCTTGCTTTAACGGTGCAAGTTGTCATAGGATAGGCTGACTTGTTTTGTCCATCTCATCCTTTGATGTTAGTCATCGTCTGCCTCCTTTATCGTGTGTTTTCCCTTCCAAGATTACTTTTTTTAGTTGGCTGCAGTCACTGCAGTGTCCTTTAACAATCCTAAAAGTCTAATTAATTTGCCTTGTTTGAATTGTGTTTAAGTTTAGTTTTCTTCATTAATTGTAAGACTTCTCATCACTTGTTTTCTTTTCTTTCTTCCATCCAGTTCTTCCTATTTTCTACATACACACATATTATAGGCTTCAATTTTCTGTTCTGTAAACTTGTCTAATGCCCATGTTTCTGCACCATACACGAATGTTGAGAAGATTTAACATACATATTGCTATTCTTAGTTTTAGCCCTGATGTTATTTGTTTAACCTCTTCAATTTGTGATTTGTTTAACCTCAGAGTTTGTAACAACTGGAAAGGCGTGACATGTTTGTCAGTTGCCTCAAAATTATTCTGCAAAATCATCATGAATAGAATAAAGATTCAATAGATACTGTAATACTTGAACAGGCTGGGTTTAGAAAAGGGAGAAGCTGCCTTGACCACATTTTTACTCTATGACTTATATTGGAGGAACACATTGAAAAGCAAAAACCTTTTGTATTTAACTTCATTGGCTTAAAAAAGCTTTCATAGAGATTCTTTGTGGAAAATTCTGAAGCACTATCTATCTATCTATTGACCTTTCGAGCCGTAGCCGGCCCATAGGGCGTAGACCAAGACACTCCTTCTCTTATCTGAATTTTTGTTCTAGCAGTTTTCAATTCTTTTAAAGATATTTTATCAAATCTCGCAATTTGTCTCTGTTCTGTGCAAGCAGCTCTATCTCATTGAGGGAGCCGAATCCTGCTGCTCTTGCCTCTCTCATCAATGTTCTTCTCAGTGTCTCTCTGGGTCTTCCTCTTTTTTCTCTTACCTGTTGTTTCCCACATGAGAGCTTGCTTTGTTATTCGGTTATTATCTCTTCTCATCACATGTCCAACATATGACCATCGTGAAGCACTATGGATTACCATAAAAAATCATATATATAATATATATCAAAAACATGTATGATAGCTACACATGTGCAGTTCGTACAGAGACGAATGTTTTCCAGTAGAAACTGGGGTTAAACAAGGATGTATTTTATCATCCTTGTTATTTGGAGTTATGGACTTCATAATGAAGAAATGCTGCACTGGTAACAAAGGCATTGAATGGATACAAGGAGACCATTTGGAGGACCTCAGCTTTGCTGATGACATAGTCCTAATCAGCAGTCAGATAAAAACGATGCAGGAAAACACAAATGAACTATCATCAATAGTGTAGTAATAATAATAACAACAAATAGGAACATTGATCAGAGAGGCAAGAGCAGCAGAAATCAGCTCCCTCAATGAGATAGAGTTGCTTGCACAGAACAGAGACAAATGGCGAGATCTGATAAAAGATCTTTACAAGGGTTGAAAACTGCTAAAATAAATATTTAGATAAGAGAAAGAGTACATGGGTCTATGCCTTATGGGCCGGCTATGGCACGAAAGGTCAATAGATAGATAGTCTTGAGCAGGTGCGTATGTCGAATGCTTTCATTTTTGAGTAGTATAATCATATCATAAATGGAGGAATTATTTTTCTCCAGCTTGGTATAGAACCGTTGATCAGAGGTTTAACAAGCTGCTATCGTAAAAATGATTTTGTTAATGAAACGTAGACCTGAATCGACTCCCTCACTGAGATAGAGCTGCTTGCACAGAACAGAGACAAATGGCGAGATTTGATAAAATATCTTTAAAAGAATTGAAAACTGCTAGAACAAAAATTTAGATAAGAGAAGGAGTATCTTCTTCTACGCCCTATGCGCCGGTTATGGCTCAAAAGGTCAATAGATAGATAGAATCCTATCATATTTATATGTCTAGTAAGTACTATATATTTTTGTAGCTCTCTTTTTATTAATTTCCTATTTTCCTTCTTGGTAAAGAGTCCTAACATTTCATGTACATATTCGTAGATCTTTCTTCTGATATAAGTTAGAACTTCTCTCCATGACTTTCTTAGGAATAGTACATCATGAGGCTCCAATCTCTTTCATGGTGGTCAGCTATATTCGTCTTTTGTGCCCTGAATATGCCTCTTGAGTATCAGTGTACACACTTTGCTGTTTTCGCTTTCCAAACCGTTAATCATTTCTTATTCTTCTGCCCCATATACTGTCACAGGTTTTGTACATTCTGGATGGACTTTTCCGGTTTGCGCCATTGTTATCAAAATAGATGTTTGCCTGTCGAACCATGAACACACATTGGCCTATCGATGATAGTTTAAACACAATGACACAAGAAGAATAAATACTATTGCACGCGGGGACTGGTTGGTCTTGAGGCAAGATGCCGGCCTCGAGATAGAGAGGTTGTGGGTTCAAATCCCGGCTGCACTGATTGGGATTTTTATTTATGATTTCTCTCTGCGACAACCACCCCTGATCTCAGCAGCAAGGCCCAGCTTGAAATGTCAATTACTCATCGACAGAAAAAATATGAGTACCTTCGAAGTCGGAGTTATATGCGCGGCGAGGGGCCCTTGTGTAGACAGCTGCCAGGGAAAAACAGATTAATATGCAAAATTCAGTTCTTAGTCTCTAGGGACTTCGTCAGATGTAAAAGCTGGCGAACAAAAAAGTATTCCACTGAAATATCAATAAAGTTCACAGTCCATCCGCTCGTCAGAAGTAAACTTAAGTGTCATATGGTACATATTATTTATTATGTATATAATCAGTTACAGTACACAAAGAAACAATATTCTAATCTATCTACTATAACTTCTAAAACTAAATTATTCTAATCTTTCTTCTTTCTTTATGATGATTCTTATATTTTTCTCTTGGTGACTACTCAAACTCTTCCTTGTTCATCATATATTTTATATAATCATAAAATAATGATAATAATAAAAATGAATATATAAAATCTGTAATCTAATTCAATAGCATGAATTGTATATTGATTATATAATTATATTATAGAAAATTATTAAAATATCATTAAGTATAATATAATTAACTCTTTCCATACATTTCGCTCATAGTGCGCCACGCTCAATTTGATTAGTGTGAACGCCATCAAACCATATTCTTTTAACATGTCTTGTATCATCTTGATATTGGTGAAATCCAATACCTTGTCCATTCATCTAAAAATTCATATATAATATGTTATATGTTAGATATGCTGTATAGAACCAATTCTGACCTATGGAAGCAAATCATGGACAGTAGACAAACAAATGAAAAGACTATTAGAGGCCACAGAGATGGGATTTCTCAGAAGAATGTTGAAAGTTTCCTGGACAGCTAAACAGACCAATGAGGAAGTTCTCAAAGAGGCCAACACAAAAAGGGGACTCCTAAAAAAACATCAGAAAGAAACAATCATCATTTTTCGGGCACATCATGAGAAGAGGAAAGTTGTAATATTTGGTTACAACTGACAAAATAAAAGGAAAGAGAGATCGCGGATGACAAAGAGAGAAAGTACTGGATAGCTTGGTGTCATGGCATGGAAAACAGTCAACAACTGAACCGATACGATGCACTGTAGATAGAAGATTGTGGAAGGACATGATCACCTACACCAACTGGTATGGCACATGATGATGACTGTAATAATCAATAATCAGCTTTTACAATTTTTCTCATTCATGATACAAAGTAAAAGATATTCAAAGCCTTATTATGGTAACATTTCATATCCAAAGCCTGTCATTTATTCTGTAACTCTGATATGAGTCAGTGTATCACATGCATATAGAAAAATTGATACAACAAAGGATCTCATCTGCCTGACTTTACAGCCAAAAGTGATATTCTGAATGTTTCCTATCTTTCAAATAGGTTTTACCATTTTAGCCACGCAAAGGCTGTTATATTTTTATGTTTGCGCTATTCTAGCGGATATTTCAGATTCCAAGTCTTCATCACTGACTGCAAACCAACTCTATTTCTGCTTACTAAAGTCAAGAAAATGTTTATTGTGGACATATCCAAATGGAGGAAGTTCTAAATCTAATCTTTGTTTTGACTCAAAGATGACTATATTAGCAATTTTGAAACTTTTTCATTGTCAAATAAAATAAAATTTGATGTCATTTTAAGTAAAAATAAAAATATCAATTTGCGTCATCAAATCTGCTATTAGGAATATGCAACTTCTTCTATTTATTGGATATTTATTTGAAGAAAAAAATACTTTCAATTGTTGCATTGCTACAAGTAAAAACAAAATAAAACTGACAAACTTTCAGTAGCTCACAATATGTTTCTGTGTTATTGTTTGTTACTTTATGGTAATCCCTGGTGTAATGAGAGTGATGTATGTACATCAGGGATGTATGGTCGCAGTAAAAAAAAAAAAAAAAATATTTTGTAAACATTTTATAGTATTATAAAGTATTAAAATAAATTCATGCATAAGGAATATATTAGCTTTAGTAGTCTAAATAAATTGATTTATTTATATCATCAAAGTTAAAAGAGATGGCATGCATATATCAGTTATTGCAAATTTTAAATTTAAAAATAAACATTAATACCTAAGGTAGCCACATGTAAAAAAGTTTACAGTATTTTTTATTTGATAAAGTTTATATTTCATTTATAAAATTGTTGGCTGTTGATAAACTGTTTATTTTGCAGGGACTATTCGGTTTATTTGAAAATTTAAACTGTCTCTTTTCTATTTCATGTTTGACCTGTGACTCTTACAATCTCATCAACAATTAGGGTAAGTGCTTTTAAAATTGTAACTATAATAGTTGGTAATTGGTATTTAGTATAGTACACCAGTAGACTCCACCTATAATGAGTCCCATTATAATGAGAATCTTGATATAACCTCACATTTTTTTTAAATCCCCAAAGGTTTTCTTCTTTATCTTATATTTGAAAACATTCTTTTATCGCAGTGTGTCAGGTAAGTTCCTATGGATCTTTTTTGTTTGTTCATCATCGTTCTGATCTATTCTGACAGATTTTTACAATTTCCCTCTATTTGTACTCCTGCTATTCTTTTCTGTATTCATCCCTTATGTCTGTGTTCATAATTTCTTAAGTCTTTGTTTTTCTACATTTATATTTTTATTCCAAGATTTTCCAGCTCTTCTTTATTAGGCTCTCTTCCTATTTACAAAATAAACCTCAAACTTGCTAATAATATATTACAAACCTTATAAGTAACAAATATTTCATAATGTTAATCGCAAACATATTAATTTCCTTGTAAGGTTATTGATGATTATTATTATTATGTACATAAAAAGTAAAGTCATCACGCCAAGTGGCGTATAGGGAATATGGTGTTAGTGACCATAAATTTTACAGACCTTCAGCACAATTTTTATGTACATGGTGCTTTATTATTCTGAAATCATAAAGCTTCATTTTAATGTTGATTGCTGGTGTATTGCCAAATTGGCTGTGGATTGATAGCAGAGACAAATAATGTGTTAGCACTTTATGAATCATTAGAATAATATGATAGAAAATGTAATCTTATTTTCAAAAATGGTTGCTAAAATGTTCCTCATAAATAATGCTCTTTATTATCAATGTAAGCACTTTCTTTTGTCAACAGTTGGACAGGTGTTGCTACTTGGAAATGGATAGCCAATGATGACAACTGTGGTATCTGTCGTATGGCTTTTGATGGCTGCTGTCCTGATTGTAAATTACCAGGAGATGAATGTCCATTGGGTAGGTACTTTCATTTTGCTTGTTTCTCATTTTATTACTTTTGTCCTTTTTTAAGTATAACAATTTTTCTTTCTGTCATCTGTTGCTTTTGTGCATTAAGCAAATATATAGTGATTAGTCTAATTCAAAGAGATTTTCTTGTTTCATCACTTTTTGTTTTCTCCTTTTAAATGCTATGACCACAAAAACAATGATTAATGGTAAATCTAAGAAACAGAAGGATAAAAAGAAATCAGTAAGGATACTATAGACAACTCATGGAAAATGTAAGATATTTAATCGAAAGGAGCATGAAATAAATAGTGATAAAAATAACGAATAATGTCATGCAGGTTTAAGTAGTCGACTTAAAAAGTAGTACAAATTGTTTTGGTAATGGAAGTAAGATAGATTTTAACGCTCATGTAATTTAAAAATAATAACTGATTGATAGATCTCTATCTTGGGCACAATGCAGATTAAAGCTGTTAGTAGCAGCAGAAATCAATTTATGTATGTTACAAAATATGTTAGTCATCTGTAGATAGTTTTGTTTATTTTTATTTTTCAGCCTTGATGTTCATTCTTGTTATGATTTTTTCAAAACAGAAAGGAAAATATCTTTATAATATATAGTTGCCTCTTTGCCATGTAGGAAGTGAATACCATTTTGTGTTTTTGTTCTCTTCCTACACTGTACGAAGTGTGACTATATATTTTGCTTTGGCTCAATCATAGATTGAGAGACTGAATTGAAGGAGTCAGGGCTTTGTTCTGTATCAATGTCTGTTTGTTTTATACAATGAGGAGAGCTTTAAGGACATTGTGGAAATAAATATTTAAACATCAATGGAGATATAATTAACAACCTAAGATATGCCAATGTCACTGTACTACTGGCAGAAATCCCAGAACTACAACTAATTAAAATAATAAACAAAATAAACTGAAAGTATGGAGTGGATATAAATATTGATCATCTTGTCACATGTCCTTTATGTTCTTTTCACAGCCCATCTGAAAATCTGTCCATAGCCAGATCTTCCACTTCCTCTAAAATTCAGTGCATCTTTGATGTCTTGTAACCTCCTTCTTCTCGGTTTAAGCTTGTCTTTTTTCCTGGAACCATGCATCCCATTATTGTTCTTTCCAGACATGTGGTCAAAATATTTCATTTTCTTGTGTAAGATATTTTTTATAAGCCACTTCTCTTCACTGCTCAGGACTATTAATGTCTTCATTTTTTCTTTTTTTTTCTAAAGTATTACAAGCATATATAAATATTAATAAAACTAAAATTATGTTTATAAAGAGAGATAACACACAAAACCAGAAGACATTATCAGGGTAGAAGGAAAGGACCTAGTGAAAGGTAAAGAACGTTTCCACCTTGGACTAAATAAGTGGTGGATAAATGTGAGACAGAAATAAACAAAAGAATAGGAATGATAAAAAGCATATTTAACATGAAAAACACTTGCACTAAAGAAGACATAAGATGATGACAAAATCTGCAGTTTAAGTTCTATTTGAAGTTTGTTACTGCTTCTTTAGATTTCTTTTGTATTTAAAATTTTATTTTTGAAAGTTATTGATAGCATTTTTACTACTTTTCATGTATGGAAGCTTTTTTAGTTTGTTCATTCAGTTTCACAAAATAACAATTTATTTTAAAATTGATTTTTCAGTGTGGGGCCAGTGCTCACATGTGTTTCACATCCACTGTATAGTTAAATGGCTTCAGTCCCAGTCTGTCAGCTCACCTTGCCCAATGTGCAGACAGGAGTGGAAATGGAAAGCTGGATAATTCTTCAGCTCTGAATTACAGTTAACTTAAACTTAAGACTTTGGCACACTGTAATGTGATTAATAAACATTTTGATAAACGTTACTATATCTATGTTATATTAAACAAAATTTATGGAACATGTTTCTACTTTATTCATTACACTTGCTCATTGTCAGAAATGTTTACCATGAGTTTTTTGACAAACCATGAAACTGAGCAATTAAAACTTTTGGAGCATTTTTTTTTTTTAATTATAATGTACTACAGCACTTTCGCACAGGTATACATTAACAACTAACTGGCAAGCTCATAAGTATTAGGTCTGTACAATTATCATGATTTTGTTGGTCATTGGTTAAACTCAACCTTATTAGATACTCTTTAAGCACTTCTTTCTAGAAAGAAGTGGGAAAAATAACTATCCAAAAGTAAATGATAAAAATGAAGTTATTTTATTGTTTAAGTGCTGATGAAGCAAATAAATCAGCCATTATGTTGGATGCTTGCCTAAATCACTAGAACTGAACAATTCCTTGAAGGCCTAGAGTCTATGTAATCCATTCACTTTTTACTCAACTATCCATGTTAAACCTTTTAAAGCATAAATTAAGAGACACTGCTGACTTTATGGCTTAGAAACAGTAAAGCATTTGCTGATTACCTATGCTCCAGAGGGAGTTGAAAGGAAGAAAAATGAACAGGGTTGCTGTGCTACAAATATCATACCAGGACAGTAGACTTATGAACAATCAGAAAAATAGCCACCACAGATATAAAAGGTATTAGATGCATGACAAGACAAATCTAGTACATAATATCTATCTATTGACCTTTCGAGCCGTAGCTGGCCCATAGGGTATAGACCTAGATACTCTTTCGCTTATCTAAATTTTTATTCTAGCAGTTTTCAATCCTTGTAAAAATCTTTTATCAAATCTCACCATTTGTCTCTGTTCTGTGCAAGCAACTCTATCTCATTGAGGGAGCCGATTCCTGCTGCTTTTGCCTCTCTCAGCAATGTTCTTCTCAGTGTCTCTCTGGGTTGGCCTCTTTTTCTCTTACCTGTTGTTTCCCACTTGAGGGCTTACTTTGTTATTCAGTTATTATCTCTCCTCAACGCATGTCCAACATATGACCGTCATCTTTTCTTGATTACTGAAGATATTAGTGGTTAATTGGCAATTTCTATAATTTCATCATTTGTTTTGAATGCATTCAACTTTGTTTCTATGTCTCTTGTTTTTCAGCTCTCACATGCATATGTAAGGGTTGATAATACGTTTGATTTTAATAGTCTTAACACAAAGTTTTGTGTTTGTGCTGATGAGTTTTGATTTCCACAACTTTTCAAGGCTTCTGAAAGACAGTGCTGCTTTAGCTATTCTGATTGTAATTTCTTTGCTTGTATCCCCTTCTCGATCAATGTGACTTCCAAGATAGGTAAAGTAATCAATCTCTTCTACTGGTTTGTTTTCCATGTATATTTTGTCATCTGTTGGAATTAAACTTTTCATGACTTTAGTCTTTTTATGATTGATCTCTAGCTCAATTTTGCTGGCTATTGCTGATAGTTCATTTGTGTTTTCCAGCATCGCTTTTATCTGACTGCTGATGAGGACTATGTCATCAGCAAAGTCAACGTCCTCCAAATGGTCTCCTTGTATCCATTCGATGTCTTTGTTACCAGTGCAGCATTTCTTCATTATTAAGTCCATAACAACTCCAAATAACAAGGGTGATGAAATACATCCTTGTTTAACCCCAGTTTCTATTGGAAAACATTTGATCAGTCCTTCCTCTGTACGAACTGTGCGTATAGCCATCTTACCTGTCTTTGATAATATTTATGATTTTTTATGGTAAGCCATATTGCCTCAGAATTTTCCACAATCTCTGTGAATGCTGTTGAATGCTTTTTTGAAGTCAATGAAGTTAAGTACAAAAGGTTTACTTTGCTTTTCACTGTGTTCCTCCATTTTATGCCGTAGAGTAAAAATGTAGTCAAGGCAGCTTCTCCCTTTTGTAAACCCAGCCTGTTCTTCACGCATTTCATTATCTGTTGGATCCTTTATTCTATTCATGATGATTTTGCAGAATAACTTTGAGGCATCTGACAAAAATGGATTGCATAGTATCTTCCTCATTTTCATCTCACCCAGAGACCAGGGGAAGGTAAATCCATAAATCTCAAATTTCAAGATAGAAATTTCCACTGCCTGCAGCTGTGAGCTAGCTGTGCTATTCAAACCCTGCACCTTCTTCTCCAGAGGCTGACATATTATCCCAAGACCACCCATCTCTTTCAAAGGAGCTAGAAAGGATTATAAATGGATTGGCCACACAGCTGTTTGCCACTAATCTTATAGTTGCCTTCCTCATTCCAGAAACATAACTTGTGTATGATTCTTATTTGGTATATTCTACAGGACAAAACATGTTAAGTAATAAACATCAACCCATTTAACTCTAGATTACGATACTTCACTGTGAATTACGTTAATGCAAAACTTTTGTAAAATTTACTACTCTAAAAAGTTCTGTGAAATTTGGAGAAAAAAATATTTTTATTGACTTTTTGGTACAAATATCTGGAACAATGGCACTTTGGAACAGCTGCTGTTTTAAAAAAATGAAAGGAGCACAGCCAGGACAAATGTTAACATTATGTGTGAAACAGCTTTTTTAACACACAAAAAAAAACAGGAAAGTTTGTTGTCATTTTTCCTGATTTTGAGGGACAGCAAACATTTTGTGAGGGACCAAAACCAACTCAAAACTTTTCAATTTTTGTTCCTTTTCAACATTATTAGTATGCATAAAAATAAAACAAAATCTCTTCCACTTACTTTAATTTAATAAAATGGACTATTACAGTAATATCATATTTTTAAAACCTTTTTTATGTTTTAATTTGTGGCCACAATGATTGATATATCACAGGTCAGGAAGGTGCATGGCAGGGAGAGCGCATGTGTGAGGCAAACTATTTTAAAATCGTAATATTTACAATACTGTTGTAATCTAGGGTTAACCCTAGATTACAATACCTATCTGTGACTCACATGCTTACGATACTACAGTAAAAATTACTACCACTTAGTAACATTAAGAGCTCTAAAAGTAGTACTTTCTTTGAATTTTGTATACACAGCTGTGTGTTTACACTAGGAGAGATGCAGGGACTCGGATTTCCTAAATGAGGTTGATTTATGACATGAAATTTGACTGCATGGACTATTGTGTTACATTGTCTATTATCAAACCCTAAGTCCATCAGTATGTTTGGCTACCTAATAGCATTATTCACTGCATTTCCAGAGCTACAAAGGATTGTTTGATATCAACTGACAACTAATGAAATTTCCCTGGTCACAGCAAAAAATGAAAAACAACCAATTTGTTGAAACTTGGCGAACCAAATTTTTTTACCCCTTTATACAAGATATCTCATGCAATGAAAAGAAAAATCCAACACGCAGGCATCGCCGGAAGTAGTAATTAGGGAAGTGTAAAAAGAAGGGTGGGAGGGGGAGAGATGACCTGTCAAATTTGGAAGTATTCAAAATGTATTTTGATACACAAATTTTTGCGACGATATTGTAAGCTAGGATTAAGGACTTTTCAGTTGAAAATCATTGAATGCACATGTGAAAAATGAGGAAGCCAACTTCTTGTATCAGAAAATGCTATTACTAGGAATGTTATCACACATCGACTAACAATCCATAAGCACTTAGATCTCCTTCACAGCAAAACCCACAGTTTGAAACAACAAACTAGTTCACAAGTCTACCATAATCTCCTTGCAGCTCTCAACTGACTCTAGACAACAACCCTCTTGACTGATATGAGGATCCAGGAGTTGCTCCAGAGCTGCAAATTAACTCTTTCTGTATGTTTCGGCAGCGTACATTTCGCAGCATAGTGCACCACGCTCAATTTGATTAGTGTGAACGCCATCAAACCATGTTCTTTTATCGTCTTGATATTGGTGAAATCTAATACCTTGTCCAATAATCTAAAAATTCACATATAATATGTTAAATTTGATAAATATGTAGATTGATCAGAGTGATATCAATGCGATCTTCTCACAATAACTATATACATGTGGTCAGAATGCATAAGGCAGTACAGTTGTTTAGAGAAAGAAAAAAAAACAAGCACGGTCAATCATAATTCATGAATGAGAACTTTATTTCATTGACAATTTACAAAATATCAATGGAATGATGTCAGTCAATCACCAATACAATCAGTTGATTGCTTGTCTTGGAAATAAGCACAAATTACAATTTTTTTTGTTTTTACCATGCATCATTAAATAAAATTTATCAAGATCTAAACTATGTTGTATAAAAATAATGTAATATATGTTTTGTCTTCATCAGCAGTATACCACATTTCTCAAACTGATTACAGCGCTGCAATTATTTTACACTTTTCCTGCTTTTATTTATTTTTATTTTTTTAAAGAAATTTATGTTTTAAAGCACTTTTAGGTGTTCTGTTTTCAATATAAAATAAGTGAATATTATTTGAAATAATTCAGCACAATTTTTTATGTAAAAAAAAATAATGTTCTTATATTTTGCCTCCAATTTGCACAATCAAAATATAAAAACCACACATTAAAAGATACAGTGAAGTATAATATACATGTTCTAAAAAAAAAAAAATGTTATTCTAAAATTGTAACATTTAATTAACATTATTCACATACTGAACAATACCTTCAAAGCAGAAGCAATAACTTAATTTAATTGTGTGAACATTAGTATTGCTTGAGTCACTGGATCCATTACTTTAGATATCATGTACATTGTTACACCATGAAAGCCATAAACAATGTGTTTAATATTACTGGAAGGCACATAGGTAGTTTTTTCATAACAGAATTTAACATGTGAAGAGGAGAGAGCCAGCAATAACAACATTCTGGAGCTTGATACTCAGAGAAATTGCTTAATCCTGGTATGATTTAATGTTATGTTAACTACAGAACTCTCCTGCATGTTGTGTGGATAGGACATGATAGACACAAGATATTGAGAAGATATTTGTGCGCTTCAGTTTCTTCACGTTATAAGATGAGATGTACTCCAAAAGGACAGTTTCACCAGTGGTTGTATCACTGAGCTTCGAAGAAGTAACACAATCCTGAAGCAAGCTAAAACAGATTGGAGACAGTTATATGGAAAAATATGGGTCAGAAAAAGAAAGTTTAAACAACTCAGCAGACCAAGGTATTCAGACTCAAACTGGTCACTATGGCCTCAGAGCAAACCTACACAAGATAGGACTCTGTGACTTTTGCAACTGCAGAGCACATCCTACAGGACTGCAGCACACTCAACACCCAAAAACACAAATATGGCCCACAGAAACAACCTTGCATGACAAGTTATGGGAAACCGGTGTTTATAAAGAATTGTATTATTAGTGACTTGTTCTGTCTTTACCATGGCATAGGTTGGGCTAGTCAGAATTACCACTAAGTCTCTACCCTACTGCGCAGATGCAGCTCTGGAATGACTAACAAGAGATAAATATTCACCAGCTAATAATTTGAACAGTTCCAAAACTTGTGGTTTCCTGGTTTTATTAGCATATATTACCAAGAAGTTCATTCATGATTGCAATGTTGCCTGGCTTAATCATGGACTTAAGAACAAAACAAGCCCTAGCAATGAGTCATCAGACATGAAGTGTTATGATTCCTGCTCTGTACATGCAAAGTACCCCGTCACACCAATTGGCGTATAGGGAATATGGTGTTAGCGACCATAAATTTTACAGACCTTCCAGCACATGATTTTTGGGGTAATGTGGTTGGTATTATGCCCGTGTCGCTCTACTTTCCCAGAAAAAAAATCTGGTACCCATATAAGGCTGGGTGAAGCCGTTGGGATCAAACCCTACCCCTTGTCCTTTGTAGTCCAGTTCACTAACCACTGAGCTATCACGGCTCCCTCCTCTTTGGCCTGAAAGGAACTAACTACTACTGTCTAGCTGTCATCAATGCTTGTATTGGTCACACGTCACTAGACATTACTTGGGCTACCATCATGCCTGAATTTTAGAACGAGAGAGGTGTTTTGTTAACCAGCATTATTCTCATTCCGGTAGCCACAATAGATTTGTGTTTAGTGAGCTGGTCTGATGGGGACTAGGACATGTTCATTCCCTATCAAAGGCTTCTAGGCTTACCCAGCCATAAATGCTGGTGATTTTTCTGGGAAAGATGACATTGATGTAGTGGTGACATTAAAAAATAGTGCAGATTGTTAAAAACTGGTGGGGTTTTCTTTCTTTCTTCACTCATACAAGTTTGCTGTTTATCATAAAACTGAAAGATGTCGTCTACATGACTTAAGAACAAAATGATAAAATATAACTACATGTAGTTTATAATTTGTATATTGAGATATTTTTAAAAGACTGGATGTTTAAGTATATTTGATTTGAACCTAACAAGCTAACAATAAACACATACATCAACATTCAACAATTTGGCATCAAGGAGTCCAAGAATCAGGTGGATAGACAATGTCACAGATATCCTGTATTAATGAGAGTAAAGGTAAAGTACGAGACATGAATTGGCATCTTAGCAAGTGAGTTTTCACCCATATGTGCTCGACCGCCTATTCAGAAGTGTCCAAAGATTCTGGATAGAGTCACCTCAAGCATCGAAACTCACAATGCGAGGAGGCATTCCCTACCTTCACAGAGTACTACCCTGGTACCCATTTCTGCCAGCTGTTGGGTTGGCTGATATATATATCGCATATGGGTTGTCTGAACGCCGGTAGTCCAGTCAGGTTAATGAGAGTAACTGAGTATCAAAATCAGAAAACTGCAGCTCCCAATAACAATGTTCCATGGCATTTGTGGAGAGAATAAGGCAAGATAAAGTATTGGATGATTCATTCATTATAGGATCCTAAATTTTATCTGTAAAATAGTAAGTTAGTTAAAGTTTGTCTTGAAATATATATGATAGTATATATATACATACTTTTAACTATGTAAAACTGAACCTGCTCATAGCTGATGCTGAAAATAGTCCCTATTCTGCAACCAAGACATCCCTTCCTTTCCTGGTCCAAGTCTTGAACACATAGTAGATGTGCAGTTTTTATTTTTTCCCCAGCTTTTTGTCACATGGTCTCATAGAGACATTAGTCACTTGGGAGTCTTTGCAATGATATTTATTGTGACACCAGTAAATACTCGTTGACACTCTGTATTTCTTCAGACAGTTTCCAGCCAAATGAATGCTGCATGACAAAGCTTCCTGTTGTCTCTAAATTTCCTGACAAATTCTGAATACAACACTTTGTAGGGAACATATTCAAAACCAAAATTATCAGTCTGAAATGTCCTTTGACATGCTTTAAAAGAAAGCATTTGTCAGTATTTATGAATGAGGAACATGAGCTCTTCTATTTATACATTGTAATTACAAGACTTTTCTCAAGCATCACATCTCACATGTATTGATCTTTCTTAAATGGGATTTAGAAAGGGTCCATGTTTGACTTTCATAGCACAAAGTTGGTATGAAAATAATAAATAGCATTTTCATACCAACTTTGTGTTATGAAAGTCAAACATGGACCCTTTCTAAATTGCATTTAAGAAAGATCAATACATGTGAGATGCCATACTTAAGAAAAGTAACAAACAACATAAGAAGATATAGAATACCAAATGAAACCATAAGAAAAATGGTAGGAACTAAACCCTGCCAAGAATATATAGAACAACAACTTAAATGGTTTGGCCACCTGGTCAGAATGAACCCTTACCAATCACCATCAAGGGCGTTCTCGAGAATGCATAGAAAAAGACCAAGAGGAAGAACCAGAAGAAAATGGATAGATGCAGTGACAGAGACATGTAACAACAAAGGAAAATCACTAATTCAGACAGTTCGAGCAGCTCAAGAATGACAAATGATATAAACCACGACACCTTTTAGGTATCAGTGAAAAGAAGAAGAATAATTACAAGACACTTAAGCTAAGATGCACAAAAACACACGAAGGTCACTGGAAGAATCTATACCTATCATGGGGAACTAGGTTTTGTTTTGCAATTGTCAAAGGTTTGTGTTTGAAAATTTACAAGACAAACTATAGGCAAAAGTTTTAGCCTAGATGTGTGATTAGCCCTGTATATAGTGAGATTTATTAAGGTACCTTGAATTTCTTTTATACAGTACAGTGTGGCCGACCCTTTTGTTACCAGAGGACCAAAAACAACAATCTGCAAGGGGTCATGGGCCATCGCATATATTTTTGTTTATATATATATGTATTACATACATGAATGAATAATATATATATATATGTGTGTGTGTGTGTACAAATAAAGATAAACATTCAGGTAGGTAATAATACAATTTTACAAGCAAACAAGTAATTTATTAGTACAAAATGAGAACATCAAAGAATTTATTGACTGTAAACTCAATCCACTGACTCAACTGAAATTATTATAAATGCTCTAACTAAAAGATTTCAAGCTTGAAGACTATTTTAAGGACTGCTTTCTCGTTGGATTTTCTCATTGTCTTTGAAGTGATTGAGATTCGATGGTAGTGTGGCCGATAGGTGAAATTCTGTCATCGGGAGATTGTTTTGTAACAAGATGCAAACTTCATACCTTTCGCCCTGAGTCTAAAATTCACACGCCCACGAGAATAACGCTACTATACAGATTTTCTCCGAGAAGTGGCTGTAAAAGTCTTTGAATTTCTGGTCTAGTCAAAGGTATTATCACCTGTTACATTTCATGAAGCAGGACTACATGGGCCAGGAGAGACTTAATATCAATTACCACTTCTAAAGTAGTAAAAATATTGTATCATCATCACAAATTATTTGTGAAAATGCTAAGATGGTTATTCACATTAAAAAACGGTTATTGGAAACATATGGTTTATAGGAAATTCATTAATTGGGAGCAATAAACCATAAAATACAAAAACAAATGCACATTCATTATACTAGTAATTTTTTTTATGAACATTGATAGTATGACCCCATTCAGATTTATACAAATAATGGGATGTAAGAAGCCCTTTTGATTTTGAGAGAACTAAGTGGAAGAAAAAACATAACACATATACTTAAATAACAATAATAGATCTTTCACAAGAGTGAACATGAAAATATAATACATAAAGATTAAAGCAAATTATTAAAACATACCACAATTATTTTACAATATCAATCTTGTATTACGATATATCAACCAAACTGCGAAATCAGAAATTGGTGGATGGACTCACTTGAAACAAATTCTTTTTCAAATCAGTATCCTATTTTTTTCATGAATAACCAATACGTACAAATTGCTTAAGATATAAGATGACAGTCTTAGTTAAGGTGTTGAAGTTTTCAGTTGTACAGATAAAAAACAGAAATCATGAATTTGACTTACTGAGTGATCTACAGCCAAGATATAAAAAAATCATTCACCATCCTTAATTTGAGTATAAAGTCCCAAAGACAACTGATAAATATATTCACCAAATCCATTAGTAAAACTCATTAACAATTATAAACATAAACTTTGTCCAAAGCACAATGAGGGAAGATTTCTATGAAACATATTTTAAAGTGGTTCACTAAATGACCAAATTATAACAAAAAGAATATGACAATTTTAAAATCCACATATTGCATAAAACTTATATGAAAAAGCAAAATATAGTTTATTTAAATAGTCATTTATTACAAATAAGATGCAATCTGGTATTACTCTGAATATATAAATGTAGAAGATCATGGGAAAAGAACTTTAATTTGGTTCTATCTGTAAACCTACTGACAACGCATTTTATTTACACTTGAATGATATGAAGCCATTATTTTATACACATAGCAATGAATTCCCTGCCACTCAATTACCCTTGGCAATGACTAGACAAGCTAATAAAGATTAAATAATGACAAGAACAATCCTATAGACAGTCAAAACAGAAAAAAACAACTTTGTTGAACAGTAAGTCATATTTATAGATAAAAAAAACCTGCAAAACACTTGATGATGACTAACCCTAATCTCAAAGACATTCTATTTCTTAAAATGTAAGGATCATATCATCATTTTCGAACTGGTCCCACCATATACAGCTTGAGCAGTTTACAACTGAAATATATTACAGGGAGTCGGCTGTGGACACATCCAGTGAAACTCTTCAGCATCATCTTTGTGAATGGGTCTAGATGATTTAATCTTCGTCAATAAGTGGAGCTCTCTATTATTTAATATATGAAACAAATCAATTCACAAACACTTAAGATACCTTGGTATTAAATTGAAGAGAAAAGGCTAATGACTTGATAACCAAACAAGTAATCAACAGTTCAATGATATAATGCATTTCATATCTTCAAGCATGGCAAATGATTTAGAAAAAAACTGGGTTAAAATTACAACCCGTAAAAACAAATGCAATCACTGTCATACAGATGTGCTCCAAAATGACAAAAATAATCGCTGAGAACATATGTACTTAACTCTTTCCGTATGTTTCGCCGCACTGTGCGCCATGCCAATTTCGGCAATGTATGTTTCGCCACATAGTGCGCCATGCTCAATTTGATTAGTGTGAACGTCATCAAACCATATTCTTTTTACATGTCTTGTATCATCTGGATATTGGTGAAATCTAATACCGTGTTCAATTATATAAACATTCATATATAATATGTTAGATAGATATAAATATGTATATTTATTCTTAAAACCATGAACAATTTTGTCTCTGAAATCTCTTCCGTTGCGTCGATAAAAAGCTTCTGTACGGAAAGAGTTAAGACCTCAACCAATAAAGAGGTTTACTTGTTGATTAGTAAAAAATGTTATTGATTACATTGAAACTTTTCATAATTGAGGCCAACCACTAGAGTGGTGCAGCTAAGAGAGGTTATTGACCCCTGCCTTATGTTGACATAAAATAAAATAGCATGTTTGGAGTTCAATGATGATAACTCTAAAATAATGTTACACTTACACTGGCCACTACAACATATCTGATATTAGATATCTATCTATCGTCTTTTTGAGCTGAAGCAGGCACATAGGGCAGAACCACAATCTCAAAAACAGAAACCTTGCGTGCCAAAATGGCACATATTGCAGAGATCACTGCTTCTCAAATCTATGGCTCTGTTTCCATAACAATACTTTTTACAATGACAGCTTGTCAAGCCATCGATCAATCTCCTTAGTCGCCTCTTACAACATGCCTGGAAGGTCACAGTGTCACTATTCTTTACTTTCCTCATAATGAGACCCATGAACGAATCTTAAAGCTTTTTTTTTTTTTAAGCTTTATAATGAGCTGAAAAAAAAAAGAATGATTTGTCACTACTCATCTAAGACAAAACTACAGTGAATCTATATTTTGTCTACAGCCATTCAACTTTTTCTTTTCATCCACATTAACAAGAAAGAGAAATAAAATAATTGTATTTTTAACAGTTTGTCTGAGCATTCAATGAGTCTCTTTAACAAACTTGCATTTATCTATTCCAGCAGGTCCCAACATTTTGTGCATATCATTTAACAAGGTCATAAACATACTACTCAATCACAGCAATACAATTTTACAAACACATTAAGCTTTGCAAAGTCGTTTGAACCTTTCAAAGGCACTATTTAATGCTGATAATAGTTTTTGCTTTTTTTTATAATTTCTTTAGGATCCCTTAACTTTCCTCGAGGTGGCCTCAGCAGCCTAGCTGGAAAAATCACCCCACTAGCTACCGATGTTCAGGCAACCTGTGATCGATTTCCGCTGGAAGCAGTGTGAATTGTACTCTTGATTGGAAAAAATATCCCCGTTGTTGACCCAGCCGCTTGCAGAAATGGTTACCAGGGTAGTAATCTGGGAAAGCAAAGAATGGTGCCTCGCTTGTGAGTTACAATGCTTGATGTGACACTAGACTGAAGTCTTCGAATACTTCTTGATAGGCAGCCGAATACGTCAGAGTAAAAACCAATGTGCTAAGATGCCGATTCAAGTCTCGTACCTTTACTTTAACTTCAAAGTTATTCCTACATTTTTTTAAATCACATCTTATGTCCTGAAATCAACTTCTTCCTGTAAAATCCTCATTTCAATAACCTCATTCTCATTATTGTGACTATTTCTTTGATTCAATATCTTCACCACCTCTCTGATTCAATAATCTCAAGCTCAACACACTTTTCCCTATAAAAATAATTACAAAAGTTGTTAAAAGTCCCTTCTCATGAGATGACTAGTGGCTGTAAGGAAAATAAACATAATTCCTCATCAAGATCATTACTATATAAATATACAACAAAATCTGAAAGTATTAAGTACTTCCTCATTCCCATGTTCTGCCTGTTTCACCTTCCATCCGAAGCCAACTCTATGACTTGTAAAACTGTTACATAAATGTACAGAAAGTTTGTTACGAATAACCACATAAAGAATATTACTTAATGAATGACTAATCCCCAAGACAGTAACAAAAAGACACAGATTTGCTCATTAATCTTAGTGATATCTTCCAACAGCCAAGAAATCTTTACCCACTTATTTAGATTAATTCTTTGCAAATAACCCTATCTTCTTTCTGTGCTGTTATTCTGTGCATTTAGAGCCAAGAGCATTCATTATATTCAGTTTTATTTGATATAAGAGCAACACATTTTTTTTGTTTTATTTTTGCAAACATACAGCTAAGAACTAGTGAAATATGAAATGAACAAACATTTTTTTTTTATTTTCCTATAAATCTTTCTGACAGTTTTAGGAAAACTACAGTAGGATCATTCTAATAAATATTCTATCAATAGCCCCAAATCACAACTAAATGGGCCATGAATTTTACTCAGGATTTGTATATTCTAATGTGACCCAAAAAAAAAAAAAAAAGACCCATCACAATAAAAAAAATGCATGTTTCAAATTGAAAGTGATATTGGCAGGTTGGTGTTACCTGGTCATATTTTGTTTCTTGTAGTTCTGTGTTTATGGACAAAATGAATTCCCACTTTTTGGAAGCCAAGAAACAATTTTTTGTGTGAATTGAATTACATCCAGATTTTACATCGAGTGCCGTCTCTGCATCGAAGGTTGGCTACCATGGAGGGCCATTCCACTCTGTCTCTTGCTTTGATGGTGCAGATTGTCATATGTTGACTTGTCCATCTTTTGATGTTACTCGTCCATGTTAGACTTGGTCTGCCTCTGTCCCTTTTACCTTGTATTTTCCCTTCCAATATTACTTTTTTAGGCTGTTGTGTCTTTTAACATGCCCCAAAAATTTAATTTGTCTTGTTCTAATTGTGTTTAGTAATTCTCTTTCCATTTTTATTTGTTTTAAAACTTCATCATTTGTTTTCTTTTCTTTTCATCCAATTCTACCTATTCTTCTATAAATCCACATTTCAAGGCTTCAATTTTCTGTTCTGATTTCTTGTCTAATGTCCATGTTTCTGCACCATACAGGAATATTAAGAAGATGTAACATTTTGCTATTCTTAGTCTTAGCCCTGGTGTTATTTGTTTAGATGTTAGTATACTTTTCATGGCATTTACTTTTTGCCATACCTGTTCTTTTGTTTACCAGATTTTACACACATTTTTAATTGGTGTGGGAGAGGCACGTTCAAAAATATTCTAGTTTTCTTATCTACCAGGACGTAAGTACAACTGGTCAGATTAAGTCATAACTTGTGGTTTAATTCCCATGATTTATCACTGAAGAATGTTATTAGTTTCTTAGAAATCAGACTAATACAAACAAGGAAGGAAAAAGGGGACCAAAGTTGTGTTCAGTGCATTTTAATTTTAAATGTAAACAATTATCCAGTGCAGTTAATAGCAACAAAAGAATATGTTATATATTTTTTTCTGATGTAAAAGTCTTTCTACAAAACAAAATAATCTAAATCATGATTCAGTATTTTTATTTTAATCTTTAAAAAAAAAAAGTTATAAACCTGATCACTGTTTTTTTTTGGTACATTTTATATTAAATACTTTATATGAAAGAAAAATATTTTTGGTAAATTAAAAGTTTAAATGAAAATGAGTAACATCCATTTCTGAGTTTAATCTGGGTAAAAAATATGTCTATTGTAAAGCATTCATTTGACTTTCTACTGGCCATAGATTTGATTATGAAATTAACTCAGAACAACAGAAACAAAATCATGTTGTCACCGACCAAGCAACTTAATGACTTAGACTTTGCTGATGACATAGCTCTATCACATAAATCATTAACACATGCAAGAAAAAATGAGCATACTTGAGAGATCACAACAGCTGGGACCGAAAATAAAGAGAGAGATAAGACAAAAATTATGAGAATTAATTGCAGTTGCCAATAACTAAATAACAATAGGAGAAATAACTCAACTATATGTTCAGTCTTACATATATATCTGGGCATTAATATAGACAAAGAGGGAGGAATAGAAAATGATACCAAGATAATAAAAGCAAGAGGAGCATTTGTTGCACTGGGAAACATATGGAAATGCAAAGAAATTAGGTTTAGTACACAAATATAAATTTTCATCTCCAATGTTAAGTCAGTCCTATTATATGGCTGTGAAACATGGAGAGCAAAAAAAAAATGACAATCATGAAGATACAGAACTTCATTAATGGATGCCTGCACAGAATAAAAGGATGGAAATGGCAAGGCAAAATCACTAACATTAAATTATGGAAATACTACCAGTCAAATACCAGTGAATAAAGAGATACAGTGAAAACAAAAGCGCTGGATAGGATACACATTATGGAAGTCAACTGAGAGTATTACACTACAGGCCCCTTTTTGGGATCCCCAAGGAAAAAGACAAAAGAGGAAGACCAAATTATACTTCGAGAAGACATATGGAACATTACATGAATAATACAAGCAAAACATATCCATTTAAAAAATGTAGAGTCAAATGAAATATGACTCACACTACATATTTTAATTTGTTATTTTATATACAATTAACCAAAAATAATACATTTTCTTTTTGCATAGATGTATGGCAGATATATTAACAGCATCAAGAAAACAACAATGAAAATTTAAAAAATAGGAAAGTTCACTGGACATGTACACACACAATAATGAAGGTCTGTAATACCTGTAGACAAAAGAGTTTAACAAAAAAAAGATGAAGACAGAGTGGGGAAAAAAAAGAATTAGTACAGAACGACAAAGTATTTGGGGAAGGAGTAACATGTAGAATTAAATTTATGAGATGACTGTGAAACAATTGATTGTAGATAGTTGATATCTCTCGCTCGCTCTCTCTCTGCGATCAGGACTCAATCAGAGTAGAACTCCAGACTCTCGTACGAAGACAGCTGTCTGTTTAAGCCTGTTAGATCCACTCTGATTGAATACCTGTTAAAACATTGCACTGTGTTCTGCGCCAGGGGCCCAGTGCATCCGATTTCAGCCAGCATTTTGTTCAGGTTGATAGTTGATGTTATCGACGACAGAAAATGTGACATATAATAATGGCACTTATTTCTACCAGTGCTGCTTAATGCAGAGAAAGTAAAAAAAAAAATGTCAGAGAAAAATTATTAATAGAAAGAAAAACACAGATTTGAGACAAAATATCTGATGTTCTCAAATAGACATGACACTGTTGAAAATTATATTTCAGGATATGAACTGCTAGACTAATAAAGTATCTCAAAATGTACCACCAATTTTTCTATATACAATATATTAAGTATATTGAGTAAACTAGACCAATGCTAAAACACTTATATATACCCATTATGCTTTCACAAACCTGAGAGGTATGAATTTTTTTTTTTTAAATACACCCTTTCCTTCATCTGGGAGAAAATAATAAGTGAGTAACACAAACATTTACTCTTAAAAAGTACTAATTTCATAATCAACACTGATCTGAACACTGAATCAGTTAAAAATATTTCTCCATTTTTTTTTATTCCCTTTTTCTATTTATTATTAACATTTTCCATATATTTCATGTCTATATTCTTAATTAATGTCTGTTTTCTTCAAGTTTTTTCTACCGTGTTTGACAGCACACGCTTTCCTAAAAACAAATGTTTTTCTTTCTTTTAATGTCAGTACACATAAAACAATTTAAATTATATTCAACTAACGTTCGCACAAATCTATTTACAAGAAAGGATTGTTATCTATTAGATATCCTACTTATATCACTGGAACTTAGAATACGACGAAGGCTAGTCTCAAGGGTGAGCTCATCACCAATATTGCGCAGCTGCCGCCCACATGTAGAGCACATGTAATGGTCTCCCACAAGTCTGAGCAATACTCCTGATATCCTCTCTAGATGGTGTGGAGGGGCACTGAGTGGTCTCACGTGTGAGTGACGAGCACGAGTTTGAGAAGAAGTTAGGAAAACGGAGTCTGGAGGATCTCCTTCACTAAGAGATGGGTATGACATCTGGCTTGAAACTTCAATTGATGGAAGACCTGGTGAAGTATCTGATACATAAGCATGATGTGCATGAATATGCTGTTCTATACTGGCTCCTGTGGGAGTTGTAGGATCCCACATCCAGTCAGTAGTGATGGGGAAGAGGTTGATGCTAGCAGGTGGGGTAATCCTTGACACGGGCCATGTGGAGAATGGGGCACATTATGAGAACAGTGCTGATCTGCCCCTGAATTTTGTCCTTCAAGCTTTAGATTGCAAACTTTATTGCCAGATTTTTTATCTCCATCCATGTTTGTGCTTACTCCCATAATATTGCCTCCTGCAAATATAGAAAAACAAACCTTCATTAACACAAGAGCAGTTTACATTTTAAAAATGTTATTAACAAATATTTCAATCTCTTTTTTCAAGTTTTTCTTTTTAAGGCTGTAATGAAACTAAAATTGTAACCATCCATATACATTATATTTCTGCTGGTCACTTTGGCATGTTATATGTGTTTATTTTAAATTAACTCACTTTCTGACTTAGCTGCCAAGATTTTAATTTTTTTCGGAACAGCAATTTTTTTTTTAAATATGGCAGATTGCAGTAATCATTTGTGTCAAAAACACAAGTGAATATAATAATTTTTGTAATGGTAATTTTCCCATTCATTGTTTGCTCTCAAAATGAAGTTTGAACTTTATCCATTATTAACATTTTGACATGTAAAACAGCACTGATCAGTTTTCAAACTAAACATCATGCACAGCTATTTATCACTTATATTTTAGTTTTCTTACTAATGTTATCATTTCAGAAATATAATCTGCATATGACTCTTCTAATGATGAGGTGTAACTAAACTGAACAGAAAGAAATTAAAAATACAAAAAAAAAAAAAAAAAAGAAAAAAGAAAGAAAAAAAAATCCTGTAATGCCCTGAGAGTATGAACAGGAAATATGGTGTAAGCGCTCATAAATATTTTTTTTACACATTGATGAATATTCTTCAGAGGAGATCTGAGCATTTCTGGACCTGTACGATGTGCATTGAGGATGACCTGTCGAGTAAACTAAACATATTTTTGGTACCACAGACACATTTTCAGGGTTATGTGATCAGCAACTACACCAGTACCATCTTTCTTCCCCAAGGAAAAAAGACCTTTGGTACTCATTTAAGGCTGGGTGAACCTAGAAGCCGCTGATAAGAATCAAACTTGACATCTGATCTTCTGCAGACAAACTCACTAACCACTACCACACAGTGACTTCCCAAACTGAACATAATTTATACCTTTAATTGTAATAACATTTGTGGTTACAATTGAAATATTTCACACCAGAAAGTGTAAAAATTTTACACTCCTTGAAACTATTCTACACAAAAGAAAAGAACGTAAGAAAAAAATAATTAGCAACGCATCATACTGGTGTCCCAAAGGCTCCTAATGAGGTATTGGACAGTCTGACAGCATTTTCAGTATTGTAGTTTCCTCATACAAAATGTCCTCATTCTCTCCCTCTCTCTCTGCGATCAAAATGTCCTCATTCAAAAGTAACCATAGAATGACATAAAACATGTCCTTTCTCATGAATGATAGCTAATCATCTGACTCATTTCCTGTATCTATCTACTGACCTTTCGAGCTGTTGCCGGCCCACAGGGCATAGACCCAGATACTCTTTCTCTTATCTAAATTTTAATTCTAGCAGTTTTCAATCCTTGTAAAGATCTTTTATCAAATCTCGCCATTTGTCTCTGCTCTGTGCAAACAACTCTATCTCATTGAGGGAGCCGATTCCTGCTGCTCTTGTCTCTCTGATCAATGTTCTTCTCAGTGTCTCTCTGGGTCAGCCTCTTTTCCTCTTACCTTTTGTTTCCCACATGAGGGCTTGCTTTGTTATTCATTTATTATCTTTCCTCATCACATGTCCAACATATGACCATCGTCTTTTCTTGACTACTGAAGATATTAGTGGTTGATTGGCAATTTCTCTAATTTCCTCATTTCTTTTTAATTCGTTCCACGCTATACCAAGTATTTTCCTTAGACATTTATTTTTTTAATGCATTCAACTTTGTTTCTATGTCTCTTGTTGTTTTCCAGTATGCCCAGAGCAAATTATACATGCAAGTTTGGTATATGCAGGAAGGTTGGTGAGCTACCTTATTGCATGCAGGCAAGTCATGGCCATCCAGATTAAACCTTCCGACGCATGGACCATGAATTCAGCATGATAAGTGTTTCACTTAATTAATGTAATACTCATCAATTCAATAACAAGTCAGTCATGAAATTTAGTAAAAAAGCATATACTATTTCATTGTTTTCTGCTTATTTTCATAATTTATATTACTGAAAATTACCTCCAATGTGATTGGAACACCATTTAAATATCTATATATATTTTTAATGGGTACGTTTTTTCCCAACTACTATTGTACTTACAACTGTTTTCGTAAGAAGCTTTCCATTTCTTTGATGACATTATTTTGTGTAAAACCAGTAATGATACAAATACTTGATAATACACTATATACTTGCCATGAACAAGCGTCCAGGCATAAAAAGAAATTCAATTAAATTGACACTATAAAATCACAGCGGAAACTCCAAAGTTGAAACTCAAGAATCCTTAACTCTGAAAACTCTTACTGTGACAAGTTCACCAAAAAGTGTTCCCCAAGCAATTGTCGATCATCTCTTTTATACTTTTATTTCATTTTTATAGCCACACCTTCTATAGTAGTGACAGTGGTCAGTCCTATAAAAACTTCGACATCACAAGATTCACCCACCAATCTCATGACAAACAGCAAATCTAATATTATCAGATAATCAGACAAGCCTTGAAGTTTGAAGGGTAAGGATCCCGCCAGCATAATCAGATTACAACATCGGTTGAAACCCCTAGAACGCACCCTTCGGACTGAAGCTTGACACCCTTGCCGACGATCTAAAGGCTAATCGCTTCCAGTGAGATATCAGCAACCGATATCAAACAACAAGCCGACACCTGTCGTTGATTTCTATCACACAATATGCCTGGTAAGCGCATTTAGTTTCATCATCAGTTTGGACATACGGAAAAGTAGAACATGCGGTCTGAAAAGTTTGAAGTTGAAAAATTTCAGATTAGGGCGAATTTAGTTTCCACAGATTTCCGTTTGTTTGGCAAAAAAAGCCATAAAAGCCCAAAAAAGTCAATAAAAATAAAAATGCCAATCACCTTGAAAAAAATCCAGATTTCTGAAATCTGGCTTAGAAAAAGCCAAGTTGGCAAGCCTGTTAGTTAGTTGGTTTATCATTTAATGATTTATCCCCTCATCGCACATGGAACAACTGTCCCTGTACACAAGCGCTTTGAGCTGGGATCAGTTCAATGATAATCAGTGACAAAAATAGTACGACGACAATTAATAAATTATATATTCATTTATATAATAATAATATTTTTAAAATATATAACATTTAAAAACGTTAAATAGTATCCACAATAACTGTTAGTAGTGTTAGCTGTTAGTATCGCTACTCGCTGTTTGTGGCGTTAGATTACTAAAGTAATGTTTCCTCTTGAGTTCTGTTCCTTTGGATTTGACATTTTTTTTTTTAATAATTAAAAAGTTATATTAGTGTAGTAGTCTCTTTACTTTACTTCTCAAAACCACATGACAGCGTATTAAAGTAAAGTATGTTACTTAAAAAACGTAACAGTAACAGTATCGTATGAGTGGCGTATGTATAAATTAAATAATCATTATTATAATCAAATGTTGTCAAATGTATTGTATTGTGTCATAATAGTATAAAAACTGTAACTTATAAAAATAAAAGTATTGATTTGTATAGTAGTATCATGATAATAATCTCATTATAATCATCTTCATCCTATCAATAAAAAAAAAGATGAATAATCATGATATTTAATAATGTCATTATAATAATCTAATATTGTTCAAGTTCATGTCAATGACGACAAAAACTTGAAAAAGCAGGCCAGCTACAAAATAATAACAAAATTAAAAGTCAAAAGCGATGTTTTAAAACAGTTTTCTTTCACACAACACAAATGTACTTTTTTCTCCGAATTGTAATAACACTTACTTATTTAACACAGTCGGGGTAAATATGGTGAATTCTGTCTCGTTTTACGTATACTCTAACGGTCTGATTTGTCTCCTCTAACCTCTCAACAGTTAAATTTCCACAAAAGTCAAGCCCCCCTAGGGAATTCTCCCGGAAATGTCCTTCCATGAACCTCGGTGAATTCCTTTAAAATGACAATCGTGTCCTGTTTTGTTCTGTACGAAACAATAATTAATACAAAGGTAAACTAAGTTGGTTTCTTTCTTTCAGGAAGATATGCTAGAAATATGCAAATTTAGATAATGGACACCTAAATAGAGGACAAAAGCGAATTGTTAAAAGCTAAGTGGAAGATAGATAAATGGTCATGTTACTCATTGTTTGCTTTTCATGACGAATACCATACCTTGTTTATCAGCAAGAAGAATTTGTCATGTCCTAAAATAAACAAGAACAAAGAAGAGTAGCAGTGTGTTTATAGGAGCCTGTGGTCATATGGGAAAAGGCATGTGCTTTACAAGATACTGAATAGATCGTCGTTGGTGAGAGCAGGGTAAAAGCTGTATAAAAGAGGGAAAAAAGAGTGGCAGGAGCGTTTAACAAATGGGCAGCAATAGAGGCTAAGAGTTATGACAATAACAGAGTACAAAAAGAAAAGAGGGTTATCAATATATATATATATATATATATATATATATATATATATAATATATAAAGATCATTTTAAAAGTAAATGGAAGGTGCCAATAAGAGGGAAAGACTAAACAATTAATGGAGCGTTGTAAGTAAGAAGGCAATTATTGTTTAAAAAAAAATAAAATAATAATAATAACGAAGTGGTATCAATCAGGAATGGTGATTTAAAAAGCAATGGACTGTGTGAATAACATGGGAAAATTTGTGAAAAAAATAATGGATTGGTGTAGTCAATACGATGGAATTATATATATATATATATATTGGTGTCAATAAGACGGAAAGCGCGTGTTAAAAAAAATAATGGAGTCATGTCCCTAAAAAGGAATTTTTTTTTTTTTTAAATATATAATATGGATGTTGGATAGCCAGAAAAAAAAAATAGAAGGATACCGGTTAGAAGATTGTAGTGACAACAAAAACAAAAATAGTTTATGTTGTGTCAAAAAGACGAAAACGACATTTTAATCATTACGGCGATGTAATGTTGCATGACAAGAAGTTCGGTTTCTATACTAGTCATGTGCAGTACCATTGCAAGCTAACTTTGCCACAAGCTCTCTCTCTCTCTCTCTAGTGTTAGGATGAAAACGGGCAGTTAGTGCAACTTTGAAATGAGTAGTAGTTGAATTATTATAGGATAAGTTATGTGTTTTTGAATTATTCAGACCCAGTCTTCGGTACGAATGAATGACATTTATAAGTCACAGGTATGTGACAAAGAAATAACCGATAAGCTGGTCTTAGACATAAGAAGAAGGCAGAATAGATGATCTTTTGTGATCCCGTGATAGTAATCGGCAGGGATGGTTGTAATCGACAAGGCTGGAAGTAATCGACATGTCTGTTAGTAATCGACAAGGTTGTGGTAATCGATAAGACGTACAGTGTAACGGGGGGGGGGGGGGGGGGGGGTGTGTGTAATAGGCATCAAGATGAAATGGGAAGCTGCTGTAAAGCTGATGATAAGAATGGATATTTTAAAAAAAGGAAAAAGTGGTATGGTAACAGCTTGACGTAGGTGAGAACAAACCAAAAGTAGAACGACATTTCGACTAAGTATTACTTCAGCTGGAACAATCAACAATAACACAAAAATCTATTTTCTTCTTCTGCGATCATAGCTCATTCGGACTAGGACTCCTGACTCTCTTATGAAGCTGTCTGTTTAAGTGATTCGGTTGTCCCGTATAGTTACAAAAATATATAAGTATATACACAGAAATCTAATTACATGGCGATAATATACTATACTATCAAAAAAGGGAAAATAAGTCACTTCCTTGTGGTCCGAAGCTTGGTCAAGCACCGACTGTGCTGTAATCTGTTCGGTGTGCACACCCAAAGTTGCAGATATACATAGATTTATGTGTTCACTTGGGCGAGTAAAAAAAAATTGTCCGTATCTTCTTATTTCCTTCCTCATTTGCCTTTCAGCGTCGAGGGAGATATAATTTGCGGTCTTTCGCCCTTCTGTTCGCCTCTGCTGCTGTTATGTTTCCTAGTGCATCTTATATTCATCCATCCATCATTTTCGTGGTCGACCCTTGGGTCTGGTATTCTCACAACGTTTGATGAAGGCTCGTTGTGTTGTGTTTTGATCTTTCTGCCTTGTCACGTGGCCAAACCATTTTATCTGTTGTTTCTTTACATATTCTATGGGGGGGGGGGGGGGGGGGGGGGGGGCTATTCCTAGCTTTTTCTCAGTTCTTCTTTTCTGATCTTATCTCTCAGACTGTTTCCTGTCATTCGTCTAACACTTTCATTTCAGTAGAGGTTGTTTTTCTTATTGTTCTTGCATATAGGGTCCAGGTCTGGCATTGGTAGCATAACGTTAGGATGAAGATTGTATTGTATAGTGCTCGTTTTGCCTCTAGAGGTATTTCCTTGTTGGGCAATAGTGGTGATAACTGTCCAATGATTTGACAAGCTTTGTTGCATTTGATTCTATTTCTGCTGTTTGTGAATTATCGTTTCTCACTAAACTTCCTAGGTATTTGTTATTGTTCGTATAGTTAAACTTATTGGGAATCAACTCATATAAACGTTTCCCGGAATAGTAAAGTCTGGCATTGTGTGCCCACCTCCGCATATCTTTAGAACCCCTCCCTTGTACTGTATTTCATACCTGTGTCCGCCGGCCTTATGAATTACAGTCCAGTCGGCGCATGACCAAGCTTCGGACCACAGGGAAGCGACATATTTTCTTCTTTGAGAGTCTAGCATATTATCGCAATGTAGTTATATTTATGTGTGTATCCTTATATATTTGTATGTTGTTGTTTATTGATTCGGCCTAACCTCGTTCTACTTTTGTTTTGTTTCTCACCTACTTAAAGCTGTTACCATATCACTTTTTCCTTAAAAAAAAAGCTCATTCGTTTATAGTAACGATGTGTGCATGGCAACATTGACACAGCGACAATCAGGAATACAAGGTGTAGAACACGAAGGAATGACAACAGGCATGGCAAACAAGGTGTGTGAACAAACAGTAAGCTATTGGCATCATCATCGCTGAAATACCTTGTTATCTACTGAAAGCGACTGGCTATCTTAACTCACCATCATCAAGTACCAAGCCTGCTGGCGCAGGTGATCATTCCTCTCCCAACTTTCGATCTCGACAGTTATTTATCATTTCTGTTGTCGACTTTTTGCCAAGCCATTTTCTTAAGCTGTCTGATAATTTTCTCTTTTTGCTTCCCTCTATCTCTTCGTCCCTCCGCTTTCCCAGTTGTTACAATATATTCCAACTGGCCCCTCTCATTACATGGCTAAAAAATTATGATTGTTTCTTCCTAATAGTGGAAATTAGCTTTCTCTTTGCTTTGGCCTCTTTCAGAACGTTTTTTATTACACATCTTAGCTGTCCATGGAAATCTCAACATTTTTCTCTAAAACAACATTTCTGGTTTGACAACAATTAGCTATAATGTATTAAGATTATAATTGACTGATGCCAAAATAACAGAGGACAAAAATGACAATATAATTTTGTTTAATCAATTTAAAAAAACTTAAAACCTGTTTTGTGCCATTATAGTTAATTAATTGTGTCGTTGACAGTTATAGTTCAAAAATTAACTTTCGTGAGATCGATCTATGCAGGCTGTACGACAGTGGCCAGTGAACTGGACTACTGAGGACTAGACGGTCGGGTTCGATCCTGATCGATGGCTTCTAAGCTCACCTGACAACATTTCATTTAAATTATCTTCTCTTTTGTTTCAATTTGTAAAAGGACATGGGACGTTAAACTCTACTTTGGATGTATTAGGTCCTTCTACTACCATAGCCTAACGATAAGTCATCGTAGTCACCACCGCCCTTTAAAAATGTAAATGGCGTAATTCTGCATTTATGGGAGATAATGTGTTTAAGCAGATAAAAAATTCTCACTAGCCATTACAAAATAAATTTATTGTCTCTCTTGCGTCAATATTTTTAATTGGTATGTGTTTTAAATGAAATGTGTAAACATCACTGATATTACAGATAAAAAATAGTGACACACACAACAGGCACACAGACAGACAGAGAGAGAGAGAGAGAGAGAGAGAGAGAAGAGGGAAAGAAGGATAAAACTATCAGAGATATATTCCCTGAGGTACATTGTTCAGTGCAATTTTCATTTGTTTTCCTTATATGTAGACCTACGCTATACAGCTCTAAACGTGGCAATCGAGTGAGCATAAAGTATCAAATTTCGAGGTGTAATGCATTTAAAATATAGTAAAAAAAAAATAGTAAAGTACCCCGTCACGCCAAGTGGCGTATAGGGAATATGGTGTTAGTGACCATAATTTTACAGACCTTCGGCACATGATTTTTGGGGTAATGTGGTCGGTATTACGCCCGTGCCGCTTCACTTTCCCTGAAAAAAAAATCAGGTACCCATTAAAGGCTGGGTGAACCCAGAAGCCGTTGGTTGGGATCGAACCCTAAAATATAGTAAGAAAATAGATAAAGAACCAAACAATTAACACAGTGGGAAATGATGATATATGCGTTAAATTAACTTCCATTATCTCATCGCCAACTCACTCCTTAGTTCCGATAAATAATAAAGAGGAGGCTCGGTTTTATGTATCCTAACGCATGTAATAATTTACGCGGCATTTGTTCCTTTATTGCTCTCTTTGCCTGGAGATAACGTCACCAATAGCGAAACACACAGTCGACAAATTTGTAGAACAGCTATCTTTTTTTTTAATAGAACTGCTCTACTTCATAATCTTCTTTGTAGTCAGTTGTGTAACTTGAAGTCAAGTAAAAAAAAAAAAAAAAAAAAAGGAAAGTACCCCCGTTACGCCAAGTGGCATAATTAGGAATAAGGGAATATGATGTTAGTGACCATATATTTTACAGACCTTTGGCACATGAATTGTGGGGTAATGTGGTCGGAATCACACCCGTGCCGCTTCACTTTCCCAGAAAAAAATCCGGCACCCATTAAAGGCTGGGTGAACTCGGAAGCCGTCGGTTGGGATCGAACCCTACCCCTTGTCCTTTGTAGTCCAGTTCACTAACCACTGAGCTATCGCGGCTCCCTTGAAGTCAAGTAGCATGCAAATATTCTGTGCTGTTTCTTCTATTTACATTAACCACATTTGAATCATCATTTTACTTTGTCTTTTGGTTGGGTACGGAGTAGGCATAATGTAAAATTACTTCGTTGGTAATTAACATTCACCAAAACCATATACCACATATGTTGTTGAGGTCATCGAGACGTGGAGGCAACCTTTACTTTCACTTGAAAGAAAAATGTTAATGAGGTATGTTGATTGCACTGTAATTGTTTGCCTGTTCCTTGTTAATCTTATACCGCTGCTACTTCATGTTTGTCTAGACTCATCCATATTCTAATTACTTGAGTTATTTAGATATCTTCTTTTCGTTTGTATTTTCGTTTTTGTTTTTCCTGCCCTAGTGTTTTTAATAAGGTCACACGACGGCCGAAACGTCAATAATCGGTTATGCTTTCTTGAAAAGCTGTCACCATACATCGTTGGAGTGTTTACTACGCCCAACCACTTGCTCCAAACTTACCAACTTTACTGCAGCACTGCAGTTATTGGCTTATTCCCCATGTTGTTTGCAACTTTAAGTTTGGATAAATAATACTAGAATGTATCCACTAATCGACCCAACACATTTTCTATAGATAGCAGGACATGCCGGTAGAAGGAATTGTGGACTGAGAGTCTACTCACTTTATATTACATCGTCATTGTTGTCGGTAGAAGGAATGTTGTCGGGGGGGACTGGGGTCTACTTACTTTATATTACATTGTCATTGTTGTCGGTAGAAGGATGTTGGGGACTGGGGGTCTACTTACTTTATATTACATGTCATTGTTGTCGGTAGAAGGAATGGGGGACTGGGGGTCTACTTACTTATATTACATTGTCATTGTTGTCGTAGAAGGAATGGGGACTGGGGTCTACTTACTTTATATTACATTGTCATTGTTGTCGGTAGAAGGAATGGGGGACTGGGGGTCTACTTACTTTATATTACATCGTCATTGTTGTCGGTAGAAGGAATGGGGGACTGGGGGTCTACTTACTTTATATTACATTGTCAGTGTTGTGGTTTTTAACAGAATGGGGGGAAATGGGGGGTCTACTTACTTTGTAGTACATGGGATGTTGTCGGTTAGAAGGAATGATGGACTGGGGGTCTACTTACTTTATATTACATTGTCAGTGTTGTGGTAAAAGGAAGGGGGGGGGGGGGACTGGGTTGATCCAGAGGTAAGACCTTGGATAGGAAAATCCGGCTTCGAATCTATGTAAAACAGTCGTCAGCATAATTGATACGATGCATGTGGATAGAATATTATGGAAGGACATGATCGCCTACGTCAACTGGTATGTCACATGATGATGATGACTTGTGTGCGTATGTGTGTGCGTTTAAATTGACGCATACATACACACGCACACACGTTTATACAATGACCGTACCACCAAACATATCGACCCCATATACAGAAAACATCTGTAGCAGGTCGATATAATCTCCAGGCATATCATTGTTGGAAGTCAATGCAAATCTCACTCCCAAGAAGATTATATTCTCGACAACAGCCGCTATCCTTATGGAGTGATAACAAAATCTATAAGAATTTAGTTTACTTATGCCGCGCAGTAATTTTTATATAAAACTGTTAACTCTAAACCTGAATTAGTTTTATACAGAAACTTCACTGTGATCTCACGTTGCTGTATGATTGATATTTGTGCATATCTCCAGGAAATTGTAGACCTTTCATTAAAAGAAAAGTTATCATTTATTTCGTCAATAGGATTCCTTCACTATTAAGTTACGACTAACTCTTAACTTGGTATCTACATTCTGACAGTTGAAGCATACAAGGCGTCGTGACCGATAAGATGACTTTGATATTACTCAGTCAAATGGTCGTGGTTATGTTCATTAATGGCTTAACCATATCTGCCTCACCCGATGCAAGTTCTACACAAACTACATCTTCTGCGCCAGCAGGTCAGCATGTAACAGGTCCCCAAACCACCACCTCAAGCCAGACATCAGGTCATAGCAGCGACGAGGCCAATGAACTAGTGAGCGACATGCTCAAAGGGATGACAGAAATCGAAAATGAGAACCGAAAGAAAGAGAAGGAACAAAATAGTTCAGCCAGTGATTCTTTTGACGAAGACATTTTTAACTGCAACAAAACACATACACTTGACCTCTATTGCAAAGAAATACCGAAACAGTTATCGATTTTTTCCACGGCGATCTAACTCCACATGGTCTATTGGCACCGATTTCAAGAATGATGTGGTTAAGTATATCCAAAGTCATTGTCAACCGCTCGATTGGTGCTTGGATCAAAACTTTCATCTGGTAAGTCATTTATAACCTTCAACTATTATCTGTTGATGTGTTTGAATATGTAGTCCTATAATATGTCGTTTTCTAATATGTAGTTCTATAATATGTAGTTCTGTAATATGTGGTTCTATAATATGTAGTTCTATAATATGTAGTTCTGTAATATGTAGTTCTATAAAATGTAGTTCTATAATATGCAATTCTATAATATGTAGTTCTGGAATATGTAGTTTCTATAAAATGTAGTTCTATAATATGTAGTTCTATAATATGTAATTCTATAATATGTAGTTTTATCATATGTAGTTCTATAATATGAAGTTCTATCATATGTAGTTCTATAATATGTAGTTCTATCATAGTAGTTCTTTCATATGTAGTTATATCATATGTGGTTCTATCATATGTAGTTCTATCATATGTAGTTTTTTCATATGTAGTTCTATAATATGTAGTTATATCAAATGTAGTTATATCATATGTAGTTCTATCATAAGTAGTTCTATAATATGTAGCTATATTATATGTAGTTCTATCATATGTAGTTCTATAATATGTAGTTCTATAATATGTAGTTATATCATATGTAGTTCTCTCATATGTAGTTATATCATATGTAGTTCTATAAAATGTAGTTCTATAAAATGTAGTTCTTAATATGTAGTTCTATCAGATGTAATTCTATAATATGTAGTTTTATCATTTGTAGTTATATAATATGTAGTTCTATTATGTAGTTATATCATATGTAGTTCTATCATATGTAGTTCTATTATATGTAGTTCTTTCATATGTAGTTCTATAATATGTAGTCTATCATATGTAGTTCTATCATTTTTAGTTCTATAATATGTAATTATATCATGTCTATATGTAGTTCTATCATATGTAGTTCTTTCATATGTAGTTTTATCATATGTAGTTATATCATATGTAGTTCTATCATATGTAGTTCTATAATATGTAGTTATATCATATGTAGTTCTCTCATATGTAGTTCTATCATATGCAGTGCTATAATATGTAGTTCTATCATATGTAGTTCTTTCATATGTAGTTCTATAATATGTAGTTCTATAATATGTAGTTCTGTAATATGTAGTTCTTTCATATGTAGTTCTATAATATGTAGTTATATCATATGTAGTTCTATAATATGTAGTTATATCATATTTAGTTCTTTCATATGTAGTTCTATAATATGTAGTTATATCATATGTAGTTCTATAATATGTAGTTCTGTAATATGTAGTTCATTTCAACATTGAAGGCAAGGCACCTCACAGCAACAGAGCTGGATGCTCGACTTATAGCTGATGGTTTGCGATAGGATCGATGATCCAGAACCATCCGGACTCTATCCCATCTCTTCGCGGAGCCTCCAGAAGCAGACTAACTAGTCTAAACTGGCCGAGCAAGTAATGATAGAAGAGGAATGGCAACCCAGTATTCAAAAATAACATGCTGAAGTTGAATGTTTTGAGTCGAAAGACGCAAAAATATCCCAGTTTTACTGCAAACCACCTCTATACATATAATCTAGGCCCACTGAACGTCCTTTTCAAGGGCGGATGACTAAGAGGACAATTAATTCCTTTAGTAGTCTTCAGGTGGACGTGAGAAAGAGAATTAAACATTGAATTAAATATAGGTTTAAAATGAATATGTTAAAATGTGTTTACTTTATATTACAACATATACTTACTATAGAGACTTAAACACTTAGTATGGAAATGTACATAACTGAGGTGTTTGAAACATGATTGCACCATCTCAGAAATACAAACAGAAAATAATATCGAGAAACCTAAGAATTAAACTAGAAGCACTGAACTTGCTTATAATTGATACGTGAAACATATTTATATATTTATTTGGTGTACTAAAGGTCCTGCATGATGAAGACAAACAGTAGAGACGAGAAAACGATAACGACGGAGATGGAGTGAGTAATGGTCAACATTGCAAACTAATTAGAGTGTGCAGACAATGCAAAAGACAGACCACATTGGATATTCGTTTTATGATCAGCCTACGATCATTTCTCTCTCTCTCTCTCTCTCTCTCCCTTCCCTCTCTCTCTCTCTCTCTCTCTCTCTCTCTCTCTCTGCGATCAGTACTCAATCAGAGTAGGATTCCAGACTCTCACATGAAGTCAGCTGTCAGGTTAAGTGTGTTGATCGCCCCCACAGACAGAACATCACAATTAGAGTCCGCCAGATCCACTCTGATTGAACACCCGTTTAAAACGTTGCACTGTGTTCTGCGCCAGTGGCCAAGTGCATCCGATTTAAGCCAGCATTTTATTCAGGTTTGCATTCCTTAGCCTTTGATTGTCCTAATCTTCCAAGGATCACTCTTAGGTCTATATTTAAAACAAATGTTGTATAGTTGGAAAGACAGCTGAAAATAAGGAAAAGAAGATGTTCTTAATATCAGGCGCCAAGTGTTCCGAAGGAGGGGAAATAAAATCTTTCTCCAGGCACTGAAATCTGGAAAAACCGTCTTTAAATTAGACAAAAGAGAGAAAAACAAAAAGGGAAAGATTGTTTTCCTATGAGAGACAACTACAAACAACTTTTGATTTGTATTGTACAAAGACTCAAGAAAACAACAGGTTAGAGAGGCAATTCCAATCAGATCTTTGTTGAAGACTGATGCAAGTAGCAAACAACTGTTAAAACATTTGCTTTAAATATAGACATAAGGATGATCCTTTGTTGTCAAAAGATCGTAGGTTGGTCAAAGCAAATATACAATGCCGTCTGCCTTTTGCATTGTTTGCACACTCTGATTAGTACGAAGCAATCATCTAAGAAGAAGGAGAAAGAGAAGAAGAAGAAAGGAAACAGGAAGATAAAAAAGGAACAGGTAAAAGAAGAGTAAGTTCACATATGAAGAAAAGGAATATTTGCATAAAGAAGAAGAGAAAAGGAGAAGAGGAAGAAAAATAAGGAGGAAGTGGAGGAAGAAGAATAGAAAGAGTGAAAGAAGAAAGAAGAGAAGATTGAGCAGAAGAAAAAAAGAAGAAAAAAGTTCAGAATAACGAGGTGTTGTGGCAATAAGAAGTGGACAGAGGAGGAGGAAGAAATAATCGGGCCACCAAAAAAAAATAAAAGAAAGAGGAGGTGGAAACCCCAAAGGATCTCGGTTTAATTTAAGCACTGCTGAAGTGAACCTGCATTGTTGCAATTTATAGGTTTCAATTAAATACAGAAGTCGGTAGGCTTCCGCTTTGTGACTGTGCTGGCAACACGATACGATTTTCGATGGGAGTCAAATTTACGTTATAAGTGAATTTCAATGCCCGTAGTAAAAGAAATTCAAGCGTTCTTGTGCTATTTCAAATGGATTTATTTGTGATTTATTCTTACAGTTTGTGCGAATAAGTAGAATTACCATAATTATGACACCCATTAAACATCAAGATCAAATAGAAAAAATAAAAAAGTAGAGGAATTCAAGTAGTTAGGCACAATGTTCACAGAAGATGGAAAACTAGACAGAGAAATTGACATGAGAATACAAAAGCAAATGCTGTCACATACCAGCTTTCACCATTGCTAAGACATCCAAACATTTCTATGCCAGCTAAACAACAAATAATAAATAGCATCTTCATACCAACTTTGTGCTATGAAAGTCAAACATGGACCCTTTCTAAATCACATTTAAGAAAGATCAATACATGTGAGATGAGTAAGTAACAAACAACACAAGAAGATAGAATACCAAATGAAACCATAAGAAAAATAGTAGGAACAAAACCCTGCCAAGAATATATAGAACAACAACAATTTAAATGGTTTGGCCACCTGGTCAGAATGAATCCTTACCAATCACCATCAAGGGCGTTCTTCTCGATAATGCATGGAAAAAGACCAAGAGGAAGACCCAGAAGAAGATGGATAGATGCAGTGACAGAGACATGTAACAACCAAGGAAAATCACTAATTCAGACAATTCGAGCAACACAAGAACGACAAATGATATAAACCACGACACCTTTTAGGTATCAGTGAAAAGAGAAAAGAAGAAGAAGAAGAATTAAATACAGCAGCATTTAGCAACCACAGAGTCACGCACGAAATTTCCATTATTTACTCAAAAAGAAAAACACCAAATAAACAACGCTACATGGACTGGTGTGCACGGCAATAATATTGCACAATAGCTCTCAAAATTGCATCCACCGCGGACCCCCATTAACTACTTTTGTAGTCGCGGACCCCAGGTTCAACTTCAACTCAAGATTTTAAAACCCAAAAGCATTTAGCAACACAATGTCATTGTATTCTTCAAGCCTTCGCGGAGCCCTGTGACGGTATTACGGACGCTTGGGGGCCGCGGACTACAGTTTGAGAAATGCTGAAACAGCAGATAAACTCGCTAGCAACTCTGGCACTGAGTATGATCTGACTCTGAACAAAGAGAACATCTCCAAGTATGTTCTTCATTCTTTCCATAAGAGAAGAAGAGGAGGAAGGCGGTGGGACAATAATGCATGTATTGACAGACTGATGAGTCTGGGGGTGGTAATGGGGGTCTGGTGGATTTGTGTGGGAAATAAACATGTAACTACAATCAACACCTTACAGGAACAATCAGACTTCTTAAGGTCCTAAAATATTGAGACTGGAGCTGGTGCGGGTATAGGAATGCCCCTACAAAAAAAAAAGTAAAGTACCCCCGTCATGCCAAGTGGCGTATAGGGAATATGGTGTCAGTGACCATACATTTTACAGACCCTCGGCACATGATGTGTGGGGTAATGTGGTCGGTATTACGCCCGTGCCGCTTTACTTTCCCAGAAAAAAATCCGGTACCCATTATAGGTTGGGTGAACCGGAAGCCGTCGGTTGGAATCGAACCCTACCTCTTGTCCTTTGTAGTTCAGTTCACTAACCACTGAGCTATCGCGGCTCACAGGAATGTCCCTACTGCAGTAAAATTGGAATGGGGAACATGTTCCCATGTATGTGGCTACGTTAAGACAGGCTGTGTATAGACACCACCAAATTTTGAAGAAGAAAAAAACAAATAAAAACAGCAGTGTTTTAGGTAGAAAAATAACCCTCGTATTTGATTATCAAGCATGCGATATACTTTGTGTTGTTGTTGTATGATGAGATAATATCGTATTATAATTTAATTCTTGCTATCTTGATTGTTTTCTTATTTAGTCGTTCCGTTTCACTTATATATCAGCGTGAGCAGTAAATGCTTTTGTTTACTTTCTTGTTCTTAGCGTAACATACAGAGCATGTTTCAATTTTATGACGACAGTCCTGTCTGTTCCAATGCCTATTGGATTTGCATTATGGAAATGATGCAGGCGGACGTGAATGCTGGTTGTGGTAATAAGGTAATCTTCTTCTTCTGCTGCTACGTACACCTCTAGACGTCAATATTATAAGTTCGAATACACATTGAGATGCGCGTGGCCGTGCGGTTAAAACCATTGTTCCAGTGGATGAAAAGCCGGCGTGCGGTGTTCGAAGCCCGCGATAGACAGAAAGGATATTTTTTCTATCGGGGGTGAAATAAAAATCTTGAGTCTCACAACTTGAGACTGCTTGACCAAGCGGCCCTCTGGTTCTATCGTTGCCCCCCGACATACACCAGCAAAGGTACTATGTGTCATAAAGATAGGTTTTTGTTTTATACGCATTCATCAGCTCAAGGCTGGTGATATCACCATACAGCTTGTTCCAAAATGTACTAGTGATGTCCACAAGAGGCTTCTCTGTTCATCATATTCCGGACATGATTGTAGCAGATTTTCAGCAGTCATTTTGCCTGTGCCACAGTTATATTCATCTGAGGTTCATATCCTTATAGTGTTCAAAATGTGGTACTTCTAAAAAATTTTATTTTTTCTTTTCTGTTGAGCTGGTAGTAGGCATAATTTTTCTGGTAACCCTGGTGTTCCGTATTCCGTTTGTTCATGTAAGTGTTCCTGAGAAACCTCTTTGATTCCTCATAAGTTGTACTTATAAAGTCATAAATCTGTCATTAAGCTCATGTTCCAGTTAATGATATTTGAAGATAAAGTCAATGAAAACTATAATTGGCTCAAGTATTCTCATTTATAATTGTTGACAATACAAGTGTAACTACAACGGACCACGACACAGGAAGAAATGTTTCGTTTCTTAAACCAGTTTCGATTATTTTGTTTTGAATGTTTCATTACTAGTTAGCGATGTAATATTAGTTTTTTTCACTTACATATCTGTGTGTGTTGTTTGTTTGTTTGTTCCTGCTAAAGGCCTATTGTGCCGAAACGTCGTTCAAATTTGTGTCGTCTGTCAATTATGTAAAGCTGTTACCATACCATTTCTTATATTTCTTTTAAATTTTTTTCAATTCTCTCTCTTTCTCTCTCCCAAGTGTAACTGCCCCAGTGTTTCGGAGTCTTAGTTTTACGATTTTCTATTTTCATGAGAAGAATATATAAACAGTGAGCCAACATCCATTTGTCCTGGGCTGCCACAAGGCTCACCATTGTCACCAGTTCTATTTAACGTGTACACAATAACAATCACGGCCCAACAGCTGGATGGGAGGGGAAGAACTATGACTTTTGCTGATGATATTCTGGTATATCGACAGGAAGAGACAGACGGGGAATCGCCTCCACAATGCAAGACGAACTCGATCGCATTTCTTCCTGGTGTGGGGTTTCAGGTGCCTTGGTTAATCCTAATAAAGCATCAGTTTCATGGTTTTCCCTTAACAATCATATCGTTAATACGACCACACCGGTAGTACGAATGGGAGCTGATGAGGTGACCAGGGACAAGTTGATGACATACCTCGGAGTCAAGTTTGATCGCAGCCTGTGTTTTCGAGACCACGTCGACCATGTTATAACAAAATCCCGCAAAGGATTAGCCGCCTTGAAGATCATGGCAGCTGCCAACATCGAGCAGAGGCTACTTACTCTTCTGTTCCAGGAATTAGTCCTCGCACCAATCGAGTATGCCCTGGCCATTCTTACTGTCAGTACGACTCAAATTGATAGGCTGGAGAAAATACAAAATGAAGCTATGCGCATTATCCTGGGATGTACGAGGGACACTCCCTGTGTAGCAATGAGGTATCTTCTTGACTTTCCAACCATGGATGACAGAATCAAGATCTGGAGAGCACGAGCATACCTGAAGATTAGTACAGATACAGAGCATCCATTGCACCACGTGCTCAACACAGAGAAAGGTACCAGGCTAAAAAGAGGCAAATCATGGTGGGCCGGGCAGAAGATGTCATCAAACAGGTCTGTGGGCTTACCAATATCAGCGTTGGTGAGGAGTGGATACCGGTGCCTATGTCATTCAAGGGGACTTTCTCATGTATTGTCACACTCGACAGGAAAAGTAGGGAACAGAACCCGGTCGTGGTTAATGCTGGGGTCAAAGGTCTCATCTGCGATAATACCGATGAGGAAGATGCAATCATCTATACAGACGGATCTGTAAGACGACACGAAAGAAGTGCATGGGCATTTACAGCAAGCACGCTCGGCAGGCAGAATAGCCTACGAAGACAGTGGTGCATACGCCATGACCACGAGTAGCATGACAATGGAGGTGATGGCAGTGACCAAGGCATTCAAATGGTTAGAGTCACAAGACTACATCCACGCATGTATACTGAGTGATTCGATGAGCATGATAAAAAAGTGGAGGCGGGCTTTGTACGCATGCAATGAGTAGAGTCGTTGCAGAAATCCAAAATACGTAGGTCACCTTTGTCTATGTCCCTGGACATGCGGGAGTACGGGGAAATGAGAGAGCGGACAGGTTGGCTAGCTGCGCTGTCATTGAGGACGGGCAACCGATGGATCGGGCGGACATCATCAATGCCCTTCGAGATGTGGGAAGAGCACAGGACTTCGACAAACACAGATCAACGTCACTTCTTCGGATGATGGAAATGGGAGTTAAGATGGGCACGGCCAGAAATGAGACACTTGGTGGCCGTGTAAGAAGACTTATCAACCAACATAGCACTGGAGTCGTCAGTCGCTGGACACTGAGGGAATTGCTGAGGAGGGGATCTGAGCACCTATGGACATGTTCGGAGTGCAATGATGATGACCCGCAAATAACTCAATAACTCAATAACTCAATAACTCAATATAAACAGTTCTCATCATTGGGTGCCGTCTCTACATCGAAGGTTGACTACCATGGAACACCATTTTAGTCTGTCTCTTGTCTTGATGCTGCATGTTGCCATAGGTTCACCGTCCACCTCTTGATGTTATCAATCAACCTATGTCTTGATCTGCTTCTGCTTCGTTCGGCATATGCCTTCCCTTCCAAATGACTTTTGGTAGGATATTGTGTATGTTCACATGTCCAAACAATTTCAGTTGTCTTTTAAGAATTGTATTAAGTATTTTTTTTTATTTTCAGCCGATTCAGAACTTACTTGTTTATCTTTCGTTTCCTTCACCCAATTACTCCCATTTTTTTACAGATCCAGATTTCAAAGGCTTCAATTTTCTGCTCTGTTTTCTTATTTACTGTCCGTGTTTCTACGGCATAAAGCAATGTTGAGTAAATATAACATTTTACTATTAGTAGTTTAAGTTTTGATGTTATTTGTTTGATGTCAGTATATTTTTAATGTTATTAAATTGCTTTTTGACATCCCATTCTGTTGATGATTTCTGTCTTACATTTTCCACCATTTGTTATCATATGTCCAGGATAGCTAGATTCTTGATCTTTTTCTGGCTTCTTTCCGTCTACTTCAATATCTCCTTGTATATTTTGTGTTTTCTCTGCTTATAGCTATAGTTTTAGTCTTTTCAATATTTATATCTAAACGGTATTCTTTGCTTGTCTTATTTATTTCGTTCACTACTTGCTGCAGGTAATGGATTGTTTGCAGTTAATAGGGTATCATCAGCATATCTTAGATTATTGATTATATATCGATTAATGTTTAGTCCTGGTATCCTTATGATGTCCTTACAAATCGGTTTTGTATATAAATTGAAGGTATAAGACATGGTGATGTAACACAGGCCTGGTAAGTTTTTAATTAGAAAAAAAAAGCGTAAGTGTGTGTGTGTGTGTATGTTTTTAATTTACATAGAGAGAAAACGAGAGAGTTTATATAGTAAGAAATAGCTAATACAAACTCATTGTCGTTTAGGTTGGTTAGGTCATGTGACATGCTTAGAGGATTGTAGAATTCCGTCAGACATTTATGTATGGTGATCTCACTTGTGCGGCCTGGACTAAAGGTCGCCATAAACTTCGCTTTAAAAATGTCAGTATGTGAGTCATCAGATAGTGTCACGTGGCCAGATTATTATAGAGAGCGCTGCATAAGATTGCCACAGGTGGCGTACATTTCTCAAGCAAGGTTTAACGAAAGCGTGCAGGATAGACACCATACATATCTGAAGGAAAAATAACAAAAACAAAAGTGTGAGAGGCCACTCACAGATTTTCCATACAATATTTGCTGACCTTTCTTATTTTTCTTACATCGGTATGATGAACAGGCGCTATTTTGGAAATAGACAATCTCAAAGTGGAGCTATAAATATAAACCAACCCGGCAACAGGACCAGGAAGTCTAATACTGTTGCTACTGTCAACAAAGAAAAAAAAACTGTTTCCTAGGCAGCCCTTTTTATTCTTGAACTGGAATTTAACACCACCCCCCCCCCCCCCCCCCCCAACAAAATACTTTCAGCAATGTATCATTTATTCAGTTATACACCCATACAAAAAATATAAATATAGGTGAATAACTATAGGTATATTATTAATGTCAGACGGGGATATTAATGCGCGGAGAAAAAGAAAGATCACAATTCACATCTATTGAAAGGAGATGGTTTCAAAGAAAACATAATGTGACAATAAGAGACATCAAAAGATAAAGAAATTGGGGAAAGATTGAAAGTAGCACAAGTTCTGGGCTTCATCAGAGTAAAAAAAAATGAAATGATTTGGATATGAGAGGCGGTTACTGGCAAATATCATCCACATAAAGCAATATCAACCAGAGGCAGCAATAGAAATGATTTGGATATGAGAGGCGGTTACTGGCAAATATCATCCACATCAAGCAATATCAACCAGAGGCAGCAATAGAAATGATTTGGATATGAGAGGCGGTTACTGGCAAATATCATCCACATCAAGCAATATCAACCAGAGGCAGCAATAGAAATGATTTGGATATGAGAGGCGGTTACTGGCAAATATCATCCACATCAAGCAATAGCAGCCAGAGGCAACTATAGGAAAGGTAGAGGGACACTCCCTTCTCTAAACACCCACCTCCACCCATCAATAGACGGACGGACAAGCGTAAAATCTACGTCACATAAACGACCACGTGAGGGGCGAACTAAAGAGCACAGATAAAAACACTTCATTTTCTTTCAACGCTTAAAGGGAAGAGGAGGTAGCAAGTGAAAAGCAGTAGCGTTACAGAAACAATTCGCTACTATAAACAAGTTTCTTTCCCGTTCACACAACATGACACAAAACTCACTCCTTTGGGATTTCGTTTGAGCTGGCGGACAGAAACAAACAACTGGAGACACGCACACATTGGCCACTTTAACATGGTCAGTTCAGACAAGTCGACGATGAAGCGAGGAGTATAAAAAAAAAAGTAAAAGTGAAGTACCCCGTCACGTCAAGTGGCGTATAGGGAATATGGAGTTAGTGACCATAAATTTTACAGACCTTCGGCACATGAATTTTAGGGTCATGTGGTCGGTATTACGCCCGTGCCGCTTTACTTTCACAGAAAAAAATCCGGTACCCATTAAAGGCCGGGTAAACCGGAAGCCGTCGGTTGGGATCGAACCCTACCTCTTGTACTCTGTAGTAAAGCATGGAGTATAGAACTTTAAAAAAATAATTTTGTTCTGCTTCTGTTCTGGTTTTTTTTTTTATTTCCCATCAACTTATCGCGTATTTAAGTGACACTTGTCGTTTGATATTCAAATTGAATGGTTCTGATTATATCAAGATAATGTATCTATCTATTGTCCTTTCGAGCCGAAGACGGCACATAGGGCAGAACCACAATCTCAAAAACAGAAACCTTGCGTGCCAAAGTGGCACATATTGCAGAGATCACTACTCTAAAATCTATGGCGCTGTTTCCATAACAATACTTGTTACAATGACAGCTTGTCAAGCCATGGATCAACCTCCTTAGTCGCCTCTTACGACATGCCTGGAAGGTCACAGTGTCACTATTCTTTACCTCCCTCATAATGAGGCCCCGGTAACACACGGGATAAGATAATGTATGCTGCTAGTATTATCAGTTATTGTTATGCTTAATAAAGAATAAAAACTGTCTCCTTGACATAAAAGACTGGAATTGTTAAAAAAAAAAATGTCTTCAGCAATGTATAATTGATACATACATAAACCGATAAACAAATAAAGAAATATATATGTATATTTGGGAACTTTGTTAACCTCAGACGGAAGATGTACAAAAGGGGTGAGATGTAGAATGGTTCAGGCAAAAGCAGCTTTCCAAAAATGAGGAAGATACTATGCAATCCATTTTTGACAATAGAAACAAGAAAAAGAGTTCTTAAATGTTATGTACAGCCAGTCTTAACATATGGATGCGAATCATGGACAATAGGACAACAGACAAGAAAATCACTGGAGTCTGTAGAAATGTGGTTTTACAGAAGAATGTTGAGAGTACCATGGACAGCTAAGAAGAGTAATGAAGATGTTCTGAGAGAGGTCAAAGCAAAAAGAGAGCTAATTTCAAATATTAGGAAGAAACAATCATCATTTTTTGGCCATGAAATGAGAAGAGAACAACTTGAATATATTGTAACAACTGGAAAAATTGAGGGACGAAGAGATAGAGGGAAGCAAAGAGAAAAAAATAACAGACAGCTTAAGAGAATGGCTTGGCAGAAGGTCAACAACAGAAATGATAATAGCTGCCGAGATCGAAAGTTGTGGAGACATGATAACCTACGCTAGTGGGCCCGGTACTTGATGATGAAGAAGATGATTATATATATATATATATATATATATATATATATATATATATATATATATATATATATATATATACTATGCTGTGGATCACGTCGCACTGTTCAGAACCCGTTTCCACGTTATAGACTGGCCAACTCCAGACAATCAGGTCTCCGGCAAATACTGCGGGACTTGGTGAGGAGAGGATCTGAGCACCTATGGACACATTCGGAGTGCAATGATGATGAGCCGCAAATAACTCAATAACTAAATACATACTACTAAATATATATAAAGGGTAAAGTCCTAGTTTAGGCTTGTACATTATTTCGGTCGGAAGAGTAGCGTCCTATTGAATAAACAATGCATTTTATTCGATGGTTCTCACACCTGTCATTAGAAGATCGCTAGTTGTAGAGAAAAGAATGAAACGAGGCAAAGTCCTATATTTTAAACACAGCTTGTTCACAATCGTGGTCATTTGCAGTCATCTATACAGACGGATCTGTAAGACGACACCAAAGAAGTGCATGGGCATTTACAGCACGCTCGGCAGGGAGAATAGTCTACGAAGACAGTGGTGCATACGTCGTGACCACGAGTAGCATGACAATGCAGGTGATGGCAGTGACCAAGGCATTCAAATGGTTACAGTCACAAGACTACACCCACGCATGTATACTGAGTGATTCGATGAGCATGATAAAAAAAGTGGAGGCGGGCTTTGTACGCATGCAATGGGTAGAGTCGTTGCAGAAATCCAAAATACGTAAGGTCACCTTTGTCTATGTCCCTGGACATGCGGGAGTACGGGGAAATGAAAGAGCGGACAGGTTGGCTAGCTGCGCTGTCGTTGAGGACGGGCAACCAATGGATCGGGTGGACACCATCAATGCCCTCCGAGATGTGGGAAGAGCACATGACTTCGACAAACACCACTTCTTCGGATGATGGAAATGGGAGTTAAGGTGGGCACAGCCAGAAATGAGAAACTTAGTGGCCGTGTAAGAAGACTTATCAACCAACATAGAACTGGAGTCGTCAGTCGCTGGACACTTAGGGAATTGCTGAGGATGGGATCTGAGCACCTATGGACATGTTCGGAGTGCAATGATGATAACCCGCAAATAACTCAATAACTCAATCGTGGTGCCCATAAGCAGCAGATTTTCACAGCAATACCATTCATCGTCATTATCAACATACATGAAGTAAAGACCTAAGAAAACAGGTTTCACCCTAGCAGAAGAATACAAAAAGGAGCAGCTAATTAAATGTAATTGTGTAATTTTTAGTGACGGTTTAGCAGGAATATATATTTTTTTTAAACCGGTTGAAGAAGGAATAAATACATTTTCCAACGCTTACAGTATGGATATTAATACTAGGAAAACAAATCTGAATACAAATAATTCAAATACCTGAGGTCAAACATGAATGAAGTACATAGAGCTCATTTACGTTATTTGAAAACCACCGTAGCTCGTTGTGATGTCAACTAAGGGGAGATAACGCTTTCACTAAAATAACTTCCATGCCTAAATTAGGACTTCGCCATATATATATATATATATATATATATATATATATATTATATATATATATATATATATGAGTTATGATAAATAACTATGTGTTGCCCCAAGTCAGATTACCACCATTTTTTATCTTGTTATTTATTCCAAAGAAACAGAATCGGCCTTCGTTTGGCACCAACCTGACTGTAGGACACACCGGATGGTCTAGGAGAGATCACTAGCCACCTGAGGGTCACCACAATATATTTTACATTTCAATTTACTCAATAGTGATAACTCTGTCAATAAAAACAGTTGAAACAAAATATACAAATGTATCATATTTCTGGTAGTCTGTTACAACAGAAGGGCTGGTAAAAAAAAGTCCAAAGTTCAGCGCAGTTATCACGTAGATCCAATATCTCCCCTCCCCTCAATGGAAGAAGAATACATACTATAGACCCCAAATGAAGGAAACACGATCTATTTTAGACGTCAGTCAGATGTACTAACCAATTATAGCTCGTTTCAAAACATATGCCCAACTTCAAAACGCTATTACTCTCTAACCGTTTGTTAAATACTTTTGAAATTTTCCAAATGTTATTAGAATGCAAAAGACCCTTTAAATGTATATTTAACAAATATCTTGCAGCTGCAGTTTCCTTAAAGCGGCGATATTTCTTTGATGTTTGTCAAAATTGTAAATTGTGAAGCCCTAAAGAATAGAAATTACCGTAGTTGCTGGTCTACGATAATTTTCACTAGGTAAAGGCGTGGCCGTAATGGGGAAATAACTGGATAAAACAAAACACCAGGATAATTATTGTCTGCTCAGTTCGAGGACGGACGATAATATCAAGGTATACCTGTATGTCCAATTTTCATAGTTGTGTGGTCCTGAAAAGGACCGTTTGTTGAAATAATTTAAGGTAATATAGGGGCCAACATTGTGGGGGCTATATACTTTCATTCTGAATCAGACGAGTCTAAAAGATTAATAACTGTTTGGGGTTGAACATTCCACAAACCATCATTTTTCCAATATTCCTCTTCCTGTTTTAAGACGTGGTCTTCACATTTAGCCCAATAATCTTTGTCTATATTTAATAAAGCGAGATTAGCAAGAGTCTTTACATCGCATATTTTGAATGTTGTATTTTCATCTGCCACTTGTCCTTTTAATTTTGCCCAGATTAGTTCTATTGGATTTAAATGAGCATGGTAAGGTGGCAGCCTCAAACTTATATGACCGTGCTCTTGGATAATCTTATCTATTTGAAAAATCTTTGTCCTCTGTTTTTGCTTTACTAGAGATAGTAATTCAGGTTTAAGTACATGTTATTAAATTGTATGTGCTCCTTTGTGAGCCATATCTTAATAGCATCTTTTGTACTGGATGACGTCGGGACTTTATCTTCAAGTGCAACAATGTTGTGGTACGCTGCATTGTCCATTATTAGGCAAGATGGTCGATCTAGTGATGGGAGAACAGAATTTTCAATCCAATGTCTAAATATGTGACCATTCATCTCAGAGTGATAATCCCGATTGTCTATGGATTTTGAAAGAAAAATGAGCTCTGCATTCTGTATTAGTCCATGTTGTCGACTATCTGCATGAGCAATTATCAAGCGCTGTCCTTTGCTGCTAGGTATTAATCTCTTAATCTTTCCATCTGATGACTGCCATTCCCTTTGGTTAGTGTGGTGAACATTGATCCATGTTTCATCCAAGTACACAATATCATAACCTTGCTTGCGCACCTCTTTTACTTCACGTAAGTACTTGCTTTTCATGACTACAATATGTGGCTTCTCACAGATGATGTTTCGTCCATTGGAATACTTTCTGAATGTAAAGCCTGCAGCTCTAACATTCCTCCATAATGTAGACTTTGATATTTCAATACTGTTGTTCTTTTTCAGCGATACTTTTAATTTTCTTATTGTAACAGTTTCATTCATACCCAACATTTTGCGAATTTCACTTCTAACAAGTTCACTGTCGAAATTATCCAACATTTTTGCTCTTCCTTGTGATTTTGTATATTTGGAACATTGACGGTCACGTGCTTGAATCCAGCGATTAAATGACCGTTTAGATAAATCCAAAATGTGTCTTGTCCTATTCTCAGGGTTTTTTAAAGAATGAAATAATCTTCCTCGTTTAGCCTCTTTGCAAAAATAGTCATACATTTTTATTGCGATGTTTTGTAAACTGCAGAATTTAATTTTAAGACTCACGATAAATGTTAGCGTTCCACGTCTACACCTATGAAAGAACGGAAATGGAACACACAATGCCTCGTGTTTTCTAAAAGTGTCTAATTGTGTCAGACAGCTCACGTTTAAAGCGTGCAAAATCGTAAATTTGACCGTGTATAGATTTGTAATCGCTATTTTTAACTTAAATACTGTAAACACTAAGTTTTGACTACATCAATGGGTCGTTATAAATTTATATAAATCAAATAAGCAATAATAATAACCAAATGTTTGTTTTTAATTAAATTAATTCCCTGTTGGGTTCTAATCATTATAACTTTACATGCAAATTTTGAAAAAAATACAAAAAGCGGTTTAAAAGATATTGATTTTAAAAGTTGGGCATGACTTATGAAACAAGCTATAATGTCGTAAAATATTAGAAGCTTTGAGAAAATGTTGTAGGAGGTGATATATTTTTTCCCTTTAAAATCATTAATTTTTGTTATGTGTTAATCAATGCATGGAGATCGGAGTGGCCAAGTCGATAACGTGTGTTCCATAACAGAAGAAAGCTGGTTCGAGTCTCGGTTAGGTCGAATGTTTTTTTTTTTTTCATTTTCTGTCGGAGAGAGGAAGGTGGAAAAGGGTGGCGTTGAAGTTTGTTGAAATAAAAACTCAGATCAAAACACCACGTGACGACTGCACTGGGTAAGCGGGATTTATCTTCCAGTCCTACAAATCATCTCCCCACACCCCATCAACCCAAGAAAAGAGACAATGGGGTAATTAAGCGTTTTCTGGTAAACCCGAAATACATTTTTCTCTTGTTACTTGGATGTCTGTGCTCAGTTGTTGTTAACTATGTATTCAGTTAATGCAGTTTCTGGTGGATGTGGTGGAACTTCTGTGTGGCCTTGAAGTTGTGGGTGAAGTCGATGTGGATGGGGAATGCTTCGCTCTGACAAAAGAGGCGCTCTACGTCACCTATGCTGACATGACAAACCCTAACGGCTCTGTAAGTAAAGGTTATTTGTGTATACTCTTATTTGTGCCTATAGGGGGTCTCGGTAGCCTAGTTGGAAAAAAACCATTCGACTGGGCAATGACGTCCGGACAACCTGTGTTCGATTCCCGCTGGAAGCCAGTGTGAATTGTACTAGTTATATTTTAAAAATACCCCCCCCCCCCCCGGTCGACCCAGCTGATGGCAGAAATAGGTACCAGAGTGTTACTCTGGGTAAGTGAAGAATGCCGCCTTGCATCGTGAGCTTCGATGGGTGAAGCGACACTGTCCAGAAGTCTCCGAACACTTCTGGATAGGCGGCCGAGCACATATGGGTGAAAACTCGCGTGCTAAGACGCCGATTCAAGTCTCGTACTTTACCTCTCCGCGGATGTCTGTGTATGCAAAAATACACGTGTAGTGAGCTGATGCTAGTGGTTATGAATATTGGAATTTATATTCCTCGTACGTGTTCAGCTCCCCCATGCTCATCAGACTACAGATTAGCTGCCTCCATAAACATTATCGTTGACTGGAGGTCATCAAGTAAAAATTGAAATACACTATCTGGGATTTAGCATCAACTGACAGGACGGTATCAGACCCGATAGCGATGAGGTACAGCCAATCAATATGAATAATAATCACTACAAAAGTACGAGAGATTAGAAGCTTTATGGAATGTGTAGTTATTATAGACGCTTCACTTCAAACTATCAGCGATTGTAGAGCTACTGACAGATTTAAGTAAACAATTTAAGAAATTCCAAAGGTTTACAGACACAGTTGTGTGTCACTGAGACCTTTCTTGATTTACTTATGTGTGTCTTTCCATGAAGATAAACACACATACTTATTTTGTTCCACATTCAAAGTGATTAGAAGAAGCCGTTAAAGAATTTTTTAAAACTGTTATGGATAAAGATGGAATATTTCATCCCACGAATGGTAAAACAACATGTAACAACAGATAAAATGGTTTGGCCACGTGACACGGCAGAAAGATCAAAACACAACACAACGTGCCCTCAATAAACGTTGCAAGAATACCAGACCGACCACGAAAACGATGTATCGACGGAATACTAGAAGCACTTGGAAACATAACAGCAGCAGAGGCGATCGAAAGACCGTAAATTATATCTCCCCCTCGACACTGAAAGGCAAATGAGGAAAGAAGAAGAAGAATCCCACGAAATCCATACCTTTGCTTCGATCGTTTAGTTACCAGAATGAACAAATAAAATACCATTCATACATAAATTTTGAGTATTTTAAAAAAGAAATACTTTTCATGTGTGGTGTTACAAATCATCACCACTTCCATAAAATATCAGTCTTAGGATTGAAGGGAAATCTACTAGGCTCGTGACATCTCCTACCATAAAGACAGCAAGATTTCTTAGATTATAACTAAGATGCCACATTGAGATGAAAACAAACAACTGTGCAGAATTGTAAAAAATAGCGTTTAGTTATCTAAACTAAAATACAGCCTAAGGTTGAACCTAAATAGTATACCCAAGCACCGACGCAAAGATGACGTGTTCTATAGTGCTATAGGAGTCTGCTAAGTAGAAAAGGAGAATAACCCGACCAAGAAAAACACTACTTATGAACAACATCACACGGCTTGGAAAGTGTTTGTTGAAGACCTATGCTTCACGGGGAGCTGAAAGGTAGAAAAAGAACAATACACTCAGATCACGTGACCAAGCATGCTTTGTAGCCAAAGATTTCCTATATGGACAAGAAACTCCCTTATTCCTTCCTTTTGTAAAGATGTCACCATACCTTGGAGTGTGTATCACACCCCAGTACTGGCTCCTTGCTACCAGCTTTACCGCAGCATTGCAATTATTTACCTGTTCCCCATTTCCCTTATCCCCTCGCATTCCCTATAATAAGATAGTTAGATAATAAGATAATTCTCTCTTCCCGTACTACCGGCTAGTTACAGTCTTGTGCTCGTCAGATACCCTTTTATTTTGAATGTACTCTCTCTCTCTCTCTCTCTCTCTCTCTCTCTCTCTCTCTCTTACCCCCTCTCTGTTTATCTTTCACTTTCCTACTTTATCATCATCAAGTCCCTTGCTGCTGGCGTAGGTGATCATGTCTCTCCACAACTTTATATCACGACAGTTATTTATCATTTCTGATGTTGACCTTCTGTCAAGCCATTCTCTTAAGCTGTCTGCTATCTTTCTCTTTGCTTCCTTCTATCTCTTCGTCCCTCAATTTTCACAGTTGTAATATTCCAGCTTTTCTCTTCTCATTACATGGCTAAAAAAAAAATATGATTATCTCTTCCAAATATTGGAAACTAGCTCTCCTTTTTGCTTTGGCCTCTTTCAGAACGTTTTCATTACTCTTCTTAGCTGTCCATGGTATTCTCAACATTCTTCTGTAAATCACATTTCTACAGACTCCAGTGATTTGCTAGACTGTTGTCCTATTGTCCATGATTCACATCCATATGTTAAGACTGGGTCTACAAAACATTTAAGAACTATCTTTATTGTCAAAAATGGATTGCGTAGTATATTCCTCATTTTTTTTGGAAAGCCGCTTTTGCCTGATCCATTCTGCATCTCACCTCTGTTGTACTTCTACCATCTCATCTCTGTTGTACATCTACCATCTCACCTCTGTTGTACATCTACCATCTCACCTCTGTTGTACATCTTCCATTTCACCTCTGTTGTACATCTGCCATCTCACCTCTGTTGTACATCTACCATCCCACCTCTGTTGTACATTTACCATCTCATCTCTGTTGGATATCTACCATCTCATCTCTGTTGTACATCTACCATCTCACCTCTGTTGTACATCTACCATCTCACCTCTGTTGTACATCTTCCATTTCACCTCTGTTGTACATCTACCATCTCACCTCTGTTGTACATCTTCCATTTCACCTCTGTTGTACATCTGCCATCTCACCTCTGTTGTACATCTGCCACCTCACCTCTGTTGTACATCTACCATCTCACCTCTGTTGTACATCTACCATCTCACCTCTGTTGTACATTTACCATCTCATCTCTGTTGGATATCTACCATCTCATCTCTGTTGTACATCTATCATCTCACCTCTGTTGTACATCTACCATCTCATCTCTATTGTACATCTTCCATCTCACCTCTGTTGTACATCTTCCATCTCACCTCTGTTGTACATCTTCTATCTCACCTCTCTTGTACATCTCCCATCTCACCTCTGTTGTACATCTATCATCTCACCTCTGTTGTACATCTACAATCTCACCTCTGTTGTGCATTTACCATCTTACCTCTGTTGTACATCTACCATCTCACCTCTGTTGTACATTTACCATCTCACCTCTGTTGTACATCTACCATCTCACCTCTCTTGTACATCTACCATCCCACCTCAGTTGTACATCTACCATCTCACCTCTCTTGTACATTTACCATCTCACCTCTCTTGTACATCTACCATCTCACCTCTCTTGTACATCTACCATCTCACCTCTGTTGTACATCTCCCATCTCACATCTGTTGTACATCTACCATCTCACCTCTGTTGTACATCTACAATATCACCTCTGTTGTACATTTACCATCTCACCTCTCTTGTACATCTTCCATCTCACCTCTGTTGTACATCTTCCATCTCACCTCTGTTGTACATTTACCATCTCACCTCTGTTGTACATCTACCATCTCACCTCTCTTATACATCTCCCATCTCACCTCTGTTGTACATCTATCATCTCACCTCTGTTGTACATCTACAATCTCACCTCTGTTGTGCATTTACCATCTCACCTCTGTTGTACATCTACCATCTCACCTCTGTTGTACATTTACCATCTCACCTCTGTTGTACATATACCATCTCATCTCTCTTGTACATCTACCATCTCACCTCTGTTGTACATCCACCATCTCACCTCTGTTGTACATCTTCCATCTCACATCTGTTGTACATCTACCATCTCACCTCTGTTGTACATCTACCATCTCACCTCTGTTGTACATCTACCATCTCACCTCTGTTGTACATCTACCATCTCACATCTGTTGTACATCTAAAATATCACCTCTGTTGTACATCTACAATATCACCTCTGTTGTACATCTTCCATCTCACCTCTGTTGTACATCTTCCATCTCACCTCTGTTGAACATTTACCATCTCACCTCTGTTGTACATCTACCATCGGACATCTGTTGTACATTTACCATCTCACCTCTGTTGTACATCTACCATCTCACCTCTGTTGTACATCTACAATCTCACATCTGTTGTGCATTTACCATCTCACCTCTGTTGTACATCTACCATCTCACCTCTGTTGTACATTTACCATCTCACCTCTGTTGTACATCTTCCATCTCACATCTGTTGTACATCTACCATCTGACCTCTGTTGTACATCCACCATCTCACCTCTGTTGTACATCTTCCATCTCACATCTGTTGTACATCTACCACCTCACCTCTGTTGTAAATCTACCATCTCACCTCTGTTGTACATCTACAATATCACCTCTGTTGTACATTTACCATCTCACCTCTGTTGTACATCTTCCATCTCACCTCTGTTGTACATCTTCCATCTCACCTCTGTTGTACATTTACCATCTCACTCTGTTGTACATCTATCATCTCACCTCTGTTGTACATCTACCATCTCACCTCTGTTGTACATCTTCCATCTCACCTCTGTTGTACATTTACCATCTCACCTCTGTTGTACATTTACAATCTCACCTCTGTTGTACATCTACCATCTCACCTCTGTTGTACATTTACCATCTCACCTCTGTTGTACATCTACCATCGGACATCTGTTGTACATTTACCATCTCACCTCTGTTGTACATCTACCATCTCACCTCTGTTGTACATCTACCATCTCACTTCTGTTGTACATCTACCATTTCAACTCAGTTGTACATCTACCATCCCACCTCTGTTGTACATCTACCATCTCACCTCTCTTGTACATCTACCATCTCACCTCTGTTGTACATCTGCCATCTCATCTCTGTTGTACTTCTACCATCTCACTTCTGTTGTACATCTACCATCTCACCTCTGTTGTACATCTACCATCTCACCTCTGTTGTACATCTACCATCTCACCTCTGTTGTACATTTACCATCTCACCTGTGTTGTACATCTTCCATCTCACCTCTGTTGTACATCTACTATCTCACCTCTCTTGTACATCTTCCATCTCACCTCTGTTGTACATCTACCATCTCACCTCTGTTGTACATCTACAATCTCACCTCTGTTGTGCATTTACCATCTCACCTCTGTTGTACATCTACCATCTCACCTCTGTTGTATATTTACCATCTCACCTCTGTTGTACATCTACCATCTCACCTCTCTTGTACATCTACCATCTCACCTCTGTTGTACATCCACCATCTCACCTCTGTTGTACATCTTCCATCTCACATCTGTTGTACATCTACCATCTCACCTCTGTTGTAAATCTACCATCTCACCTCTGTTGTACATCTACAATATCACCTCTGTTGTACATTTACCATCTCACCTCTGTTGTACATCTTCCATCTCACCTCTGTTGTACATCTTCCATCTCACCTCTGTTGTACATTTACCATCTCACCTCTGTTGTACATCTATCATCTCACCTCTGTTGTACATCTACCATCTCACCTCTGTTGTACATCTTCCATCTCACCTCTGTTGTACATTTACCATCTCACCTCTGTTGTACATTTACAATCTCACCTCTGTTGTACATCTACCATCTCACCTCTGTTGTACATTTACCATCTCACCTCTGTTGTACATCTACCATCGGACATCTGTTGTACATTTACCATCTCACCTCTGTTGTACATCTACCATCTCACCTCTGTTGTACATCTACCATCTCACTTCTGTTGTACATTTACCATTTCAACTCAGTTGTACATCTACCATCCCACCTCTGTTGTACATCTACCATCTCACCTCTCTTGTACATCTACCATCTCACCTCTGTTGTACATCTACCATCTCATCTCTGTTGTACTTCTACCATCTCACTTCTGTTGTACATCTACCATCTCACCTCTGTTGCACATCTACCATCTCACCTCTGTTGTACATCTACCATCTCACCTCTGTTGTACATCTACTATCTGAAGTTAACAAAGTTAACTATTTTATAACTATTGTATAAGCTCCGTAACTTGCCCAGCAGTTGTTTATCTTGAGACCAGATTTCGACTCCTGCGTCATAGTTCAAGTGATTACAAGACATTTTCTGGAGTCTACATGTCAGATTGACATGTATAATTTAAATATGCTTTGTGCGAATTGTGTTTATATGTATGTTTGTATATTTTCATGAATTACGTAAATAGTGTGTCGGTCTGAGTGTTTACTTCTAGAATGGACCAAATATTCTGGTATTAGAATACCCTATATAATGTCGTAGAGGAACGAAGTAATGAACTTTACCACAAGAAACCACGTCATTCAAATCGCGTTCGGCCAGTGCTCGTTTTCGCATGCAATAGCAGGCTTTTCCCTAACTCACTGGTAATGTCAGAATTTTCCCTGACTTCACTGGTAATGTCAGACTTTTCCCTAACTTCACTGGTAATGTCAGAATTTTCCCTGACTTCACTGGTAATGTCTGGCTTTTCCCTAACTTCACTGGTAATGTCAGGCTTTTCCCTGACTTCACTGGTAATGTCAGGCTTCTCCTTAACTTCACTGGTAATGTCAGACTTTTCCCTGACTTCACTGGTAATGTCAGGCTTTTCCCTAACTTCACTGGTAATGTCAGGCTTTTCCCTGACTTCGCCGGTAATGTCAGGCATTTCCCTAACTCACAAGTAGATAATTTCCGCAATACACAAACAAACATCAGATAAAATGGTTGGCCACGAGACAAGACAAAAATACCAAAAGACAACACAACGAGCCTTTAATAATTATTTCGAGAACATAAGACTACGAAAAAAGATGGATTGATTGAATATTAGAAACACTAGGAAACATAACAGCAAAAGAGACCAACATAACAGCAAAAGAGACCAACATAACAGCAAAAGACCAACATAACAGAAAAAGAGACCAACATAACAGAAAAAGAGACCAACATAACAGAAAAAGTGACCACCATAACAGCAAAAGAGACCAACATAACAGCAAAAGAGACCAACATAACAGAAAAAGAGACCAGCATAACAGCAAAAGAGACCAACATAACAGCAAAAGAGACCAACATAACAGCAAAAGAGACCAACATAACAGAAAAAGAGACCAACATAACAGCAAAAGAGACCAACATAACAGAAAAAGAGACCAACATAACAGCAAAAGAGACCAACATAACAGCAAAGAGACCAACATAACAGCAAAAGGCCGTAACTTTCTTCCCCTCGACGCGGAAAGGCATATTATGAAGGAACTAAGACAAAACCAGGTATCCATTTTCTTGTTCGTTTCGCCGACTGGAGTGTGTCAGATCCGGATTGAACCCACGATCATATTATCGCAAAATAAAAGCCCAAACCGCTTCGCCGACGCACTTACCCAACTTTATATTTATATGTGGAAATTAATGCTTTGTCTGTGTAATATACATACATCAACTTATGTGTGTTTAAGTTGGGGCTAATATTTGTAAATGAGGGAAATTGTATATGATGTAATTCGTGTGTACTTGTGTGTGGGTCATTTCATCAAATTGATGTGCATTTTGAGGAAGATTTTATGTGAATATGCGTATTGATAATGCATAGATTTATGTGTATTTTTAAAATATAAATATACGTGTTTGTTCTTTCCATAAATTTGTGCATGCATGGACAAAAGTGATATTTAATCGAAGAACGAATTTTCCATGGAGACACAAGGTGAAAATGGAAAGTGATATCACTTATAGAAAGCCTAGATGTCTCTGCAGAAATATGGCTGGGTGTAATCATAGATGATTAATTTTGTCAGGATCAGCGGTAACAACAGGTTATCACGATCCTACTCCAGCTTCAAGCAGTGCCACTGGACATAGATTAGCCAGTCTAGCCTAGTGAGCAGTGATGAAGAAGGGAAAGTGACGTGTTTCTCAAGCTACAATGTTGAAATCAAATGTGTTGAGCAAAGCGACAAAAATATCACAGCTTGTTGTAAATCACGACACATCGCATCTACGCCCTTGTAACGTCCATCCACCAGCAAACAATGAAGAGAAGTAGTCGTTGGGTGAATGTCAGAAGGAAAGAAAGAAATTAAACAATACTGTTATGTCATGTTAATATATACCAGTATATATAAATCATCATCAAGTACCATGCCTGCTGAAGTAGATGATCATGTCTCTTCACAACATCTGGACAGTTGTTTATCATTTCTGTTGTTGATCTTCTGCCAAGCCATTCTTTAAGATGTCTGGTATCTTCTCTCTTTGCTTCTCTCTATCTCTTCGTCCCTCAAATTATCCAGATGTCACAATGTATGCTAGCTGTTCCCTTCTCATTGCATGGCCAAAAAATGATGATTGTTTCTTCCTAATTTTGGAAATTATCTCTCCTTTTACTTTGGCCTCTTTCAGAACGTTTTCAGTACTCTTCTTAGCTGTCCATAGTATTCTCAACATTCTTCTGTAAATCACATTTCTACAGTCTCCAGTGATTTTCTTGTCTGTTGTTCTATTGTCCTTGATTCACATCCATATTTTAAGACTGACTCTACATACCATTTTAGAACTCATTTTCCTGTTTCTGTATATGAATAATTACCGTTAAGCACATGTAATTATTATATTAATTTGGGTCATCGGGGTAGGGTTCTGCCCTACCAACGGAGGAGTAAGACGTCTCCTTTCCTCCGCTAGTCTTCGGGACACCCCTGGGCAAGGTGGAGCTCCCGTTTAGCCCCCCTATCAGGGTTATGTGAGGACATTGGAGCAGGTTGTGGATGGTGTTGTGGGATCAGCCGACAAGTAGTGCCGGTTATGGTCCCCAAACCGCGATGGCAGGCAGAGGATCTCATGTATAGAAAGGGCACCAATAACGCAATAAACATCTTAAGGACATTGATAGAAAGATCTATAGAGGTAAAGAAAGATCTATATATGTGCTTTATAGACTACACGAAAGCATTTGACAAAGTAAAGCATGTAGAAATAATCAATATGCTGGAGAAATTAAACATTGATGGCAAGGATCTGCGAATCATAAAAAACATGTACTGGCAACAAACAGCAGCTATACGAATTAACAACCAAACAGGACAATTCCAATATATAAAACAAGGAGTCAGACAAGGCTGTGTTCTGTCACCGGACTTGTTTTCACTTTACAGCGAATATATTATGAGATTAATAGTAGACAAAAAAGGAATTGAAGTCAACGGTCACAACATAAATAATTTGCGATATGCGGATGACACAGTCTTAATAGCAGAGACAGAGAACGAACTACAAGAAATGATAGACATAATAGTAGAAGAAAGCAACAAGAAAAGTCTCAGTCTGAATAGTAAGAAAACAGAAGTAATGGTTATATCGAAGAAACAATCATCACCATCATGCAGCATAAAAGTAAACGAGACAAATCTAAAACAAGTGCAACGTTTCAAATACTTGGGCACAATAATTACATCAGATGGGAGATGCACTACATAAATAAAAAGCAGAATAGCTCAGGCCAAAATAGCATTTCAGAAAATGAAAAAATATCTTATGCAACAAATCTATGTCAATAAAAATGAGAAAGAGAGTTCATCGGTCCTATATAGAACTAATTCTGACCTATGGAAGCGAATCATGGACAGTAGACAAACAAATGAAAAGACGGTTAGAGGCCACAGAGATGGGATTTCTCAGAAGAATGTTGAAAGTTCCCTGGACAGATAAAAAGACCAATGAGGAAGTTCTCAAAGAGGCCAACACAAAAAGGGAGCTCTTAAAAAACATCAGAAAGAAGCAATCAACATTTTTCGGGCACATCATGAGAAGAGGAAAGTTGGAATACTTGGTTACAACTGGCAAAATAAAAGGAAAGAGACATCGCGGACGACAAAGAGAGAAATACTGGATAGCTTGGTGTCATGGCATGGAAAACAGTCAACAACAGAACTGATACGATGCACTGTAGATAGAAGATTGTGGAGGGACATGATCGCCTACGCCAACCGGCAGGGTACATGATGATGATGATGAATTATTATTCTTGCCATCAGTTGTGATTATTGATGTGTATTATTTTTCCGCTCTTCTTTTCATTAAAATAGAAATTTGACGCACTAGAAACCCCAGGGTGCAACCCAATAAAAGAAAAGGTCAGTAAAACACAATTTCAAGGTAATGAATTTTTGTAGCAACATCCTTCAATTGTATCATGAGTAAATAATAAAGAAGAAAAATAATCAACTGATACAGGACAATAACAAAAACTGACGAAACGACATTCTATATTTGTAGATATTTTCTTGTATAATAAAAGTAAAGATTTAATACTATCAGTTGGCTTTGGCAGTGTGTATCCTATCGAGCTCCATTGTCTTTGTCTTATCTCTTTGTCTACTGGTATTTCACTGGTACTTTTCCAAAGTTCTAAGTTATTGAATTTTGTTTAAAATATCCATGTTCAAACTACATCTAAGTAAAAGTTTTATAATAATCTTCAGCATGTCACGGATAGATGATGTAACATCTGATCAAATTTACAACTATGACGAGACTGTCATTATCACTGTTCAACCCACTAAACAAGTAGCTAGTGCTAGAAAATAATGGCAGCAGTAGTGTCAAAAGAGTGTGCTGTGTTGGTGGCAGTTTGCATTGTTTTAAATGCTGTTGGGGGCTCTATTCTTCCTTTTTGGTTTTCCCACATGTGAAGACCCAAGAGGTTTGGAGAATCATGATTACCACAGGTAGCATTGCTGAAGGTCATCCCAAAGCAACATGGTGGATAACAACTAAGAATTTATTGTCTTTCCTGAAACATTTCATCCGTCATGCAAGAGCCTCTTCAGAAGCCACTATTCTACTTTTACTCGATAATCACTAATCTCATACTTCAAGTGATGTAATCAATCTGTGCAAAGATAACAACATAAACCTGCTTTCACTTTCACATTCACTTCTCCCATAAATTGCAGCCCCTCAACAAGACCGTTTTCGGTCCATTCAAGACCTCTGTCAATCAAGCTGCAGATAAATGGATGTGAGATCCAATCAAGATCTTTGTCAGTCAAGCTGCAGACAGCTGGACGTGAGATCCATTCAAGACCTCTGTCAACCAAGCTGCAGACAGCTGGATGTGAGATCCATTCAAGACCTCTGTCAACCAAGCTGCAGATAAATGGATGTGAGATCCATTCAAGACCTCTGTCAGCCAAGATGCAGACAACTGGATGTGAGATCCATTCAAGACCATTGTCAGCCAAGATGCAGACAACTTAATGTGAGATCCATTCAAGACCATTGTCAGCCAAGATGCAGACAACTGGATGTGAGATCCATTCAAGACCATTGTCAGCCAAGATGCAGACAACTGGATGTGAGATCCATTCAAGACCTCTGTCAACCAAGCTGCAGACAACTGGATGTGAGATCCATTCAAGACCTCTGTCAACCAAGCTGCAGACAACTGGATGTGAGATCCATTCAAGACCATTGTCAGCCAAGATGCAGACAACTGGATGTGAGATCCGCACAATGCAGGAGAGTCAATGACCATCTACACAATTCTAGTCTTGGTCAAATATGTCTCCGATAAAGGTTTCACACCTGCTAATATCAGATCTGGCTTTCAGTCAACGGGTGGGATCTATCCACTTAACAGGCATGCATTCCCAGAGGAGAGATACATTCCATCATTCACAACAGATTGACCATACCTTTCCCAAGCTAGCTCTTCCAAAACAGAGACGAGGAATCCCTTTGCATACTATCGCCATGATCAAAAATGGTTGGAAATTATGCAACAACGTCGGGAACAATCACATCCTCTCATGTAATAAGACCTCTTGGAAAGATTCCTCTTCAGAAGCCCGGCCAGAAGCGTAAAACGGTGCTTTCCTTGTGTACACTTCATTGTGTACACTTTAACTAGAAAGCCCTTGATGCTGTCTTGGCACTTAAACAATTTGGGAGTGGAGAAGCTAAGAACAGCCAAAACATGTCACTTTGCAACACTGACAAAAAAATGAAAGTCGTACTGAAATAAACGCAGACAGTGGTTAGAGTGTCCTTGGTTCGAGTCAGGATGAAATTGAAGGTACGACCTACATTCCTGAAAACCCCATCATTGAAAATCTTAACCTGGGGAAGACTTTATTTTGGTCAGATTCGCTACCAAGAAGACACTCCGCTATTAAATTGAAAAAATAGAAAGCTTGCACTCTGGTGATAATAAGTAAAAAATGGAAAAGTACCCCCGTCACGTCAAGTGACGTATAGTGAATATGGTATTAGTGACCATACATTATACAGACCTTCGGCACATGATTTTTGGGGTAATGTGGTCGGTATTACGCCCGTGCCGCTTTACTTTCCCATAAAAAAATCCGGTACCCATTAAAGTCTGGGTGAACCGGAGCCGTCGGTAGAATTCGAACCCTACCTCTTGTCCTTTGTAGCCCAGTTCACTAACCACTGAGCTATGGCGGCTTCCACTCTTGTGAAAATATGAAGTACAATTTCTGAGGAGAAAAAAAAACTCAAACAGACATATTATTGTTCGTCTTCGCTGAACATAAAGATTATGTCTTTTGGCGTGGGCCGTAGCTGCTATGATGGGGGCTGCAGCTGTCTTCCTCTAGCTGAAAAGCCAACGTTCGGTGTTCGAAGCCCGCGGTAGACAGAAAGGATTTTTCTATCGGGGTGAAATAAAAATCCTGAGTCTCACACGTCGTGGCGACTGCTTGACCAAGCGGCCTTTATTTCTCTGGTCGAGGTTGCCCCTCGTCATACACCAGCAATGGTACTATGTGACGTAAAGATAGTTTTTTTTTAATGAGATGAGATAGTAATTCGGATAATTCCACTGGCACGGGTGGTTGAGCAATTATGGATTTTAATTCGTTTGCAATGATACCGGGGCCTTTGACTAGCTATAATCATAACCATGAAGATGCAAGTGAAGTACATCAGTTTGATGTTATGATTTTGCTCCCAAAATCATCTTCTGTTGGAACATTGCGGACAAGATTATTCTAGACTTTTAATTGTGAAAAGCTGAGATCATCTGTCATTGAATAATAATTTGATATATTGTTTTTCCTCAGTGCTTGTGACTTTTTATACTGTAGTGGGGACAAATGTCGCATTTTAAATTGTATTACATTTAATTACATTTTGACCAGAAAACATAATTCATGGTTTGTTTTAGCCTGTTCTTATTTATAGAAATGGAAGAGCTTTCACATGCGTACACATCCTAAACTCTACCATAAAGGGTATTGCAGGTATGTAACGTTCAACGTGAGACTTTAAGCCATACCTTCACCTGTCCCTATATATCTATTATCCTTTCCAGCCGAAGACCACAATATCAAATACAGAAATCTTGTGTGCCTAAATAGCAAATATTGCAGAGATCACTACTTCTAAAATCTATGGCTCTGTTTCCATAAAAATACTTTTTTACAATGACATCTTGTCAAGCTATCGATCAATCTCCTTAGTCGCCTCTTACAACATGCCTGGAAGGTCACAGTGTTACTATCATCTACTTCCCTCATAATGAGTCCCCGGTAACACACGGGCTTCTATCTATCTATCTATATATATATATATATATATATATATATATATATATATATATATATATATATATATATATATGAAGGAATATTTATAAAAGGGCAGTGATTAGAAGTTAACAGTAATAGCAAATCTAGCAGTTTCTAAATTTAATCTTTTAGTAAACTTAAACTTATATCTTCTGTACTAAGAACATAAAGAGCTGTGAATGTTAAGATTCTTTGTTAGTGATAGATTTAAAACAAGCTCTAATCAAACCGACAACAGACTAATAATACTGTTCCTTGATATATGTCTCTCTTGCAGATGATAAAATCATGGACATGTCCTTATTACGAATGTAGACCCAGTCAAGGAAAGTTGTTAAAAGAGTAAGTATTAATATAAGAGCAAATTGCAAGATGTCAGCAGCTCACGCTTCCGTTTCAACTTATTTTGTTTGACGTCTGGACGAGGATGAAAGTTGATGAAAAATAGAAGATTAAAAGACAATATATATATATTATAATGCATTTATTCTATCCCCTTAATGTCGTTAGCTGTAGATATTAAGTTGTGATTTGTCATGATTACTCGAGACAATATAAGAAGGTAGTTTGCCATTTCTTTCATTCTTGGCATTGAATAGAGACAACAGAGATGGGATTTCTCAGAAGAGTGTTGAAAGTTCCCTGGACAGATAAAAAGGTTGCATTCTTTTCGACTATGAATTAATACAGTAAAGTCTCGATTATCCGGAATGCTCGGGGAAGAACCCATTCTGGATAATTGAATTTTTCTGGATAATCGAGAGTAAGAAAACCAAACTCAAAATTTATGAAAAAACATGATTGAAAAATTGCAATGCTCAGAAATATTTAAATTCGTGTGACATTCACTAGCTTTCTCTATCAACATGGGTCCTGATATTGGCATTCCTTTTCTTCTTCTTTCTAAAAACCACACATAAAGGACGTCGTCGAGTTTTTCAAATTTTGGCCGTTTCATACTTCGTCTCTGGTGTATATTGTTGCTGCTTTCAGACTCCGACGCAAACTTAAACAACTCATCTTTTTGATTTCGTATGTCATATAATGTTGAAGAGGCTATGCCAAATTCAGTCATCAAAACGTTGCGATTAACGCCTTTTTCAAGTCTACTAGCGATTTCAATCTTCTGGTTCAGTGTCAATACAGTTCGCTTGCGTTTACCTTTGCGGGAAATTGAGGTGTGGTTTGCACTCGCAGAGGCCATTATTTAACACAAAAATGTATTCCGTTAAAAAGTATGCACACATGCGTTTATAGCATATCATGTATAATTTATACTGATGGAACGAATTTCAGCTTGCACAAATGTCTGAGACAAACTAACGTCAAACTCTGTATCTTACTCTTTTTGAATTTCCAGTCGGTAATTTTTGAACCCCTCCCCCTTTCCTCTCACCATCTCTATGTCACTGCACGCCGGCTGCTCAACTTTTGATTTATAATCATCAAAGTTATGGGCTCTTCAATTTTCACAAACAATACGTCTGCTTCTAATGTTCGGTCAGACTGTCAAACGCCATATTTTTGACAAATTCATGACCAACTTTAGATCTAAAGCAGGCTATGAGAAAATTAAGCAAATTTGTAAAATCATGTAGATAAGTGTTTTTGGCACGACTAAGATTTCCCGACAAAAACATTTAGTCGGGGGAAAAAGTGAAGATATAGACTGTCTGTCGCTTTTACTTGGAATATTTGGAGACACAATGTCTGGATTGAATAAAATATGTTCGCTCCTATTTGAAGTATATTACTGTAAATACACTATTGTAAACGCAATATTGTGTAATGATAGAGCCTGTAGAAGTAAGCGCAGCGCACAAACCGTGTTGTAGCGTTTTCGATTTCCGGATAAAGGCATTTAATTTAAACGAACAAAACATTATTCAAGCTTTCTCCCTATAATAATAAAAAAAAAAAAAAGTCCGTTAAATTGAGAATTCCGGATTATTGAGTACCGCATAATCGAGACTTTACTGTATTTATGATCGAATAATTTTTGGCGCTGTCTTTCTTTTTCGCGCTTCTTCGGGTTGGGGGGGGGGGTGTTGGCGCGATGAACGTCGAGAACATGCTGTATAACAAGGAATTAATGCCAGTAGTACAGTTGTTAGAATGCAGACTTGGGTGTGGACATGGATTCAAATTCGACTGACGCTCTCAATTCGACTGAGTTTTAAAAAGTTGATGAGTGCCTGATCTACTGAATGTGGAAAGGTAACAGCAATAAACGTTGCGAGAACACCAGACCCAACGGCCAATACAACGAAGTGTAATATTTTACTGCCCTATGACATTAAATGTTACAGGACATCCTTTATCTTTCAGGAAGGGAAAGGGGTTTCATAACAGAAAGTAGGATGGTGACAAACAAAGAAACTATCTGGCCAAGGATCAGAGCCACGAATGTCAAGAATGTATTTTACATTGACCATAGAACAAATAGAGTAGAGAACACCAGGGTTACCAGAAAAAAATCTGATGAATGTCTGCTGAACACGATTGCGGAATACATGGTACAGAGATGCTCAACATATAAGTTGAAAAGAAGGCTCTTGGCTTTTACCAATCTTAATATCTGGACAATCTATATGATGTCATCACTGTTGAACCAATCATCAGTGCCTTCTTTCAAATTAATTATCGTCATGTGCTATACCGGTTGGCGTAGGCGATCATGTTCTTCCACAATTTTCTATCACAGTGCATCGTATCAATTACATTGTTGACTGTTTTCCATGACACCAAGCTAGCTAGTATCTTCTATCTTTGTCGACCGCAATCTCTCTTTCCCTGTATTTTGCCAATTGTAACCATGTATTCCAACTTTTCTTTCACTATTATGCCTATCATTTCTTGTAGTTCATTTCTTTGTCTCTGTTATTAAAACTGTGTCATCCGCATATCGCAGATTGTTTATGTTGGGACCGCTGACTTCAGTTCTTTTTTTTTAAATCTACTAATGGTCTCATATTTTCGCTGTAAAGTGAAAACAAATCTGGCGGCAGAACACAACCTTGTCTGGCTCCGTGTTTTATATATCGGAACTGTCCTGTTTGGTTGCTAATTCTTATTGCTGCTGTGTGTTGCCAGTACATGTTTTTTATGATTCTCAGATCATTGCCATCAATGTTTAGTTTCACCAGCACGTTGATTATTTCCACATGCTTTACTTTGTCAAATACGTGTGTTTAGTCTATATAGCACATATACAGATCTTTCTTTACCTCTATAGCTCATTCTAGCAATGTTATCTGGTTGTATATTGCATTATTGGTGCCCTTTCCTTCCACAAATCCACATTGTTCCTCACTTATTTCTGGTTTTATTTTGTTCCTTACACGTCTCATGATGGTTCTTAGTAATATGTTTGTCATATGGCTCATGAGAGTAATAGTGCAATGGTCTTCACAATCAGTGGCGCCTGACTTCTTCGGTATGGCTACAAAGATAGATTTTAGTAGATCTTCAAGTATGTATCCGGTGTTACATATGTCATTTAGTAGCTTTGTTATGACTTGTACTCCCATTTCTCCTAATGCATCTATCTCTTCGATTGTTATATTGTCGGAACCTGGAGCTTTGCCTCTTTTCATGTGTTGAATTGCCTCCTCCACTTCACTGCATTATTGGTGGTCCTGTGTTTCTGTTTGAATTGTGTATCGCTCGTCTTTTATCATCTTAGAGTTGATTGATGTATTCTGTCCATCTTTCCATTATCTTCTCCTGTCCCATTATTATATTTCCTTCCTCTGATTTCACACATCCTGAAACTTTTGACTTCTTTTGTCCCCTGTTAATTCATTTAACTGAGTATGCATAAATTGTGTTTCTTTTTTTCCCCATTTCTTCACACTTTTGCTTCAACCATCCTTCCTTAGCTTCTCTACATTTGTTTTGGATCTCTTTGTGCAATATTTTGTATGTCCGTCCTTCTTTCTTATGTTTTCGTCTTTCGTCCATTAGTTCTAGTATTTTTTCTGTCATCCATTTCTTTTTGTTGATTCTTTTAGTCATTGGTATTACTTCTTTTGATGTTTGTTGAACCTCTTGTTTGAGCATTTCCCACTACTCCTCGATGCCCTGTGTAATAGAGTCGACTTGTTCTTGTTAATCTTATCTTTCTTTAATGGTCACAGCACATCACAACATTGAGGTAACATTTAAGATCATGACAGAGTCTTTCTTGTTACAAATAATGATAATCAAGTTTATTGATTTATTTGCCTGGTACACGTGATCTATAGTCCTGGATGCAATTATTAAATTAATGTTCATTAATTTAGGAATACTTCGGAGGCAATTGCCGTGTGGTTATGAAGATATTCCAGCATCCATGTCATACAATTTATTCAACATGGTCTACTTACACTTGTGAGAATTCACGAACACACACAATTGGAAACTTGTAAAAACAACTTGCACAGCACTAATGTTCATATGTTCATTAACTTCTACTGATAACTTCTCCAGTGTCTTAGTAATATATCAATGGCTTCCAATACTACTTCACACTTACAACTATAACTTGATGATTCTTACTGACTTTGCTAACTCAATAAAAACTTGTTAACTAAACTTCTAGCTGTTCTGACTCTAACTAGCTAACTGCCCTTAGCAGTTCGGCCGAAGCCGTTTTAACTGACTTAGTCTACATTCTACTTTCTCTTCTAAATCTCTGGCTAAACTTGTTGGTTCGCTCTGTCGTAACTTGTTGACTGACCTAGTCTACATTCTAACTTCTATTCTGCTCCTCTGGCTTAACTTTCTGACTTAACCTGCTCAAACTGTTGTGCAAGACTTTAAGTACCCAACAACTCTCTTCTACCTGCAAGATAGTGACCAATAAGATCATCGCAAATTGACCACTCGCAACGTGATCTGGTCACCTGAGCTTGTCGCTTGCTCACTATCTGTGACTCACACCTGAACTTTCCCAAATTTGGCGACAAACACCCTGTTTCCCCGAATCTCTATGACCTATTTGGAATAACATTACCTCATGACACTGACCTCTCCTGGTAGCTAATTACCTGGCAGAGCAACCATAATGAGTTCAGTGCATGGTATCATGTGATGGTCACTTACAATAACAACTAACTTGCATGGACAATCGTGGAGATTTGACAATACGTCACGAGGTCGATGCGTGATGGTCACTCTCACAACAACTTGGCGTGTGGAGATTCATGGAAAATCCCCCTCAACTATTATGTCTAGGTCAAGTCATGACCCTCTCTACTTCGGTGGGTGTCTACTACCCCTACCTGAACTATTTCTCAACTTAACTTGTTATTCTGCTGGTCGCTATCATTTATCACTGCTATAGTCTATTGAGAAGCGAGTAACAACCTAGCTCTGTTACACCTGTATTTCTTAATAGCATTATATCTATTTTGTACTATCGTGCTGTACTTATCACTCATCTGTCTATCTACTCTAAGCATATCTAGTTCTCATTTCATATTTCTTGGGGATTTCTGTGTCTTCCGCAGTTTTATTCTCATTTTTCCAACTACTGGTACATGGTCACTATTACAATATTTTCCTGGCCTTGTTTTAACATACGTTAGCCCATTCCTGAATCTTCTAAGTACCAGTATAAAATCAATTTGATTGTGTGCTTTGTTGTCTGGGCTTTGCCATGTCCATACTCGTCTATGGTGTTGCTTGAATCTAGAGTGTTACCTATAATCATTTCATGTGTCTCAATCTATCCCCCTATTATTCGTCTCTTCTAAGCCATGTCCTCCAGATACATTTTTCACTTCAGCTGTTGCTACCTTTGCATTGAAATCCCCTAATATAATAGTTATCCCTTGGGATTTACACTGTTCCATGGTCATCTCTAGCTTGTAAAAAGCGTAAATGTCTTCTTCTTCGCTATTACTTGTTGGTGCATAAGCTTGAATTATGTTGATATACATTGGTCTACTTCTCAATTTTACTAGCAGAATTCTGTCTGATACTGATCAAAACCCTTTCACTGTTTTTCTTCTTTCTCTATCTAACATGATGCCTACTCCTCTTTCGTGTATGGTTCCCCCAGAGTAAATTACATTTCCACTATGGTGTTGTAACAATCCTGCTCCTTTCCATCTCATTTCACATAGTCCCAAGATGTTCAATTTCATTCTCTTCATTTCTTGGCTGATGTTTTCTAGTTTTCCAACTTGGAATGCTGATCTAATGTTCCAAGTTCATATTGCTAGTGTCTCTTTATTTTTCATCTTGCATACAGTAGCTTGATGACGATCGGGTGTCACCTGTAGCCCATGACGCGCCTACCGGACGAGGTGGCTGTGGAGTCTCCATTAACGTCGTTAGCTGTAGATATTAAGTTGTGGTTTGTCATGATTATTCTAGGCAATATACGAAAGTAGTTTGCCTTTCTTTTCTTTCTTGGCAGTGACTGTACTATTTGAAGATTGTCGTCATTGTCCCTACAACTGCCATCGCGGAGTGGGGGACCATAACCGGCATTACATTTAAAAAGGTTTTTAAAAGTCTAAAAGTGTATGCAGCAGAAGAAGTAACTTGAGCAGGAAAGTAATTGCGTTATTACGGCCTCTGTAAGAAAACAGCTAATATTCATTTTTAGATGGTCGACATACGTCATTTAAATATATTACCTTTCACAACAAAAAATATACAGTTAACAATTTGCGATAAATATAACAGTGGTGCGTGTTTTTAATGACGACCAGAATATATAAAGAGAGACAGCTAATATATACGTGTTTTATTTCAGATTTCCATTTTGGAATGGATTTACTACCAATGTTGAGGAAACAATTGACACTTGTAAAATTGCACTCACATGTCAGCCACGTAATGCTAGTGCTGATTATGACGTCACATCATCTTCTCATGAAAATTTAGAAACACCTGGAACAAGTGGAACAGCTGGAACAAGTGGAACAGTTGGAACAAGTGAAGCAGTCGATTATAACGATTTGGAAGAGATGCTTGAGAAGATGGGGGAAGAAACAAATGTTATCAATGAAGGAAGTACTACTACTAGTCCTACCACTAATTTGCCTGACGAAGTCAATCAAATGCTGTAAGTAAAACATAATTTGATATAGAACATTCTTTCCTTCCTCATTTGCCTTTCAGCGTCGATGGGAGATATAGTTTGTTATTTTATGCTCATCGTTCGACCACTCCTGCTGTTATGTTTCCTAGTGTTTCTAATATTCCATCAATGCATCTTTTTCGTGGTCGGCCCTTGGGCCCTGTAGATCTACAAGCATTTTTAGAAGACCCGCTATGTCGTGGTTTGATCTTTCTCTATTATCACGTGGCCAAATTATTGTATCTGTTTTTCTATAGGCCTATGTATTCAATGGAAGAAATGTTTGCGTTTTTAATGTTCTGCACTTCTGATCTTATCTCTCAGGTTTTTTGCTGTTATGTGTTTCACACATTTAATTTCAGCATTAGTTATGTTTCTTATTGTTCTTGGTACTAGAGTCCAGCTCTGGCTTTGGTAGAGCAACACTGTGACGAAGATTGTATTATTGAAGGTCCGTTTTTCCTTCATAGTGTTATCTCCTTGTAGGACAGCAGTGGTGGTAGTTTTCCAATGATTTGGCAAGCTTTGTAGCATCTTGAGTCTTTTCTGCTGCTTGTGAATTGTCATTTCTCACTAAAATTCCTAGGTATTTAAGTGCCTCTACTTGTTTTAACTGTCTACCGTCTATCCTTATGTATATGTTCTGTTTTACTTTTGCGATGGTCTTGACTTCTTTCTTGTTAGTGTTGATTTTCATGTTATATTGGATTCCTGTGTTGAATAGTTTATTGTATAGTTCTTATCTTCTGTTATTCTATGCATTAGTGTTCGAACATCTGTGAATAGAAGCTCATTAATCTCCTCTGCCTCAGTGGGTCGGCTAACTAACAATATCTAGTCCATGTGTGTAAACAAAAAAAAAAACAAACAAAATTTTTCGTAAACTTAGCCATAGGCCGTCAATTACATACACACTTGGTATTTTTATAGAGCAACAGAACTGTTCTTCAGTTTGCATTATTCGTGGCTATCCTTCAAAGAGTATCCTAAGTCTGTCCCATACAGTTCTCCACTAGGTTGCTCCTCGTTTACCTCTGATTTGTTACCCTCTGGAGTCAACTGCATGATCATTCTTGCTATTGCTTCTGTATCTCTTATGAGAACGTGATCTCAGTTCCACTTTCTATCTGCTGTCAACGTTTCAATGCTGCATGTCTTGAACATTTTTATGCTGCTCTCCTATTAAGTCAAAATATTCAGAAAATTTTCCTGAGTCCGGTTTAATTTGGGAGCCGCGATAGCTCAGTGGTTAGTGAACTGGACTACAAAGGACAAGGGGTAGGGTTCGATCCCAACCGACGGCTTCCGGGCTCACACAGCCTTAAATGGGTACCGGATTTTTTCTGGGATAGTAAAGCATCACGGGCGTAATACCGACCACATTACCCCAAAACTCGTGTGCTGAAGGTCTGTAAAATATAGGGTCATTAACACCATATTTCCCTATACGCCACTTGGCGTGACGGGGGTACTTAATTTTACTTTTACAGGTTTAATTAAATACAACTTTTTCTATTGTTCTGTAGTATTCAGATCTATCTATGTTTCGTTCCCCTGAAGTATTGTCCATATCTGCAATGTCGTTTCCTGTATAAATGTTACTGTCTTTTGTAATTCTTGCAGTGGTCCATATAGTTTTGTCTGTAGTGTTGTATCTATGGGCCAATGGATTTTCCCCAGTCTACTATATTCAGTGCAGTCTTGAAGTATGTGTTCAGCAGTCTGGGGCGCATGCCCATATATACATGTATTCGAGGTGCCGATCTTGAATTTGGTATATATGTGACTGTGGAGTCTATTGTGTCCTGTTCTGAGGCGTATAATGATAACTTGTTCACATCTATTCATATTATGAAAGGCATACTGATTTGGGGCTTGTGGTCCTCTGATTGATTTATCTGTTTCTTATGATGGCATGTAACCGGTGCATCTGGTTGTGTGTCTATGGCACCTTCCTTTGCCAAATGATCCGCTTTCTCGTTTCCTAGTATTCCACAGTGAGATGGGATCCACTGCAGGGCAACCCTGTGGTGCTTGCAGAGTTCAGTCAATAAGGTCTGCAGATGTGGTAATATTTTCTGGATTGTACTGCCTGGAGTACTGATCTTGCATCTGTCAAAAACACTACATGGCTGTGGGCTAAGATTACTACTTTATTGCTTGGATTTCTGCATCATAATTGTGACAATATTTCCCTGTTGCTATTTTATTCATATCCCTAGTGTTATTTGGGTACTCTATGTATGCACATGCTCCCCCATTCTTTACTGTATTCTGTGCTGATCCATCTGTGTATACACGAATCCTTAGGTCTTGTGGGTATTCTTTATCCAAGAAACTGAGAGTTGTTGTTTTATGCTGTATACTATTCTGTTCCTCTTTGTGAAATATTCCTTTCACTTTTGTCCATATTTCTATTGACAATCCTGATTCCTCTGTCCATGAAGTTTGTTCTGGTATGGGCAGTTGGGGGTTAACAACTCTAGGCATGTCTGGTGTTTGTCTACAAATTCGCTTGGCTTGGTGGATAAAACTGCTTCTCTTAAGTCGTCCCAATGCAGGATTTTGGAATCAGTCCTTCATTTGATGTCTTGGCATACATGACAATTTTTTCTGCCTGTATCAGCACCTTTGTATCCCTCCGTTCTCTCAGTGCTGGTATACTCCACAATTTCTCCATCTCCAAAATTGGTGTTAATTTCATTGCTCCTGTGATGACCCTAAATGCCTGGTTTTGTATTTTATTCAGCTCTTGCAGTGTCGTGTTTGATGCTTATCACCATGCGGATGATCCATATTCTAAATTAATATCCATGTAATTTTGAAGCAAAAAAGCACGCCACTCGATATAATAATGTAGTGCCCACTGGTACACTGATCTTCAAATTTTTTTTTCTTAATTTGATAAATAATATAGTGACTTTTAGTGTAGTATAATCGTTGAATTTTTGTGTCCGGAACACAATTAGTGTTAGAATTATATTGTTGTTTCATCATCATCATCATTGAGTACCGTTTCCGCATCGAAGGTTGGCTACCATAGAGCGCCATTCCACTTTGTCTCTTGCTTTGATGGTGCAGATTGTCATAGGTTGACTTGTCCATCTTTTGATGTTACTCGTCCATGTCAGTCTTGGTCTGCCTCTTTTACCTTGTATTTTCCCTTCCAATATTACTTTTAGTAGGCTGTTGTGTCTTTTAACATGCCCCAAACATTTTATTTGTCTTGTTCTAAGTGTGTTTAGTAGTTCTCTTTTCATTTTTAGTTGTTTTAAAATTTCATCGTTTGTTTTCTTTTCTTTCCATTCAATTCTACCTATTCTTCTGTAAATCCACATTTCAAAGGCTTCATTTTTCCATTCTGTTTTCTTGTCTAAAGTCGATGTTTTTGCACTATGCAGGAGTATTGTGAAGATGTAACATTTTGCTATTCTTAGTTTTAGCCCTGGTGTTATTTGCTTTGATGTTAGTATATTTTTCATGGCATTAAAATTACTTTTTGCCATACCTATTCTTTTGTTTATTTCAGTTATACATTTTCCATTACTGGTTATAGTATGCCCCAGGTAGTTGTAGCTCTGAACTGTCTCCAGATGTATTCTTTCAACATTGATATTTGTAGGTTTTTAGAATTTTCTTTGTTTATCACCATAGTTTTAGTCCTTTTGATATTCATATCTAGTCCATATTTTTTGTTTGTCATGATTGTTGTTTACTAGCGATATTTCTTTCTAACTGTAAGCTCTCGCCATAAAAATGTATAATTTATAACATTATTAACGGATGCTCGTAATTTAATCCACAGGTCAGTGCAACTAATGAAAGTGACAAAGCGTTCATGTTTGGCGCCATTGTCATGGCAGTTGTTTTGGTTTTGGGCATCATGGGATTGTCGTTCCTTGGTTACCGACGCTTTTGTCGCGCTAAATATGACAGGTTGGGATATTCCAAGCTCTTGGACGAAGAGGCCAAATTATTGCGAGCTGAATACAGTTAAACATTTTAATCATTCACCATGGTGAAAATAAAATGTATTATTGTAATGGTAGATTGATATTTGTTTTTTTTCATGCTCTCTCCTGTTTTATTCATTTAACTTTAAACTTGTGATGCTCACTTCATTAAAAAAATTTATGAAAAAACCTGTGTAACTAATTTTAATTTGCTTCCTATTTATTCTTTTTTTACATGATAATTTGCCACACATCTTACCAACTCAACACTTTGTTGGTAGTACAATTTTTTTTGGTCATTACATGTAGATGTTGCCTAAAGTCTAAAGGTACTTCGAACTACTTTCCAGTACAAGAAAGATGGCATTACATGTATTATTATTATTGTTTTTTTTTTAAACTGAGTTCAACTTCTTATTTCAAACTCCTGCTAATATAGTAGGCTCTATCAAATGTTTCCATATTTTGTTACATACCTTATTTCAAATGTAAAACGTATGTGTATTTTTTTTAAAATACGTGCATCATATAGTGTAGCAATATTTAAGTTTTGGAACATCAACATTTATTGATTTAAAGCATTGCAACTCATTCAATCAATAGCTGGTGGATTATAATGGCTTTAAAAGAGAGAACTAAGACTTGCAGTGTGTTAAGGAGATTAAAAATATTGACTAATATGATCAAGATGTTGTTTTGAATTTTACGTGGGTTCATATTTAGAACAGTCATATCTTAATGTCTTACAATAACACATCTGTAGAATGACTAGAGAGCAAATTATGTGACTAAGAAAATGTCATGTGTACTAGTACCTTTGTTACTGGAACTACCAGTAGAAGAAGGCATTTAGTGATCTGATACAAACTTCTGTATTTGAGACTCAGTTTTATAAAGGAGAATGGGAAACATCTTGGTTATTTATAAATTTAGTTGTATCAAACTTACTGCCTGGTGACATTCTCCTGATGATGTATAACACCAAATTATTAAAGTTCAGCATGTAAATGGTTTAGTTAACTGACTCACCATGAAACTTATGTGAACTCCCACAAAATAATCACCAGACTCTTCTTTGCTATCCTTTTAGAGCCAATGTTCACAACAACTTTATGTCCACTTCTTGAATCATCTCTGATGACATAGTTTGATGGCTCTGATGGCATGCTAACAGACTTGCCAGTTTGGCTGGTGGTGAGTACGGAAAGAAAATGGAATGTACTGAAAGTCCTCAGTGACGCTGGAGAAAAAAAATCAACTCAAAACGGCTCTGAATCCACAGCCATGAAAAAAACTTCATGAATATCATCTCCAGATGGAAGATGTCAGATGGGAGCGCTATGCTGGAAGCCAAAGTAGACTGATCAACCAACACAAAACTGGTGTTGTTAGTTGCTGCTCATTTATGGATATACTTCGGAGGAGATTTGGGCATTTATGGACCTGTTGACTAAACTAAACTATGACATAGAATGAGTTACTGAACAGCAATGGCTAGTGAAATGGACAACTTAGGATAAGAAGTTTGTTTTAATACTGATCACCTGTTTCAGCCTTAAATGGGTACCAATTCTTTTTAATCTGGTCAAGATGACACTGATGTAATTATGATAACATTACTTAAGATGTATTGATTGTAAAAAAAAAAGATATGTGGGCACTAACATCATATTCCCTATACATTTTAGGGTGTGATTAGGTTATTTATTTCTTAAGTGACGTCTATCTATCTATCTACTGTCCTTTCGAGCCGAAGACGACACATAGTGCAGAACCAATCTCAAAAACAGAAACCTTGCGAGCCAAAATGGCACATATTGCAGTGCAGAGAACACTGCTTCTAAAATCTATGACTCTGTTTCCATAACAATATCTTTTACAATGACAGCTTGTCAAGCCATCGATCAACCTCCTTAGTCGCCTCTTACGATACTAACATCATATTCCCTATATATTTTAGAGTGTGATTAGGTTATTTATTTCTTAAGTGACGTTGTACATACTATTATTTAAATTATATTTGTTTATGCTACAAGTAATCTACTCTTTGATCTTTATTTGTCTTTGAATCTGAAACATAAAAATCTACTGTAATGAAGTTCTTTATATTTCACTATTTTGTTTCTCCTTCTTTATTATCAGCGTTAAAAGGCTATTTAGTGGGTGTAGATTTACTATGTTGCACAGTTTACAGCTTGCTGTGACATTTTCATCTCTCAGTCTTTGGCATGACATTATTGGATATGGGGTTGTTTCCCTCTTGATCTCTATTCCCTCAACCAAACATGTAAACTGTCTCCAGGTCCACCGAGGGGAGGTCAAGTAGGCTCTAAATCAGCTCAGTTTTTGCCAATTCTGACGCAAGCAGTCAACTGTGAGTTGCTGACTACATTCAGATTAGGTGCAGTGGGGCATTTTCATTATTTTGTTTAATTTACAGACTTATTGTAGAGTTACTTATTTCACAGCTATTTATAAAGTTTATTTCTTTGTGTTTTTTATTTTATTTTAAATGTAACCTTTTCATCGATGCCTAGGAATTTATTCTGGTCAAATATCATTCAGTGATATGTGCAGAAAAAATGTATTACACCAAATGTCATATAAATAATGCATAATTTAAAGTAAAATTTATATGCTCAATTCTATATAAGAAGAGTGAGGTGAATCACTTATATCTGCATGCTTCATTATGTTACATTTGTGCTTATTTTTTATGTTGTTTTTAACTTAGGTAAACTGCCAGTGGCCTCATCACATCATGAAGTGTCTTGATGATTATATTCCAAGAATATTTGATAAAAGTATGTTTAACCTAAGTAAATTAATATAAGAGCTAATAGTAGAATTGTTTATGGCCATAGAAAACCAGGTGCCCATCACCAATGACAAATAAATGGGAAACATAGTAACACCAGATGGGGGAGCCTGCAAAGATATAATTTACATCATCAAGTAGCCCTGTCTTGAGGACATTGTCCTTTAACTATCATGCTGAATGTTTCTCATCAAGCTGTGTTGCCTGACTCAATGAATGTAGCCTTCAAGGAGTTCTTAATGTCTTGGTCACATTGTCCTCTAGGTCACCCACTTCTCTACTATCTTAGAACTATACTCTCCATTATTGTTTGTTTAAGCCTATGCGAAGAGATCAACAGATAAATGCAAAGCGATCAACAGATAAATGCAAAGCGATCAACAGATAAATGCAAAGCGATCAACAGATAAATACAGTCAGATTAGTATTTGCCAATTTGAATAATGTTTGAAGATCTGTGCGCTACAACATACAAAAACCAAAGAACAAAGGATACCTGACCCAGGCACAATTCAGTACTATTGTTATGCATTTGAAAGCTGGAAAACAATACACGTGGAAATGTCAAGGCTGTCATTTTATACAATTTGCCTGACAGAAATTTGTTGGCCAAACAAAATCAGTAACCAAGAATTGTTCGAGAGGTACAGCTAAGAGGAGATACACATAGTATAGTAATTGCATGCAAAAAATATAATATAGGTCATAAGATCACAAGAGATCCAGAAAAAAAGCTCAAGAACTGCCATGCAGTGGAAACAATCTGAAATAATTTGTTCACAATTTTTGCACTATAAATACAATGGTTCATGTTTTTATACAAGGTAGTCAGACATTCTCAGGAAAGATTCAGAAATAATCACAAAAAACTGCAATTTAGTGGACTCCAGAGGAAAGAGAGATGGACCAAAAAAAAAATTATGGTAGGACAGTGACTCAATGGCTCAGAGATAACCGAGTGCACCATAGCCTGGACATCCAGCAAAAAAATGGCCATGGTTCACACAAAGTGGAAGAACTTTCTTGTTGCTCCACAAAGCACCACAAAGTGTACCGGGCACTGATTGCTTTGTCAGTCAATGACAAAATAAAGCGGATAATGTGCATACATTACTGGAAAATTACCTTTGTTAAGAATTGCCCAATTCAACATTTAAATAAACAAATGAAATATTCCAAGCTAGACTTTCTTATTTTATAATTCAGTCTTACTGTTTAATGTAATGTAATTTGTTAAAACATTCGTCAACCAATCATAATGGTCCAGGTTAGTTGACAGATATATTGGACTTCACACATGTTCAGATTCCTTCCTCATTGTATCCTCTAACATGTCACTACTAGTGACCACAGTTCTGTATTAGTTTAGCAATCTTATTTGATTCTCAACATAGCTGGAATCACTCCTTTTGACTTGTTCTTGCAGTCTATTCAAGATTGTAGATTCACATTCATTATTTGAGCCATTTACTCCTGCAGAACATTTAGAATGATAACCTAATATCTCTTGTTCACTTTCCACAATAGCCATACCAGCAAGTCTGTCTGCTCACTCATTTCCCCTTAAACCTGAGTTCCCTGGTACAAATGATTCAATGAGAAAGCATATATGGTAAAGGTCTGTATCTCGAGTCGATCTATTGCTTTGATTAATGCCACAACTTCTATCATCAAACTACTTGTTGTTAAGACAAATACATCATCTTCCTTTACAATTCCCCCTTTGGCCTTAGTAGTGAAGGCCCATTAACTCCACCTATGCCAAACAGATTTTTCTGTATATTATAACCACCTTACCCTCAAAAGAATTATTAAAAATCAAGGTCTTCACTTCTGCATCCATGACCACTGGGCTTTTGCAGCCTGCAATCTCTGTTCAGTTGTATGCATGCTGAAAAACAACATAGCACTCTGCTGACATTTGTTACCATTCTTTGTGTGTTCTCTGCCTGATCCATACAAAATGTTTCTCTTTTTAACCTGCAGTTTTTCTGATACAAGTGAATGATACAACAAGACAGAAATTAGGTCACTGACATTACAGAACAGTGGGGCAGAGATAGAGTATATAGAAGGTGGAAAGAATATATGTGCAGATTGGCTGTCTCGATTGCCAAAGACAGTAGAAGCGGAAAGAGAACAAACAGATTCATGCACAGATGTGGATGACAGAATGTTGAACTCAATTAGAATAAAGTATTACTGGCCTCAGCTATATAAAGCAGTAGAAGAACACACTAGGGCGTGTAGAACATGTAAAACGAGAAATTTAAGGGAAAAATCGGGTCCTATGGAGAGGCAATACTTTGCAATGCAGAAGATCAGCATGGATATAACAGGTCCATATCCTACCACAATATCAGGCAATAAATATATTCTGCATATAACAGATTGCTATAGTACATGGCGAGAAAGTATACCAATTCCAAATAAGTCAACGGATACAGTCATTGATGTTCTGCTCAATAATTCATACCAAGGTATAGCTGCCCACAAAGTATTTTGACAGATGGAGGGGGGGGGGGGGGGGTTTACAAGCAACAAATATAAAAGGACACTGCAGAAACTAAACATCAATCATATACGTATGTCAGTTTATCATCCGCAAGCGAATGGGATAAACGAAAGACAACATCGGACATTAAATTACAATATTTCCAAATTGACAAGGGGACAAGAGACGGAATGGGATGTGAAATTGAACCATGCGCTGGCGGCTATAAGAGTAAATAAAAATGAAGTTTTCACCATATTTCCTATTATCTGGAAGACACCCAATGCTACCGTTGGACAATCTGTTACAACCGAGGAGAAAGTATATAGGAGAGGAAATACATGAAATTATTCTTCAACAGATGCATGAGACGCAAAGGATGGTATGGAGAAACTTAAAGAGAGTGGAGAGAAAGAATGGACGGAGGGACGAGGATAAAGAAAGTGTGGACTATAAAGTAGGAGAGAGAGAGTGTTTTATAAAAACTATATGGGCAAGTCCAGATTAAGTCCCAGGTGGAAGGAGGGGTATATCATTATAAGAAAGATAAGTCAGGCGAACTGTGTTATTAAACATATCTACGAGAACAACGACATAAGAACGCATAGACGGAATATAAGAAAAGACGAGGGGTTATGGTCAGAGAAAGAAGAGACGCAGGTAGGTAGACCGCGAAGAAGATGCACCGGGGCATAAATGAGTCATCAACAGAATCAACAGATGATGAAGAGCAAGGAGGGGGCAAAACTACAATTAGAAGTGACACAGTAGGGGAAGAGAAACTAGAACAGAGCGAGGAAGAAGTCGAGGAGCAGCAAGGGAGAGATAACAGTCAAACGGATTATACAACAGAAGATGGGGCTCCACACAAAAACACAAGGAGTCAATATAGACGAAGACAAGAGCGGAGAGTACGACGAGAAAGGCAAACGTCATCGGAAGAGGATGATATGCTGTTACCAGAGAGATGGGTAAGATTAGAACACAAAAACCGAAGAGTACAGCAGAACCAAATGGAGAATGAAAAGTACATCGGAAAGGAACACAGAAAGGATGTCAGGGGAGATAGGAAGAGGGGTGGCAGACAAAAGAAAAGGGAAATAGTCATCGGGAGAATCACCGGAGGAGAAAAGATACAGAGAACAGCAAGAGGAAAGAAGGGATAGGACAGGGAGTAGCGAAATAGACGAATACGAGGAAGGAAATGACTACTACAAGACCGCAGAGTAAGTGGTAGGACAGTAAGGAGAAGTAGCGACATAAACACAGGAGACTTATTGGATAGGCGATAGTCAGATTTATTGCGGAAGGCAATAAAGGATGAGAGAGAGGAGTAGGGACGTCAAAAGCATTAAATAAATAAGAAAGGAGTAGTAAGATGTGAGGTAAACTTTATTGGTAAAGAAAACTTAGGTAGTAGGGCAAATATATGGGGAGTAGCTGAGGGTGGAGTGATAGGTGATGGAGTTAGATGGTACTGGTTTAGTCGTTAGGGTAGATAAACGACTAAAATTGGGTATGTGGCATATGTAGCAGTGGGTCGGAATTAGGTAATGATGAGTGAACGAGAGGGGAGTCACGGGAAAGAGAGGAGAGTGAACGATAGACCAAAAAAACATAAGAGTCCTGTGTATGGGTGAACATCATTCAGGAGAGTTTTGATTGACTGGGGGAATGGGAGATATTCAGGATACAGGAAATATAGTCAGTTGAGAAGTAGCCACGGACTCAGACAGTCAGCTTATAGAATAGTGCCGCCGAGACGGTAATGATAGGGTTAATGTTACCTGTTTAGCCTGTTTGTGGAGTTTTCGGTCCAGGAGTCGATCATAGAGGTAGTTTTGTTAGCAGTTGTGTTTGATGCATCAGTAATAGTCTAACCGTAGTCACAGCGATAGTAATATAGAAGGCAATCTTGTGTTGCAAGTCGAGGCAGTTTTTTGTGTTCGGACTAAAGTTTCTAGTCTTTAGTTACGTATGAAGTGGAGTCTTTCTGTATGGACAAACAGAGGGTGTGAATGAGGATGGCACGGCTTTATTGACAAGTGCCTGCAATGTTTTACATGGGTGACAGTCAAGAGCAAAGTAAGTCGCTGTTTTTTTAATTGTTGTACTATTTGACAAGGTGTCAGTTAATAAACGCTTGTCACTTGTTATGAGTGGATTTTGTATTAGTGTTGTGGTCGCCAACCACAATAGTGACAAACGAATCTTACAGATGCGAAAAAGACGAAGTCCTCAGATCTTTGAGGGAACGTCACAGAGGCAAATCACACGAAGTAATTCATTATAATGATCACGGATGGAAGTGGCGCCTGTCCGGCAAATTAACAGGCAGACGGCAGAGTCCTGTTGAAGACAGTATTCAAGAAACCAGTCCAGTGCCCAGACCAGCATTGACTGTCGAGGCTGACAGGGAGTAGGTCAGGTTGCTTTAGTTCAACAGGCAGTGACACAGTATTGCAGCAGGTGGCAGTCGCCCTGGCCCGAGTGTTACAGTTGCCGCTGTGTAAAGCGGTACACATAAATGCGGGTGACCACTTAAAAAGCTCACACGTGACATTCATTTATAGCAAGTGGCAGGGCTGTGATAGACCATTATGGCTGCTATTCGGTACACGCATTCAAGGAGAGGATAAACATTTAGATCCAGACGGAGAAGCAAACGACATCAAGTCGTGTGATACATCAGCCAGGGTTTATTGAATAAGTCCTCTGTCTGGCGTGTTCCGCTTCATAATAGGTGGTACATAGACGGCCACACTTCCACTCACCAGTTACTAATTTTAACATCCTCAGACCAGATATTGTCTCAATCTAGTACGCTGTTTTTATTTTGTCTCACATAAAGCAGCCATGATCTCATCCATTCTCACATCTTTATCTTCCAATCTCCAGGCTCTATACAATTCAGAAGTATTTGGTCTGGCAAGACTGCATTCTTTTTCAAAGATTTTCAAATAATTCTGCCCTAGTTAGTGTGTGAGCAGTGCCCTACACTTGTTTCTGTCTGTTTTCTGCTAAGTGAGATCAGAATCCTGAAAGTCAATGCTTGTTCTATACTGCATGTCAAGCTTTCGCATTGGTGCCAGAACTACTTCTGTGGTGTCATTGTACACTCACTTACAGAACTGATCATTTTGAACCTCCTTAACCAATGTTTTGAAATAAAAAAATTATCACATCCATGTTTGTTTCAACAACAAGATGTAGTCAGGTTGAACAATTTTGCTCTTTTCACCATGTCACAATCCAATTGCTTGCCACTGAGGAACTCTCCACTTCGCAATGGAGATTGTTCCCAATTTTTCCTCCTTGTGTTGTGAGTTTTATGCCTACCCCACCTTATCTTACAACATTTTGTCTTTGATAACATATTTTAAAATCTGCACATTGGCCTGATTCCTGGATTTGCCTTTCTCCACAAGTATACTGCATGAAAAGGAGATGATCATGAAGGTAAATCATGGTGCCATAGGAAACACCACCTGCATACTGTAAAGAGTATGTGGTCAGCTTGCTGTTCTGATGACACTGTTGATGCAAAAAAAAGTTGGTGATCTCAAGTACATCTTCCACTTTCACTTTGTTGGACAAAACGTTTTCCTATGACCTACCTTTAAAAAAATTGTGTAATCACCACAAAACATGACATTTCTATAATGGCTTGTAAATTTACTAAGGCACGGCTATCTATATTTATATGTCAGAAGTGTTGAGAAGAGACAAGAGAATTCCAAAACAGGCACTTCTATTGGAAACAGGATAGGATAGCAAAGGAGGATTGCTGGGGAGGGGATCTGAGCACCTATGGACATGTTCGGAGTGCAATGATGATGACCTGCAAATAACTCAATAATATCAGGATACAGAAAAAGACTGAGACCTAGAGAGTCACTAAAAAGAACAAATGAGAGCAGCAAAGTTGGCAGACATAGATCGTTCGTTCGTTCGCTTTCGTCAGCTTTAACCTCTGACGAAGTCCCACCCACTCAATTTTGTGGGACTGAATTTTGCGTGTAAAGTCTGTTTTATCCCATTACAGGATGCCCCTCGCCATGCAGGCAGATTTACTCCGACTTCAGAGGTACTAATTTTTAGGGAATTAGTAAAACCCAGGTGTCCTCGCCAGGGTACGAACCCCGGCTGTTGCCGTGGTAAGCCAACCGCCTATCGATTGCGCTAACCGGACACCCGCAGACATAGATAGGATTGAACATCTTGGCAAGAATAGAGATGAGTAGTGAAAAACACTATGAGCCCTATGCAACTTTTAACGGTGCTGGAAGGATCAAGATCAAGACTACTATGTCTCCAGGAGTCCACTTCTGCATTACAGGGGTAAACATTAACTAACACAAATGTGTGCTTAGAATGAATCTTTATGGCCTGAAATTGTACCACATCACTATTACATGTGGTATCCACATCTAATTCTACAATCATCATCAAGTACCGTGCATACTGGCGTAGGTGATCATGTCTCTCCACAATTTTCGATCTTGGCAGCTATTTATCATTTCTGTTGTTGACCTTCTGCCAAGCCATTCTCTTAAGCTGTCCGTCATTTTTTCTCTTTGCTTCCCTCTATCTCTTCGTCCCTCAATTTTTCCAGTTGTTACAATATATTCAAGTTGTTCTCTTCTCATTACATAGCCAAAAATGATGATTGTCTCTTCCTAATATTGGAAATTAGCTCTCTTTTTGCTTTGACCTCCCTCAGGACATCTTCATTACTCTTCTTAGCTGTCCATGGTACTCTCAACATTCTTCTGTAAAACCACATTTCGGCTCCAGTGATTTTCTTGTCTGTTGTCCTTTTGTCCATGATTCACATCCATATGTTAAGACTGGCTCTACATAACATTTAAGAACTCTTTTTCTTGTTTCTATTGTCAAAAATGGATTGCATAGTATCTTCCTCATTTTTTGGAAAGCTGCTTTTGCCTGAGCCATTCTGCATCTCACCTCTTTTGTACATCTTCCATCTGAGGTTAACAAAGTTCCCAAATATTTAAATTCATTTACCTGTTTTAATATTGTTCCACCTGTCTTTATTTTGCACTGAGAATTTTACAATGCTGGTGTGTATTATTGCCAGCCTCAGATGTCAGCTGTTGTAAAAATTATTGAAACCAGCTCTATTTAGAAAGCTGTCATTGAGTAGTATTTCCCTACAGAGCTATGATAATCTGCCTTGTATTCAAAGCTCTCAAGAAGAATAAGCTCCAGTTGATTGACACTAGTGTAATTCCAATATAAAATATGAACATTGTTGAGGCCTAAATGGAATAGCATGAGAAATGTTCATATGGCCCCTACATGCTTTTCTTATCTCTCCTCAACAAGCTCTGAGTTTTAAAACACATCAGCCTGTTTATCACAACACACACCCTGATCCACTGATTCTAAAAATCATTAACTGCTGCCACATGCTACCAAAAGCACTGCAGATGCACAAAACTCTGAAGGTCAGGATTCAATTCACAAATATAAAAAATCTTTGTTACCTGACTAACATGGCATTACCTGCCCCTGAAATTGGATACTAGTGACATTCTCTGGATATGATGGCCTGGCATAATATTGACCACACATCACTTATAAATATGCCATGGTCATAAGAAATATGGAAATTACACTACATTCCTCATAAATTCCAGTATGTTAAAAAGAAACCCTTGGTTCTTTCTAATATGTAAAATAGTTCTTGAACATAGTTAACCCTAGATTATGATTCTGTCATAAAAATTACTGCCCTAAAATACAAATTCTGGAAATTGGACACTTTGCTATGGGCAAAGATTCCAACTCTCCTATACCTTCCTCCTTACTACTTCCAGTGATCCCTGTGTTGAATTTGTTTTCCTTGATGTTGGATTTTTTTTTTTTTTTAAGTATGTGGTAAAAACTACGACGGTATCGTAGAAAGAGGGCTGTTTTTTTTTAAAAAATAAATTTCACCAATTTTAAAGAAGTCCTTTTTTTTTTCTCAACGACTGAGGAAATTTCCTCGGCCATTGCCTTTGTAAAATGGGATATGCAGCGAACAACGCTTTGAGGAAGCCGAATAAATGGTTGGATTGTCTGACTTACGGCAACCATATGAATAGACAACGTAAAACCTCTGGTAGCCAAGGTGCAAAGCACTGGAAACTCAAGCCATAAATCTAACATAATCCAGGAAATTATTACAGCATCTGATTCAAGTATGTTTGCTTGCGTAAACACACAGTTGTGTATCAAAAGTTCAAAGAAAATACTATTTTTGGAACCCAAATGTAACAAAGTCATAGTAATTTTTATGATTGTATTATGAAAACGTCAGCCACAGATATGTATCACAATCTAAGGTTAAAGGTAAACCCCATCAAGAAGCTTTAAAATCCAAGTAATTTTACACATTGCTCCCGATAAAATGATTGAACTGTTGTGTTTATGTTATTCTAATTTCATCCCCATAATTATACTTCTGTTTTACCAAAAACATCTTAGTACTTATCTACCTATTGACCTTTTGAGCTGTAACCAGCCCATAGGGCACAGACTTTAGATACTCTTTCCCTGTTTGAAAAATTATTCTTTCTAGCAGTTTCAATCTTTGCAAAGATTTTTTTATCAAAACTCGCCATTTGTCTCTGTTCTGTGCAAGCATCTCAATCTCATTGAGGGAGCCAATTCCTGCTGCCATTGCCTCTCTGATCAATATTCTTCTCAGTGTTTCTCTGAGTCGGCCTCTTTTAGCACTTATGCTGAATTATAATAATTAAATCAACACACCTTTGTGGTGTCTTCTTGGGCAACAAAAAAAACTGCTTCAGTTTGCATGTTTCGAGACTGACAATCTCTAGTTATTGATTCACCGATGTGTGGAGATTTTGTTTCCTCAAAAGAATTGTTTTGAATAACATTGGCTCTTATAGTTTGTTCAGTTTGAACATAGAACAGAACATGACTGAATTGTTACCATCCATCTTCAATAAAAGTTGGCACTCAAGCTTCCATATCATCAGATCAGGAATCAATACATTTGATCTGAGTATTTCACTTTTATAAATATGTATTATAACTGATTGCCACAACAATCCCATGGCAATGACATCATTGTTTTTACTTAATTTTTGTTGATATTACTTTCCAAATTGTTGTTATTTGTGTAGTATAAGACATAGATAATATGTTTCAAAGAAGGAAAATCTATTTCATTTTAATTTATAAGCACACAGTTCTTTAGAGTAGTGTACTTAAGTCACTCTATAATCACCAATCAGATGGCATTATAATAAATAAAGTAACAATTTCCTTCAAAAGTAATCAACATAAAATTGGTTAACTCTTTTAGTACGGAAGCTTTTTATCAATGAAATGGAAGAGATTTCAGGGACAAAATTTTTTGTGGTTTTAAGAGTCAATCTATATATTTATCTACCACGTAACATATTATATATGAACTTCTAGATAATTGAGCAAGGTATTAGATTTCACCAAGACCAAGATAATACAAGACATGTAAAAAGATTATGGTTTGATGACAGTTCACACTAATCAAATTGAGAGTGATACACTATGTGGCAAAACGTACGGAAAAAGTTAAGTAAGAAATCAATAATAGTAACTAAAATGTATGCCACATTGTAGTCACACTAAAAATCTGACATCCAAAAACAATTGCAAACTGCAATTCTTTATTTACAAATGTGGTTTTATCGAGCTGATTTTTGCATACATCAAAGTACCTGAGAGAGTCAACCAAAAACATACTATTTCAAATATTATTCTACAAAGAGTACAAATCATTAATGTAACTTGAATGAACTAATCAAGAAAACAATGCTGAAAGTGCAAAATAAAGAGAAGACAATGCAAATAATGTGTATCACATAAGATTGGATAATCAGGTATGAAGGTTGAATATTCCTTCTAAATTAAAAACAAACCCCCAAAAAACACACCATATTTATAACATTAATTTAGAACACAAATTTCCAAGAATCCATACTATTATTGCATTTGTTTCATTCATATACATTTAATACACTCATATAGACCACAGGAAAATCCACACAGCTCATAATTAGTTATTACAATCCAACTTAGGCACTAGAATGTTTGGGTAACACAGTAGCATCATTTATGGAATTAAATCAGAATAACATAAAAATAACAGTTACAGCATTTTATCAAGCACAATATTTACAAGTCACATACCTATGTCGGTTGGCTTACCACGGCAACAGCCGGGGTTCGTAATCCTGGCGAGGACACCTGGGTTTTACTAATTCCCTAAAAATTAGTAGGAGCCGCGATAGCTCAGTGGTTAGTGAACTGGACTACTACGGACAAGGGGTAGGGTTCAATCCCAACCGACGGCTCCGGGTTCACCCAGCCTTAAATGGGTACCGGATTTTTTCTGGGAAAGTAAAAGCAGCACGGGCGTAATACCGACCACATTACCCCAAAAATCATGTGCTGAAGGTCTGTAAAATATAGGGTCACTAACACCATATTTCCCTATACGCCACTTGGCGTGACGGGGGGTACTTTACTTTTACTTACTTACATACCTATGTACAAAAGATGATATGAACTTAGCCATAAAATCGCAAGTGAACAGCATGTCCTCTATGCTTTGGAAACATATAACCCAGACAATTTCAGAGTACAGGCAGTGCACTACATAGAGCCACTCAAACTCTCACCAGACAAGAGGTCTTGACTCCAAGAATTGCCATCCTCAGCAATGCAAGGTAAGTCATACAAACAATATTAAGCCCAAAACAAGAAACTCATCCAGAAAATATTGAACAACACATGTACATTGTCAGAAAAGATGGAACTAGTCCTGCAGTGGATACCAGCACACTGTGGCATCTGTGGAAATGAAAAAGCAGATGAACTTGGAGAAGCAGGTGAGAACCTTCATCAGTCCAACCAACCCCAGTGCCTCAAGGAAGTAAAGACATTATTGAAACAAGCTAGGAAAACAGAATGGAATGAGTTATTTACGGGTCATCATCATTGCACTCCGAACATGCCCATAGGTGCTCAGATCCCCTCCTCAACAAGTCCTGCTGTGTCCAGCAACTGACAACTCCAGTTCTGTGTTGGTTGATAAGTCTTCTTACACACCCACTAAGTTTCTCATTTCTGGCTGTACCCATCTTAACTCCTATCTCTTTCATCCGAAGTAGTGACATGGATTTGTGGTTATTGTGGTTGTCGAAGTCCTGTGTTCTTACCACATCTCGGAGGGCACTAATGACGTCCGCCCAATCCATTGGTTGACCGTCGTCAATGACAGCGCTGCTAGCCAACCTGTCAGCTCTTTCATTTCCCCAGTATTCCCGCATGTCCCGGGACATAGACAAAGGTGACCTTACATATTTTTGACTTCTGCAATGACTCTAACCATTGCATGCGTACAGAGCCCACTTTTTTTTTTATCATGCTCGTCAAATCACTCAGTGTACAGTTATATGGAATGAGCTATATGAAAATATGAGTAAGTTCATGATAGCTTAATTAAACAAGCTCAGAAGACATGAGCAGACCAAGGTATTCAGACTCAGAACAGGTCACTGTAGCCTCAGAGCACACCCACACAAGATAGGACTCAGTGACTTTGCAACACATGATGATGGAACAGGTACAATAAGGACACAAATATGGCTCACAGAAGCAACTCTTAATGACAAACTATGGGAACCAGGTGAAGACCTCAAATGCACCTTCTTGTTCATGACTCATGCTGGTCTAAAAATCTAAGTACATAACAGAAGCTGATCACTGAAGATACACGACCCAGAGTATCATATTCAAACTACAGGTCTTTGTATCTAATGTGATGGTGGATAGATCACACTCATAGAAATCTATCAAATAGTATAACTAAATATTGACTTCACAAGAAGTAAAAAAATAGTAGGCAGATCAAAGAATATTTAAAGAACAGTAAAAACCAGTGATACTGTAGCATTATGAATGGAGCGATTAGAAGGCACTGCCAGATAAAAGTGGTGACAAAGATAAATAAATGAGTTACTGGATGTATAATGGGCAGGTTGCTGAAAAGCTGATATATGGCCTTTGACGTCTTGACAGACGGTTGGTAGCAAGCAATCATGATAAGTCAATAGTTTGGTAAAGCATTAGTGTTTCACACTGGGTGCTGCTTTACTGAACATCTTTTCTCGTGGCTGAATTTGCCAATCCTGGACAGACAGATCCATCCACAGAAAGAGCAAGGTGTACCCACGGTACCCGGCCTTGACTCCTTTCTTTTGCACCTTTTGTCTTCTGAATTTGACATCAGCACTGTCTCGAAAGTTGCTATGCCATGTTTTATGTTTGCTCTCCATGTGCTATGATCCGCAGCCACATTTTCCCAGTTCCTTTCACTTATAGAAAATTCCCTCAAGGAAGCCCTGCAAACATCCTTATATCTCAGCACTGGTCTGCCCTTTGGTCTCTTTCCGTCCTTAAGTTCGCCATACAATATTTGTTTGGGAAAAGTTGATAAAAAGGTATATAAATCATTCGTCTTTCTATTTTCATAATTCACTTTCATATTATATCATGTTCCTCTTTTAAATATTCACTTTCATCTTATAATCACCATTTATGTCACATTTTTATTTTGTTCATGCCAAGTTCTATCCTCATCTGCAGTCAGATAAAAACAATGCAGGAAAACACAAACTATCAATAGCCAGCAAAATTAGGCTTGAGATCATCAATCATGAAAAGACCAAAGTCATGAAAAGCTTAATTCCAACAGATGACAGAATATACATGGAAAACAAATCAGTGGAAGAGATCGATCACTTTATCTATCTTTGAAGTCACATTGACCAGAAAGGGGATACAAGTAAAGAAACTAGAATCAGAATAGCTAAAGCAGCAATGTCTTTCAGAAGCCTTGAAAAGTTGTGGATCATCAATCATGAAAAGACCAAAGTCATGAAAAGCTTAATTCCAACAAATGACAGAATATACATGCAAAACAAACCAGTGGAAGAGATCGATCACTTTATCTATCTTTGAAGTCACATTGATCAGAAAGACGATACAAGTAAAGAAACTAGAATCAGAATAGCTAAAGCAGCAATGTCTTTCAGAAGCCTTGAAAAGTTGTGGAAATCAAAACTCATCAGCACAAACACAAAACTTAGACTATTCAAATCAAACATACCATAAACCCTTATGTATGCATGTGAGAGCTAGAAAACAACAAGAGACAGAAACAAAGTTGAACGCATTCGAAACTAAATGTCTAAGGAAAATACTTGGTATAGCTTGGAACGAATTCAAAACAAACGAGGAAATTAGAGAAATCACCAATCAACTAATTGAATTAAATATCTTCAGTAGTCAAGAAAAGATGATGGTCATATGTTGGACATATGATGAGGAGAGATAATAATCAAATAACAAAGCAAGCCCTCGTGTGGGGAAACAACAGGTAAGAGGAAAAGAGGCCGACCCAGAGAGACACTGAGAAGAACATTGATCAGAGAGGATAGAGCAGCAGGAATCGGCTCCCTCAATGAGATAGAGTTGTTTGCACAGAACAGAGACAAATGGCGAGATTTGATAAAAGATCTTTACATGGATTGAAAACTGCTAGTAAAAAAAAAATTTAGATAAGAGAAAGAGTATCTGGGTCAATACCCTGTGGGCCGGCTACAGCTCGAAAAGTCAATAGATAGATAGATAGAAGTTCTATCCAATAGAACTGAATCTTCCGTCTAATATTTCCACTGGTAGCTGAGTTAAATGAAACAGAGAAGCTCTTTTTTTATTATTTAAAACTGTATTCTACTTTATTTCAATTAATTATGACATTAGTTCATGCCAATTCAATTAATGTAGTTTATTTCTCTAGTTTTACTTTTTAACTCTCTGTTATCAATGCTTTCTTAAAAGGTTTGAGTTCAGCCACAATGTGCTATTGTCTTGTGACATCTGTTATGCTAGTTAAGCCATTTATTTCATCATTACAAATATGTATGAATGATTATGTGGATATATGAAGCATGGAATGATTCTTCTTTAATGAGTAATTAAGAGAATGGATAGATTGTAAGTGAGTTGCTAGTATATCATTAGAAGATCAAGGAAAAATCAAAAGTAAATGGACAAAAATAGCTCAAGAAACTTATTAGTATTAAGTTTTGCAGTTACAGAAAATGAATTTCTACCATGTTTGCATATATATCAAGTGTAGAAGACTTCTTTCCAATAAATTTTTTTAATATTTATAAATGGATAATAAATGCCACTCTGACAGTCTTTATGACCTCCCAGAACTGACACCAATAAATTCCACAGATGTAAAAGTTTCTTTTTCTTAAACTTCACTAACTGCCAGTCTATACAATTCTATGCTTTCATCATTTTTTTTTAGGAATTTGTATGCCTTTCTTGTCCTCACATTCTATTTTTACTGTGCACTCCCTCCTGTTTGCTTGTGTCCTGCTGACCCCTTCTAGGGACCAATCAGCCAACATTATCTGTAACTCTTAAAGCAAAAGAAACCTCAGAGAGGGATTTGTCACATTAATCATGAGCCCTGCATGACATAGCACAGACACAATGACAAAGGATTCGACAAGCTGTCTATATATTTTTTCATTGGTTCAGATGCTGTCATATGTTGTACTCTTTTATGAATCAGCATGCCAGGAGACAGTGGTAACAGGGAATATGTCACTGTAGTTTGTGCCTGACGATATAGCAGGTGGGCTGTGATTGTTACTTGGTCACTGCCTTCCAATTTGGTGTGATGCAGTGAAGTGAACTGTCTTCTAAAGTGGTCACCCATTAAGTAGGTGTGGATGCATTCTATCACTAATTTACGGCAAGTCATGATATCTGAACTTTTTGTCCGAAACATACGCCTTGAGCAAGGGTAAATTTTTTTTTTAAATTGCTTAACAATTTTGCTCAAGGCAGCGACCGTTTTGGTGTACTCTTTTCAATTTTCAATTGCCAAGGGTTCTTTAAAGTATGCATATAGGGACTTCTTATTATATGCATTGTCTGTGAGGGCTAGACATCAGATCTCACAACCCATAACCCTGGGGAGGAGGGTAAAGCCACAAAGAAACCACAGATCTGAAGAGAAAAATTCTCACAGCATGTGGCCAGGACTCCAGTGCTAGACCTTCATGTCCAAAGGGTGCTCTAGACCAGACAGTTCTGTTCTCCACACCCACTCAACCCAAAGAGAGCTGATATTTTGATGTCATGGTCTTGGGTGGTATGAAACGCTGTGGCTTAAAGATATGGCAGCGTGAACAAGTTATGTTTTATTTGTCATGGTATCAAATCAAAGAAGCCATACTCAAATAATCACTAGATGAGAAATATAATATTTATAAATGAATTAGAAGTATTTGAAAGTGTATACAAACAAATACACATACTGTTACAAATGCTCAAACCATCCTAATATAGAAACACAAATAATGAGAAATAAAAGATTTCAGAAATTTGAATGAGATCATCCCACTTCCAGAATGTGTACATTATTTGTTTGCACTCATGTCCATGTGATCGAAGGAATTTCCATAAAATGCCAACGCTGGCCATATTTGTCCACTTTACAGTAACATATCATATCATTAGCAATTACTCACCTGTGTGGCAGGTTTACTATGTCAGAGTACAACATAAATGTAAGGTCTAATATTAAATAAAGGCTGATGGTACTGGCTTACTTAACAGCAATTGTATTGATAATGTAGACCTTCTGGAGACATAGCTAAACCAACACTCATGGAACAGATACTTCTGACATGAAGAGTCTTGGTCTGGATCACCCGTACAGCCATTTTCAAAAACTTGGCTAAAACAATGAAACATACGGTGCACTGTATTGGTTTTCTTGCTTTAGTCACAGACTACTAATATCATAGTTCAAGTGTAGAATCTCCTGCAATAAAAACAGAGAAGCTAAAATTAAATAATACCCTCAGACAAGCTTAATTCAATAAATATATATATATTATTGTGGAAATCAAAACTCATCAGCACAAACACAAAACTTGGACTATTCAATATATGAATTTTAAACTAATCAATTAATCTAATTTCTAATTGAAGCACAATATGTTATTAAACATATCTTCGAGAACGTTTCTACGTATCTACGAGTCCATGGGACTTCCGTTTCCATGATGGCGGAACTAAGTCACGTCCTCTCGATCGCTGCAGAAATTGCTTTGGAATCTGATCAATTTGGCTTTCTGTTGCAATTTTCTGCATTCAGGTCGAAATTGTGTTCTACTTATCATATCTACGCCAATAAATTGGCGTGCACGCACGGCAATACTCCGTTTTGACAAATGAAGTGTTGTGAATGCGACCTTCCACTGTCTAGTGTTGATCTGCATTTTACGTCACACTGAGTGCTGTTCAAAGACCGTTGATGGAGTTGTTGCCACAAGTTATTTACAACTTCCAACGCATTAATGTGGTGGGCTCCGTCAAGTCAGCCGAAGTTTTATCTCTTTGGTGAATTTGCACCGTGTTTCGTTCGTTATAGACTGCATTCACTAGAGTAATCATGAATCCATGGGCGCAGCCATTTTGTGCGTGCTACGTCATCATATTGTTTCATCGTGTGTCTCAAGACTGACCATGCGCTAATCTTGCGATCTGTTGTTTGGTGCGATCTGTTGTTTGGTGTGCAACGGGGATAATCTGACGATGAACTGTGTTTTGTATGTTTGGATTTGGAGTCAAACATGATGTCCTAACATCATCAGGCGCTATACATTTAAATACTATGACGATCATCATTTTCAGGAGGACGTGAACTTCCGGGCAATATGGTGGATAGGCGGCAGGAACCATTGAAGGCTATGTCTGAAAAGTGTTCCTTGTTGCAGTTTCCTCATATTCCAAGTCCGGCTTGTTGCAGGAGCTACTGAGTTAAGTGCTCTGTGCACACCATGAGCTGTGCGTTTCATCCGTTTTGATCATGTTCCGATATTTCAATTGTTTACGATGAATGCTGATATCGTATGACAGGGAACAGTTGGCCGTGTTCACTTTCTGTGCGGTTTCGTCTTATGTCTTTTGGCATGTGCTGAGACTGCTATGATGGGGACTACAGCTACCTTTCCTTGTTTGGAAGATGAGTTAGTAATTCGGATGATTCCACTGGTATGAGCGGTTGAGCAATTATGGATTTTAATTCGTCTGCAGTGATACCGAGGCCTTCCATAACCAAACCAAACCAAATATATATGTGTATATATATATATATATCACACTGATAAAGAATATTGTTTCTGAAATTTTATGTTTGCAATGCATATTGAGTGTCTGAAAATTGCAGTTTCAAAATAGAAAATGGTGCAGAATACTGGTTCTTGTTTTTGTCCTTAACTGTTTCAGGACTATTATTGACACATCGGTTCGATGTCCAAAAATTCGGCTCTGACGAGTGTAGCTTAATATTTGTTTTGTTTTCACTGATTTTTTGTTTTTATTTCAACCAATACTTGATTTCCGGATGTAGGAGAGTTCTTACTTCCTGTTAAACCTCGTGCTTTCAGAGTTTGAACATTAGAAAATGTTAATTTATATTCATTGTTTTTTTTCTCAAATTTTTGCACATAATGGCCATGCCCACTGCTGGTACTTCTTTCAGTTGACCAAAACGATATAGTACAGAACAAGCTAGATATGTGTTTGAAACCTTGTTAATTTAGTGATTCAGAAACGGAGCATTCATAGTATTTAGACTCGGACAATAATTTTCTTGTTGTTGTGATAATGGGTCGTAATATTAGTAATAGTTATGCTAAAAGGAAAGACAATCTGGCTTAGGTTTAGCTAGTGGATGCCTACTATTCTAGCACTATCAGTGCCTCAGAGAAATCGAGTGGTAGTGATTCTGATAAAAAAAATTTTTACTTTAGGGACATATCACACAAAATAAGTCCAGTTGTGTAAATAAAAATAATAAACTTGACTTATAAATAATATTGTTGTCATGTCACATAAATTTGTCATATTTTTTCATTCTGGGATCATTTACAAAAATGTGCACAATTTTGTTATTTGTGGACATTAATCAAATGAACTGTATTTTGGAGAATTTAAATTATGTTGTGTAATATTTCAAGACAAATGGATAGCAACACTTATAAACATGGAAAAAGGTAAGTGGATTACAATATTTTGAATTAAAAATACCTACCTTGAATATTTTATATTTAAAAAAATATATTTATTCCTACAAATAATTACATATCATAATTATCTTGCTATTTTCATTTTCTGTATCAATTTTCCTTACCAGTGATGTATAACACATACCACATGTATCTAAATTATTGTGTGAAGTAGTCAAATGAAAAAGGTATATGGTGACATTTTTTTAAACAGGAAAAATAATCTGGCCCAAAACCTAAAAATAACATGTTTCCTTTTCTGGTCCTGAAAGAGTTAATCACAAACTGACAAATGTATTCACTGGAAACACATATCTAGCAACAACCTGCGGGGTAGCTACAAAATCCCTCCACTTCTCTAAGTGCAAGGCATACTCTACCAAATGCTCGATCTAGCTCACAATAAACAGTTTTTTTAACACTGTTCTGTCAGGCTGTCTCACTTTTACTTTCATGTCAGGATCCATCTCATGTCATTTATCTGTTATGGTTTCTGTGTGCTTGTTGAGAACAATTACCTATAACTGCCTATTAAAATTGTGTGCGTTTCTTTTTTCAGAGTGCCATCTACAGTTATTTATTTTTATGGGAAACCAAATAGGCTAAATAATAATGTAACAACAGATAAAAAAAGATATGTTAAATGTGTCCACCCTGGTCTAACAGAATATAATTTAGTTTCTTAATAAATGTAACTTTTTGCTGTCTATGGCATTTCAGTGCAGATGAAAATAGCAACTCATGATAGCCTCTTACCTTGTCATTGCTATATAAGTCCTTAACAGCTTTCAGTGTATGACTGTTGTTGAGATAGACAAAACCAGACTGACATGGACAGTAAATATCAACCTATGGATACAAATTGTGATATAATTAGTAAAGATTTCCTAGAAATAAGCATAAATTTAAAAAAGCGATAATGATTTATTTCTGTTTTTATTTCAATAAAGAAAATAAGTTAATTGCAAAAATGTCTTTATCAAGAACTGTATAACTCTTGAAAGCAAAAATAAAAGCAGCTATATAAATAATTTATAATTAATAGATATTAATTTAAAAGAAGAAAAAAACAGAAAACAGATCAGACAAGAAAAGAATGTAAATCAAGATGAACAATGTATTCTTCTAAGATAGGTAGATACGCACGTATTAAGATAGATGTTTGCCTAATTGTGATCATAATACCATAACCGTTAAACTTGCTTTTCAAATTGTTCAGTGTCAAAAAAGTGTAACACTTTTATGGTTTAAAATGTGGTACTTTCAATGTGGATGTAGGCAAAGCAGACAATGTAATTTGCATTAATAAATGAAAAGAGTATCTGAACAATGTTGCTAACAAATGTAAATAAACAAAATATGGGGGCCATACAATCATGGGAAACACTGATATCACAATTTCTGGTTATACAGTGTTTGGCTATGTGTTAACAAGATGTTTTATGTCTTACTATTAAATCCGCATGCTCTATATAGTCAGAATTCAATGAGACCATTATGCAGGAGGAGCTAAAAATAACACAATCATGTTTATAGGAAAAATGTAGAATAATATTGTAAATTGTTACATTATATTGCTCTTTTAAACAGCATCCCAAAGTAGTCTATGTAAAGTAGGCTACTTTGGAAAGTAAGCAACAGGATTGTATTCTAAAGAAACAAAATGTTCCAAAAATATATTGATACTACAGGAAACCCTTACGCAGACCTCCCATGATAGCTCAATAACACCATTATAAGTGCTTACTTCACTGAGAAACACCAAATAGGTGAGGTTCAAAACAATGCACTTCCAGAAAAGATAAATATCAAATATATTACCAAGAAAGCCCAACATGTGGCAATGGATTATACACGTCAGAGATAAGTTACAGGCAATGTTTTGTCAAAAGCCTTGAAAAGAGCAATTGTTGTGTCAAAGTTTACATTGAAACTGCAATACTTGTACATTTTGGCCAAACCTGAACTGTAATTGCGACTAGATTTGCCTTCTATTTTGATCTATATTCATTAGACTAATCAGCATAACTAGCTTTATAGAATGCTAAGAGCATAGTTTTGGTAAGTTTTTGTTCATTCAAGGACTTCATGCAGATCTTCCCTGCCAGTCACCTTGACCTTTAGTCACCTTGAACTACCACAAGTGATGACATTATATGAGAAAGAAATGGAGAGTAGGGAGAGGGAAAAAATACAATGTTTCTTAATGTAGCCAAACTGACACTACTAACCACATATAATAATATAACAGAAGACAGTATTCACCTTATATCCATCATCTATATGCAGCTTTCTTTGTAGAAATAAAGCAAGATTGCGGATTGTTGCACGACCTGTCACTCGAACAAACTGCTTATCCTGTTAAATTTTATATTTAATCTTTGATCAGAAACAGAAAACATGCTCAAAGAAAAGTCACTCAATTCACATCATTTATTTTCTAATATAATATTCATAGATGAAGTCTTCAACAGAGGTTAAATATCAATGAAAGAAATAATTTTATTCTTTACAAGGAACACAAATTCTACAAGAAATATAATTTTAGTGAAATGTGTGTGTGTGTGTGTATATATATATATATGCAACACTTAGGATTCATAGACTAAGGTGGCTGGGCCATGTAAGAAGAATGACAAACAATCGTATTCTTCTTCTTCTACCTTTTAAGCTCCCAGTGGAGCATAGGTCTTCAACAAACACTTTCCAAGTCGTTCTGTTTTTTGCCATTCTTTTAAGATCATTCCATGTCTTCCCCATCATCTTCATCTCTGCTTCTATCTATCTTCTCCAAGAATTCCTTGGTCTTCCTCTTTATCTTTTCCCCTGGGGATTCCAAAAAAGGGCCTGTTGTGTAATACTCTCAGTTGGCTTCTGTAGTGTGTGCCCTATCCAGCGCCATTGTCTTCGCTGTATCTCTTTATCCACTGGTGTTTGACTGGTACTTTTCCATAATTCTATGTTAGTGATTTTGTCCTGCCATTTCCATACTTTTATCCTGCGTAAGCATCCATTAATGAAAGTCTGTATCTTCGTGATTGTCAATTTTGTTGTTCTCCATGTTTCATGGCCATATAATAGGACCACCTTAACATTTGAGTTGAAAATTTTTATTTTTGTATTGAACCTAATTTCTTTGGATTTCCATATGCTTCCCAGTGCAATGAAAACTCCTCTTGCTTTTGATATCCTTATTTTGGTATCATTTTCTGTTCCTCCCTCTTTATCTATATTACTGCCCAGATATATGTAAGATTGTACATCTAATAGAGGTAATTCTCCTAGTTTTATTTGGTTATTGCCATCTGTATTAATTCTCATAATGTTAGTCTTATCTCTATTAATCTTCAGTCCTAGCTGTTGTGATCTCTCATCAAGTATGTTCATTTTATCCTGCATCTGTTGATGGCTGTGTGATAGGAGAGCTATGTCATCAGCAAAGTCTAAATCATCAAGTTGTTTGGTCAGTGACCACTGGATTCCATTTCTGTTGTTTTTAGTTATTTTCATAATCCAATCTATGGCCAGTAGAAAGAGAAATGGAGATAGAAGGCATCCCTGCCTTACTCCTGTTCTTATTTCAAATGCTTCTGTAATCTGTCCTTCATGCACCACACTACATTTTGTTCCTTCATACATTGTTTTTATCAGGTTAATAAACTTTATGGGATTCCGTAATGACTCAGCAACTTCCAAAGCATTCTTCTGTCTAAACTATCAAATGCCTTTTCATAATCTATGAATCCAATATAAAGTATCAATCAAAATAGAAAACAAATGTATTTAAGGAGAGATATAGAGACCAAAGGGCAGACCAGTGCTGAGATATAGGGATATTTGTTAGGCTTCCTTGAGGGAATTTTCTATAAGTGAAAGGAACATGGAAAATGTGGCTGCAGATCGTAGCACACGGAGAGCAACATAAAAAATCACACAGCAACTTTTGAGACAGTGCTGATGTCAAATTCAGAAGACAAAAGGTACAAGAGAAAGGAGACAAGGCAGGTTACCATGAGTACACCTTGCTTGTTCTGTGGATGGATCTATATCTGTCCAGGATTGGCAAGGCAAATTCAGCCATGAGAAAAGATGTTCAGTAAAGCAGCACCCTGCATGAGACACTAATGCTTTACCAAACTACTGACTTATCATGATTGCTTGCTACCAGCTGTCTGTCAAGACGCCAAAGGCCATATATATATATTTCCATATATATGTACTATCAACCCTTGCATATGCCTGTGAAAGCTGGAAAACAACGAGAGAGATAGAAACAAAGTTGAACGCATTCGAAAATAAATGTCTAAGGAAAATACTTAGTATAGCGTGGAACGAATTCAAAACAAATGAGGAAATTAGAGAAATCGCCAATCAACCACTAATATCTTCAGTAATCAAAAAAAGACGATGGTCATATGTTGGACTTGTGATGAGGAGAGATAATAACCGAATAGCAAAGCAAGCCCTCATGTGGAAACAACAGGTAAGAGGAAAAGAGGAAGATCCAGAGAGACACTGAGAAGAACACTGATGAGAGAGGCAAGAGCAGCAGAAATCGGCTCCCTCAATGAGACAGAGCTGCTTTCACAGAACAGAGATAAATGGCGAGATTAGATAAAATATCTTTAGAAGGATTGAAAACTGCTAGAATAAAAAGTTAGATAAGAGAAGGCGTATCTTGGTCTACGCCCTATGGGCCGACAACGGCTCGAAAGGTATATATATATATGTGTGTGTGTGTGCTTTACATTTTTTTTTATTACAAAAAAGTTCTATTCATTAAGTAATTTGATACAGTTAAAAATAAGGAATTGATTTATAGAATCAAATATATAATAATACATATATCTTAACATTTCAACTTACCAAATAACTTTTAGATGACCCTTGCCTGCAGGGGAAGAAAATGTATAATTCCAAGTTAATAGATATATTGTGGTTTAATCTATTATATTCTGAGATTAAATGGTGGATATAATCTTCATTCATTTAGTATTCTGCAATTATCCACAAATTTAATTCCTTTAACTGCAATTCTTACTCTATCTTATGTCTAAAACTTTATTACATTCAAAGCAACAATTTATGTTTTTGTAATATACTCACTGCTAATTGTAAAAGTATCATTGCTACGATTACATTTATATGATATGGACCACATCAGATAATTAAAAACTGTTTCAGCACTGTATTTCTTATAAGGGGCAACTCACTCTAAGCATTGAAGACATAGTGCAACAGGAGGTACATGACCACCTTTCTGTGACATTGGAGTTATATGTGGCATTGGTGGTGGCTGTATGACTTTTTTTTGGACATTATGTACTGGTTGAACTCGCCTGGGAATATCTGACAATTAAATGTTATATACAACAATAAACATTCAAGAAGGTAAAAGAATACAACTAGAACAATAAACATTCAAATATTTTCATTTCATGAATTACATAACATACTTTCTTATATTTTTTAAAAGAAAAAAGGTGACCTAGAGAAACACTAAAGAGAACACTGAGGTGAGAAGCAACAACAGCAGGCACTAGCTCCCGTGCTGCAATTGAGTGGCTCACCCGGAAAAGGAATGTGTAGTGAGATACAATGTGGTCCCAATGCAAAGGTTTGATATTTGAAAATAACAAACATTAGGCATAGAGTGTCCAAAACTTCTACCCTATGTGGTATTTGCGCCTCGAAAGGACAAGAGATAGATAATTTTTTTTTAACTGAAAATAAATGTAAATTTATTTAGTGAAACAATAAACACAAACTTTATAATGAAACATTGTAAATTGTAGAACCACTAATGAGAAACTTATAGAAATAGCCAAGAGATCATTAGTGGCAGAATTAAAGAAAAGATGGAAGAGAGTCACCATAACCATTATAAGAAAGGCCATAGAGTTCACAGAGAAGGAAGAAATTAGAAATTATATAAACATATAGTAAGGGGTTTAATCCTGGCAGGCTCGGTGTTATTTTTACATTGCTCTGGCAACTCCTGTGGCGCAGTTGGCACCAAACTGTTCTTGCCCTGCCAGACCTTTGGATCGCTCGGCTGCGTGGAGTGGAGAAACATTTTGCATGGGCAACAACTTGTCTCTTTCTTTTTCTGCCCAAGCTCGCGCCCTGGAGAGGACACTCCAGAATCGCCATTTTGGTGTCGACAGGATACCATCCACACCTGCCACACATTGAGGTCAGGACTCGCACAGGCTTACCGAATATCTACACGCTGCTCAAACAACGTAGGTTATGCTGGCTAGGCCATGTACACCATATGAAAGATGGCCGCATACCGAAAGATATACTATACGGACAACTGGCATATGGTAAAAGAATTAGGGGATGCCCAAAACTCTGATTTGTAGATGTGTGTAAATGCAACATGAAGACTCTGAACATAAACCCTGCAGCATGGGAAGACATAGCTGCAGACCACAATCTCTGGAAATACACTTTAAAGGTTCACCTCAAAGAAGAAGCAGACAGATTCATGGAGAAAGAGATTACGCGACGAAAGAAAAAACATTTCTAGGGGCGCTGAAAAATCCATAGTCAACTATGACTGACGGAGGCTACTAAGGAATTTCACATAAAAAGACAATATGTGAGTGAAAAAGAGGGAAAAAAATCAAGCCATGAAAAATGAGATACATCTGTTGAAGACTCATACTTCATGAGCAAATGCTACAATGACTTGTAATTATTACAACACAATATTGGGGAAAAGGTAGTTATATTAACGAGTTCAGATTTTATAACATTAAGCTCGTAATCTGGTTAAACTTCAGTAGATTCTGAAAGTACAAGCTTGTTGAAAATAGGTAAAGATGGTCTGTCACATTCCGAGGAACAATATTCCAATAAATCAAAAATGAATATGAGGAATCAGTATTAGCATAAAAGTAGAAAGAAATAATTTAATTGATATTTTTCACACTGAATGAGCATCTTACCTTATAGGGAGCAATACGTGATAGAACTGTTTAAAAGCCTATCAGGCAACAATCAAAGTTAAATATGAAACATCACAAAGGAAAATGGTAAAAAAAAAAACCCAAATAATTGGAAATTCTCAAGATGGATAAAAGTAAATTGACTTGTGTAATTAACTAAAAATTAACAAAATTAACGGACAAAAACAGGCAAGTGATAATAATTATTGAGTTTAGCCTCTCATAAAGTTATAAGATTCCAACAGTAATTTTTATTCCACACCAAATAGTTACCTGGTAGTTTGTTGTGCTTCTCATAATATGCTCTCTCCCGTTTTAGCTCCTCTGGTAAAATTTAAAAAAGAAAGTGAGAAACAAATTGCTACAAGTCATATACTTGTACAGATTGTATCTCCCCTCAATGCCAACGGCAATGGAGGAAGGATAGAAGAAGAAGAATGCAGCAATGATTGTCCCACTTTAGACATGTACCAAAGATGAGCAACATTTGCTGAGTAATAGTGGATAAAAAAACTATTCAAATTCATCAAGGAATGAATATGCAAAATGGAGGTAATTGTCTTTTACTGCAGCAAGTGTACAAGTGGAGTAGGAAGTTAGAAAAAAATGGTGTGACTCATGACAGATAAATTTTTACATTAAATCTCTTTTAGTGTAAGCTGGAATTTAATGACGATTAAAAAGCACATAGCTCAACACTTTAGATGCATCATTACCAAGTACCATGCTGCTGGAGTAGGTGATTTATCTCTCCACAACTTTCTATCCCTACAGTTGTTTATCATTTCTGTTGTTGACTTCCTACTAACAACTCTATTAAACTGTCTTGTATCTTTTCTCTGATTCCTTCTATCTCTTCTATGGAGATGCCTCATACCTTAACCTTTGTTCATCCCAGGCGGCCATTTAAATCAAGTATTTTTCAATGTCTAAATAATTTTGTTTTCATTTGAAATATTTAAAAATGAAGTAATCCATTCTCAAACACTAAACAATGCCCATCTTGCTAAACTTAAACTAGAAATTTGGTTGGGGAGGGGTGGGAGCCTCTGGTTGGTCTAGGGGGAAAATGCCGGCCTCGAGACAGAGAGGTTGTGAGTTCAAATCTCGGCTGCACCAATTGAGATTTTTATTTGTGGTTTCTCCCTGCAGCAACCACCCTTGGTCTCAGTAGCGAAAAATGCTTGAAACATCAATTACTCATCAACAGAAAAAATATGTGTACCTCCAAAGATGCAGTTATTTGCCTGTGCGGCAAGAGACCCCTGTAAAAATAGCTGCCAGGGAAACATGAATTAACATGCAAAATTCAGTTCCTAGTCTCTAGGGACGTCGCCAGAGGGGAAAGCAAAAAAAAACCAAAACAAATATGCATAATTTACGGTAAAGATAGAATGATTAAATACACCATGTAAAAATTAAAACATGACAAAAATAAATAAAATATGTGAGTAAAATATGTGTACCATATAATAAAGATTAAAATTGCATCTATTGTAATTTAGTAAGGAGTGATAATGTTCCACGTGCCTGGAACCACACACTATCTCAGTTGTGATAATGTTCCACGTGCCTGGAACCACACACTATCTCAGTTGTGATAATGTTCCATGTGGCTAAACCACACACTATCTCAATTGTGATATTGTTCAATGTGGCTGGAACCACACACTATCTCAGTTGTGATAATGTTCCACGTGCCTGGAACCACACATTATCTCAATTGTGATAATGCCTCATGAGGCTGGAACACTATCTCAGTTGTTATTTTCTCATAACATAATTAAAAAAATGATGATTGCTTCCTCCTGTGAAAATCAGCTTTCATTTCATTCAGGCCTCTTTTAGAGCATCATTTCTCTGTTTAGTTGTCCATGGAATTCTTAAAATTCTGTAAGACCACATTACTATGGCCTCCAACAATTTTCTTGTCTTTTAATTTGCATCCATATATCATGACTGACTCTACATAACCATGAAGAACTCTTGTTTGTATTCCCATTGACAAAAAGACAAGTGGAACAATATTAAAACAGGTAAATGAATTTAAATATTTGGGAACTTTGTTAGCCTCAGATGGAAGATGTACAACAGGGGTGAGATGCAGAATGGCTCAGGCAAAGGCAGCTTTCCAAAAGATGAGGAAGATACTATGCAATCCATTCTTGACAATAGAAACAAGAAAAAGAGTTCTTAAATTTTATGTAGAGCCAGTCTTAACATCTGGATATGAATCATGGACCATGGGACAACAGACAAGAAAACCACTGGAGTCTGTAGAAATGTGGTTTTACAGAAGAATGTTGAGAATACCATTGACAGCTAAGAGTAATGAAAATGTTATGAAAGAGGCCAATGCAAAAAGAGAGCTAATTTCCAATATTTGGAAGAAACAATCATCATTTTTTGGCCACGTATTGAGAAGAGAACATTTCGAATATATTGTAACAACTGGGAAAATTGAGGGATGAAGAGATAGAGGGAAGCAAAGAGAAAAGATACCAAACACCTTAAGACAATGGCTTGGCAGAAGGTCAACAACAGAAATGTTAAATAACTGTTGAGATCGGAAGTTGTGGAGAGACATGATCACCTACGCCAGCAGGCCCAGTACTTGATGATGATGATGATTGACAAAAATAGGTTGCATACTTTCTTCATTCTTTGGAATAGAGCCCTTGTCTAAGTTATATTACTACAACTCCCCTCTGTTGTACATCTGCCTTGTCAAATTAACATTGTTTCTAGGTATTTGAACCCATACATTTGTTTAAATACTGTCTAATTTAATTTAACTGTGATTTTAGGACATCTTTTTTCTTTGTTGCTACTATTACTTATGTTTTTTGCTGTTGACGCTAAGGTCTTTATTATTACTTTCCATCTCTATAATGTCAGTCATTTTCTGTAACTCATTTTCACTCTTAGCAATTAAAATAGTGTCATCTGCATACCACAGGTTGTTTATATAATGATCACTGATTGACTTCCTGGTATGTCCTTTATGGATCTTAGTATCACCTCACAATACATATTGAATAAATCTGGTGACAGTATACAGATTTAAAATACACATGCCTGTAAAAATGTCTCACCTTTTTCTACATGTGGAAGAAGTGCATATACTATATCTTGTAGCAAACCATCAAGTCTGTAAGAGACAACAACGAAAAATACAAGAAATGTAATGAATAAGACTGTCAAAACTCATTTTGTTTACACTGTTTCATTAAGTTCAGCAAGTGACAGTCTAAAAGCATATGAGATACAACATTCCATAAACTCTTGCAAAAGTGATATATGTTACTATTATCTTACATGGACTTGCCAATATCAAGCACAACATTTTTTGGTCATCCTTAAAGACAAGCTTGGTAGTATATCATGCTCATACTCTTTGTTACAAAAACATATATTATACAAATGCTAAGTTACCTGAAGTTGTATCAGTTTGAAAAAATAAAGTGCAACTTCTGGGAACTGAATCCCAAACCTTCAGCCACTATGACTTCCAAATATTGTGCTTCATATATTTCTTCTTTTTTATATGCAATGATCTTCTGCCTATTTCCCAAGTTTTTAACAATAATGGAGAGATACCTTATAGACATCTTTGTAACTCAAATAAGGTCTTCCCATTTAACTCCTTCTATCTGTGAGTACCATGATTGCTTGAGGGTGCAGACCCACTCTAGTAACATGTCCAGATATCTTTAATTTTAGTCTTCTTAGTGTTGTTATAATAGATGGACGTCTAGAACACTGTGGGACATCTATATGTATGTGTAAAATAGAAGAGAGGACTATTATAAAACTACCAAGTGAAAACTTATAAAAGGAACATACAGTAAAAGAATGAGAGTAAAATGCTAGAACCAAATAGGAGATGCATTAAATTTCTAAATGGTCATGGATCAGGTATCGTGGAGTCATTATGAAATAACAGAGCCAGGGTTAACTCAGGTTACCCAAATACATATACCTTTATTATTATACCGCCACCATTTCCACAATCAGGAGTCTGAATGTATGTGTTGCTGTTAGGCTACAAAACACAAGTCAGTGGACAAGTAAAAGAAGGTCTCTTGCAGGTAAGTGATGCCTAGATCTGTGCCATGAAGAACAGTTTAGAATGTTTGTTCAAATTAATTTTGTTGGAAGTTTTCATAATTTTTCTTTTCCACCTAAAGCAGTTAGTTGATAATAGATTAAGATTGGCATTTTTCATTAATTTACAGAGAATGAGAAACAGCTGAAAACCATAAAACATATAAAGAAGAGTATTAGAAACAATATATACTGGATAAAAAAGTTGAAGGCTAGCATTTCAGAAAGGAATAGGATAGGAAAGTTGAAGGTGAGCATTGCAGAAAGGAATAGGATAGGAAAGTTGAAGGTGAGCATTGCAGAAAGGAATAGGATAGGAAAGTTGAAGGTGAGCATTGCAGAAAGGAATAGGATAGGAAAGTTGAAGGTGAGCATTGCAGAAAGGATTAGGATAGGAAAGTTGAAGGTGAGCATTGCAGAAAGGAATAGGATAGGAAAGTTGAAGGTAAGCATTGCAGAAAGGTTCAAATATTTACTAGTGAATAAAAGAAGGAATTTGATTTTGAAAAATGTGTTCCTGTAGTGATAACATGGACAGATAAGAAGAGTAATGAAAACGTTCTGAAAGAGGCCAAAGTAAAAAGAGAGCTAATTTCCAATACTAGGAAGAAACAATCATCATTTTTTTGGTCATGTAATGAGAAGGGAACAGCTGGAATATATAATAACAACTGGAAAAATTGAGGGACGAAAAGATAGAAGGAAGCGAAGAGAAAAGATACCAGACAGCTTAAGAGAATGGCTTGGCAGAAGGTCAACAACATAAATAATAAATAACTGTCGAGATCGAAAGTTGTGGAGAGAAAAGGTACGCCAGCAGGCCCGGTACTTGATGATGATGTAGTGATAACAATGTAAAAGATGATAGTACAATCTGTACCCACATCCTATAACATGAATTTCATAAATATAAATCTAGTAGCACCATTTTAGATATTTCAGCAAACAAGCAAGGTATACAGAATTAAACTGAAAGTAAAACTGATGTGAATAAATAGTAAAAACAAATATTATATTCTTTACTATCAAAGAGAAAGTTTAAAGGTAGACATTTTGTTACATATAACATAGAATGAGTCTCAATTGTGCTGGTTTCTTTTTTCAGTTCTACTTTTCAATGTGGTTTTACTAAATCCCAAGTTTGGTTATATTAATAGTTTGTAGACTATGCTTAATCTTATATATTTTATTTATGTACTCCCCAGTTGTTCTATTCTGTGTAATGAGGTCTGTATTTAGCAGCATGCCTATTTGTAATAAAATGTTAAATTACATAAATTTGTCATATTCAAAAACATATGCAAGTTGATGTTAGTATCTGGTTTTCTTCTCCATGGCACTTCATTCTTTTTCTTTCTTCACTTCCTCTTGTACCCACTCTCTTGTCAAGGAATATACAAAGTTCTGGTAGTCACCCTTTTGGTGGCTTCAATCTTCGTTGTCAATTGATGTTCTTGTAGCGTTTTTTTTTAAGTTGTCTGTCCATCTTACTCTAGCTATGTCTCTTGCTCTTCTGCCTTATCTATGGCACTTTGAAAAGCTAACACCAAAAAAACCCCCACTAAACTGCTGTTAATTATTCTTTAAATTAATATTAATATACACAGTACTTGAGCATTTTTGGTTTCAGTTTATAATCTTGTTAATAGTAATTCTAAAGCAACAACAGTGTTATAAAGTTATGATTAATTTCTATAACACAACAAAGTCCTCTCACCTGATGTGAACAAAAGGGTCCGTTGGGTGAATGAGAATGGCACACATTGGACAGTTCAGACTTCTTTCCAAATGCTTAACAATACAATTCTTGCAAACTATAAATAAGCAGAAATATAAAAGTCTGGAGTTGTATGCAACTTACATGAATTCATCTTTGTGCTTTAAACAACTATGAAACATATAACTAATGAAAACTAACGTCTTCATTTTAATTTTCTCAAAGTATATGCCTATATTATTTTTATTAATTTTTTACAATCTGTTTTACTGACAACTTTTATTTTAATATTTTATTTTAAATTGCCATGTAAACGTTCAACAGCAGAATTGATATGATGCACTGTGAGTGCTGGACAGAAAATTGTGAAAGCACATGATCACCTATGCCAACTGGTATGGCACATGATGATGATGTAAACTATCTCTAATATACCAGTTGCTGTGTAAATTCACTTTTGTCAATTTAGATCTGAATAGGGAAAAACTTTAAAACAGAAAAAAAATAAAAACATGTTGGAACTTAGGATGTGTTAAGATATTTTGACAAGACTTCTTTTATTAAAAAAAATAATAATAATAATGATTCAGTACTATACAGAAGGTTATATTTGATGATTGTAAATAAAACACATAATTTTATATAAAGTTTAATTCTTCTCATAATTGAGGAGTGCATCTAGAAGGTATATCAGAGAGGAGTGCATCTAGAAGGTATATCAGAGGACTTTTGTAAAATAGCAGGTGAACTTACATGAATGCATGCACTCGGTGATTGTGCAAGCTTCATAAAGATAGCCTTGACATAATCCACATATTATATGAGGATTCATTGACTGAATTGGTATCCATAGAATATTATTTTCATCAATACGTCTAGAAAATAATTGTTTCTTTGAATCAGATTGATTTGATTCTTTGAGCTCCATTGTCATTTGTCCTGAAATTTAAAAAAAATTGAAAAAATATTCTTAAAAGGCAGTTTTTCTTTAGGAGTTTCTAACATGAAAGTTTAAAGTTGTGTGGCTTAATAATTATTATATTAAGTTAAAAGTATACCATTCAGTACTGTAATAAAAAAAATGGCAGTTTGAGTAAAGTACATGGAAAGAAAGAAAGAGGAAAAGGGGAGAACAAGATATTGTCACATCTTGTGTTTGAGGGATAAGATGACTGTAAACAAGATAAGAAAGATAGAGAGAAAGTGTGTGTTAAAACTATTCAAAACACTAAGATAAATTTGAGCAATATTATTTAAAGGTTAAGTTAATTGACATAAAATATAACAATAAGTCTACTAAGAAAATGTAACAATTGTTCTTGTTATTCAGAAGACAATATAATAATATAACAATTATTATTAATACTAATACAATATACATGTTGATATATACTGTGACACTTACACAGTCATACACTCCTTTCTAATATAAGTTAGTTACTATAACTTATATATATATATATATATATATATATAACTTTAGTAATGTCATAACTTGATAACTATGATAATAATCATCAGTTTAATCATTTAATTTATGATCAGAAGATCGTGTAATCATAACAATATCAATAACTCAAATTTAATAACTGTTATTGTGATACCCTTATAAGAGAATGGTCACTGAGTCTTATGCTGTTGATTATTTTAATTCATAGATACACCCCTTGATTTCTGACACAACAATATTATTCAGTATAAATAATATAATTATAAATACTTACAATATGCAAATGTCATTTGTCAATCAATGGTGTGCCTCGGTGAGGTGAGAAGGTAGATCTAAATCTAATAAATTTACTGACTTAGGGTGAGTGATACAGTATGATACACTATCACTCCTCATGTCTCTATCTTTCTAATCAGACTAATGTAAGCAAGCTATTGGTATAGCGAATATAAAAACAACTCGTTGAGTCGTCGCCACAATAATTGTATTACACAACAAACAATCGTAACAACAACTGACACAGTAGAAGAGAAGAAGAAATCATTGTATTGTGTCCGGTGAGTTTTACGCCAAAACCTGACTTATTGTCTCTCGAATAATTGATTGTACAGCTTGTTCATGAGTCACTAAAAGTGTAGTCAAAATGTGAGTAATACACATGCACAAAGATCTGTATGTAACGAATGTGAAATTATGGCAACTTACTTAACTACGGTTACACCTTGTCGTCTGTTACTAGCCCACTTCTTCAAGTTACCAGGTTTTTCCCTCTAACGCTCAAGGTTCGCCGAATTAGCAAACTTATACAAATAAATTCTCAATATCTTCCTACATATTTTTCGACTCTCATGCAGTAGTTTTGACCGTATTTTGAATTATTATATTTTGTTACAATAATTAGTGTATATTTCATAGAGTAAACGTGAAAGAAAATAAAAAATCAATTTAAAGTGGAAACGTAAATTGCGTTCTGGTTCTGTTTTGTATCCTCCATGTGCTCAGGACATTTATTCTGCATGCCCTTGGTGTTTATAGTCTGCGCAGACAGAATCAATGTTTATATATATTCCGATTTTAAAGAATACTCAGTATTGCCTAATGTGTAATAATAGTGCAGTCAAACAAATATGTAATGGGGGAAATATATAAGATATATATTCAATGAATTTAACTGAAGTTATTATTTGACTGAACATTATTACCGTTATACCAAACAAGAAAAGATCCAGTCGTGACAGATTTGCGATTAATCGACAAATATATTTCGCCAGTTAAAGACAAACATGATTTGCGAGGAATTGCGATCAAATAAAGCACCGTCTCCGCAGCTAAGGTTGATTACCACCCACGGTTTTCGTATTACTTACCCTGGGCATATCACTTTCTCTCGTGCCCTACATACACGGTTGGTTACATCCCTAATCAACACGCATGCTATCTCGCCTAAATTGTCCCACCTGTAATTGGTTTTCCTTGTAATTTGAACAACTTTTTAAAAAAAAATATTTATAGCACCAAAAATAAATTATTTCTTTAAATAAGAAATGTGAGGGGGAATCAGAAAGATATTTTCATTGAAAATCGTATTTGTCACTTTTAGATAGATACACACATCTCTCTTCTCTCTCTCTCTCTCTCTCTCTCTCTCTCTCTCTCTCTCTCTCTCTCTCTCTCTCTCTCTCTCTCTCTCTCTCGTCACTCTCTCCCTATATTCTCTTGCGCTCTCCTATATTATACTTCTTCTTCCTTTTTTTCTATTTTAAAGACCCATTTATTGGTTCCATTAAAAATTGTAATTTCATTACGATGGTGGGAAACGGAGTACAGACCACTATGCATTTAGTGCAATCTGGTATCCTAAGTGCTGTCGGACTAGGATGTGAAGTCTTTTGGGTTTTTTATACAGGTGGATGGGGTGTTTATATATATATATATATATATATATATATATATATATATATATATATATTCATTATGAAATGAAATATGTCAGACGAAAGACAGAAATAGTCTGACAGATAAGATCAGAAATGAAGAACTGAGAAAAAAGCTAGGAATAGCCCCCGCCATATAATATATAAAGAAACAACAGATAAATGGTTTGGTCACATGACAAAGCAGAGTAATCAAAACACAACAAAACGAGCCCTAAATAAACGTTGCCAGAATACCAGTCTCAAGGGTCGACCGCGAAAAAGATGGATCGATAAAATATTAGAAACACTAGGAAACATAACAGCAGCAGAGGCGAACAGAAGAGCAAAAGACCGCAAATTATATCTCCCCTTGACGCTGATAGACAAATGAGGAAAGAAAAAGAAGAAGAATTTTTTTTCTTCTAATTTTATTAATTAATTTTGCAGGGAAACAGGCAGACCCGGGTTATGAGTCTCAGATGGCTTCTTCCTGGTGCATTTCTGAACGTCGAGACTTGTGATACATTCGTGTTATTTACTTTTGCTTATCAGTAACTTTTCATGTGTTCATTTTCTTATGTTATCTTTAAATAGAACTATCACTTTGGTTATTGTATGATGATTATAGCTGCGTCGTCATCACCAGGTCGCATGCCCTTTGCAGAACGTTGCATTCACCACAGCCCGTCCGAAAGAATCTCCGTCACTGGCCAGATCTCACACTTCATTTGTCATGCTCAAGGTCTCAGATGTCTTGAAATAACCTTCTTCTTGGTATGCCCCTGATGCGTCGTCTTGGAACTATGACTTCTATATTTATTTCAGCCCGCTGTGTCTTTAATATGTCCATAGTATTTTAATTTCTCCGTTACTCTTTTTCGTTATCCAAGATATCTTAAGGATTTTTCTGCAGCATTTGGTTTTTAATGAAACAATTTTCTTCATTGTTGTTTGAAAGATTGTACATGATTCACAACAATATGTTGCTATCGGGAAGATAATGCCCTCAATATTTTTAGTTTTCCAACCTTGCTGGTATTGTGCAACATGTTGTTGGTGGTGTTTGTTATTACTATTATTATTTTTTTTTGGGGGGGGGGGGGGGGGGTTATTACTGTTGATCTCTTTCTGGCAGTCTCCATTGTTAGTTACTACAGATACCAGATTTCGGAAAAACAGATCATGCGCTGATAAAATAAATACCTTACGTATAATATCTGAACAAAGCAAAGAACTACAGTCCCCACTTTATATCGGATTCATAGATTACGAAATCCCCATAAAGTTTATTAACCTGATAAGAACAATGTATGAAGGAATTAAATGTAGTATTGTACACGAAGGGCAGCTTGCAGAAATTTTTTTAATAAGAACTGGAGTAAGGCAGGGATGCCTACTATCTCCATGTCTCTTTCTACTGGTCATAGATTGGATTATGAAAATAACTCAGAACAGCAGAAATGCAATCCATTGGCCATTGACCAAGCAATTTGATGACTTAGACTTTGCTGATGACATAGCTCTCCTATCATATAATCATCAATAGATGCAGGATAAAATGAGCATACTTGATGAGAGATCACAACAGCTGTGACAGAAAATAAATAGAGATAAGACTAAAATTATGAGAATTAATGCAGTTGGCAATAACCAAATAACAATAGGAGAAATACACTACTAGACGTACACTCTTACATATATCTGGTTAGTAATATAGACAAAGAGGGAGGGAAAAGAGAATGAAACCAAAATAAGGATATCAAAAGCAAGAGGAGCCTTCGTTGCAATGGGAACCATGTGGAAATCGAAAGAAATTAGGTTAAATACAACAATACAAATTGTCAACTCCAATGTTAAGTCATTCCTATTATATGGCTGTGAAACATGGAGAACAAACAAAATGACAATCATGAAGATACAGACCTTCATTAATGGATGCTTGCACAGAATAAAAGATGAAATGGTAGGACAAATCACTAACAGAATTATGGAAAGTACCAGTCATACCAGTGGATAAAGAGTTACAGCGAAGACGATGGCACTGGATCTGATACACACTGCGGAAGCCAACTGTGGGTATTACACAACTTCCTTTTTTTATTGTTGGGAATCCCCAATGGAAAAAGACAAAGAGATATAGACCAAAATATTCTTATAAAAGACAGATGGAAAGAGAAACGAAGATGATGGGGAAGACATTGAATGATCTAAAAAGAATGGCAAGAAATAGAACGGCTTGGAAAGTGTTTGTTGAAGACTTATGTTCCAAAGGGAGTTGAAACATAAAAGAAGACAGATCCCATATATTCATAGTTTGTTACACTTTCAAGTTCTTCACTGTTGATGATGATTTTGTTTTGGTTATTGTTTGCTTCGTCAATGGACATTTTATCTTGGTTTACTGTGTATTTAGATGGAAGTTTTATTCTTCGCTGTGTCTTTTAACTCTTTCTGCACGGATAGTTCCAATATCGATTTAGTGGTAGAGATTTCAGAGTCAAGATTGTTCATGGTTTTAATTATCGATCTATATGTTTATATTATGTAACACTTAACATATTATATGAATTTTTATATAATTAAGCAAGGAATTATATTTCATCAATACCAAGATGGTACAAGACCTATCAAATGCATATAGTTTGATGACAGTTTAGACTCATCAAACTGAGAGCGACGCACTGTGCGGCTCAACGTACATGACCGAAATCGACATCGCACATGATGCGTTGAAACGTACTGAAAGAGTTACCACACTGAATTATCTCTTTTAATCCTTTTGTACTGTTTGAGAGGTGGGCTATGTCATCAGCGTATCTGAGTTCAAGAATCATGTTGCTATTTTTTCGTGAAAGGGTCGAACTTCAAACATAAGTCATCCATTCTGACATTTCTCACGATGTTCTCAATATAGATGTTTAATAGGAATGGTGAGATGATGCATCCTTGCCTCGCCCTTATTTGTACTTCGAACCAATGTGACGTTTCGCCCGCTATTCTCTTTGTCAGTTTTTTATTTTTGCTCACACTTAATATTTAGAGCTACTACATAATGTAAACGTTATTGCAGGACGCAATTTCGCTAGCAAAAATGACAATATTTATGTCATTGTCAGTTGGATTTATTGATTGATTCTTGATACTGGGTTGACTTCCCTATCGATCACGATTCAATAGGCCGGACTGGTTGATCCGTTTCCACAAGTATTTATCAGAGAACCGGTACTGATCCACTCTCCCGTTGCTGTCACTGTCAGCAGAGTTGGTAGTCACGTTCACGCCCACTGACGACGTTTTGGTCGCGAAAGCAAATTAGGTACAGGAAATGGAGTCCCTTAGATTCTCTCTCTCTCTCTCTCTCTCTCTCTCTCTCTCTCTCTCTCTCGTGTCCAGTTCCGTGCTGTGGATTTTTGTAAGGTAGGCTCTGCAGTTTACACCAACCGCTATTTTGAAGTATTACGTTAAACATGACTAATAAATCACCACAAATTTTCTAAAAACAAATGTTACGTTCCACGAAACGTGGACTAAGTTTACAGATGTATCATGAGAGGTGTGTCTTATTTTGCAAAGTACTTGCGTGCACCAAAATAAACTCTTTTATTAACAACCTCTTCTAGCTTAGAATGACCACGAAATGGCAATTCGTGTATATCTAAAAGGCAGACCGTATCAATACACCCTTTTAATATTTCCCTATTAATATTTTAGTGCCATCTTATTGTGTTTCTCGACAGTGGCATGGAGATGCCCATCCAAGTGTAAGTCTATTCGACAAGACCCAAGTGATAAATTCTAGAATACTGAAAACATGTGTCTGCGACATTTATGGATGTTTCAGTAATTATTCAATAAGACAACACGAATTACCCATTGAAATAAATACTCACGATATCAGGTAATACACAAAGTATTCTTCTTTTTTCCTCCCTCATTTGTCATTTGCTCTATGCGTATTTTTTGAGATTATTAAACATCAGAATAGCTTAATCCAGCATCAGTATTCATATTAGAAAAGTAAAGTTTTGAAGTGGCTGCTGGAATAAACTATTCTGTTTTTAAAAGACATCAAAGAAATGACATTCGGCCATCATCTTATGTAAGCTGGACATTTATAGTGAATCTTCTTCTTTATTTTATGCCTGTACTGCTGAGTCTATTTAAGTGTTTTTGTAGTTATATCAAATCGATATGAGCAGACCAAAAAATGGTCGTTACCAAGTTAGGTAAATCTACCCACACCGAAGACGGATATGTCGGGCATAAAGACGTAGATATCACGGCTTTGGCGTAAACTAACGACACAACGCACCCACACCCACGGAACAGGAAAGCGTTAAGAAGAATAAGAAGACAAAAAGTCTTCATCCGCAGAAAGAAAAAAAAATAAAAGCAAGAACATGCCAGATTGCACGAAGCAGCTGAAACAGGGTTTACATCAGTGTTTCTCAACCGCGTCTGTCTATCCTCTCCCAACCTTGTTTTCTTCCTGTGGCCAACCCCTCTCCCCCCCCCCCCCCCTTCTTCTTTCAATACCTTCATTAAAAATATAACTTTTTAAACGTTTTGTTTGCAACTGGATCATTTTATAATTAATATACTCATATGTATCACATTATATTGACAATAAATTATACAAAATACAGTTACATATATATGTATGCTTAAAATATCTTTCCATCAATGTGACCTATGTGTGTGATAATCAGAAACAAGCATTTTTTTATACCTGGTTCGATTGATGTGAGAGATAATCGAAGATTCATTCATTATGTGCCGACTCCACATCGAAGGTTGGCCACCATGCAGCCCCATTTTACTCTTGTCTCTTTTCTCTACGTGGTGCGCGTAGTCATCTGACCACCATCATTGGATGTTATCACTCCTTTTTCTTATAGCTCTCTCCATGGCTTGCTTTGGAATTAAAATCTTTTTTTTTTTTATAGCTCTCTCCATGGCTTGCTTTGGAATTAAAATCTTTTTTTTCTTGCATTCGCCAGCTTTTAACTCTGACAAAGTCCCTAGAGACTAGGAACTGAATTTTGCGTGTTAATCCGTCCCCCCTCCCCCACCCGTGGGCACAGGGGTCCCACGCCACACAGGCAGATAACTCCGTCTATGGAGGTACTCATATATTTTCCATCCATGAGTAATTGACGTTTCAAGCCGGGCCTAGTTGCTGAGACCAGAGATGGTTGCCGCAGACAGATATCATAAATAAAATCCCAACTGGTGCAGCCGAGATTTGAACACGCAACCTCTCTGTCGGCGTCTTGCCTCGAGACCAACCAATCCCCCTCTTTGGAATTATACAAGGTGACTCTTCTGTCTCTTCCTCGGTGGTCAGCCACATTCGTCTTTCATATCCTGATTATACCTATTGTATACCACACACTTTGCTGTTTTCGCTTTTTGATCCATTGATCATTTCTGATTCTTCCGCCTCATCCACAGTCACATACTTTGTATAATTGTGGATGGGCATTTCTGGTTGTGATGCCATTGTTGAAAATACGTGTTGTATCAATGGAGCTATGAACGTATTTCGATAACCTATCGGCGATCAAGCACAATTACAAGAAGAAGAAGAAGAAATATAATTCCACTTAAACATCGAAAAACCACACTGTCCACATCTCCGTCAGAAGTTAAGAAACAACAACGGGTATTAAAAAAACACTATTTCAAATCTTCAATCGAAAATACCCTCTCCATTATGTCAATGCGATATATAGTAAGTAAGAAAATAATCTCGTGTCATGACCTGATTTTGGCATTTTCACCCGTGGTTCTCCCTGAAATATCCTGTTGGCACATCTCGTGTCATTATGTTGTTCCTACCCCTCCATCATGAAACAAGACAAGGAGCCACGTTCGTATGATCAAATGACTTGAACGCCGAAGAAAAAAGAAGAAAGATAAGGAAGAGAGAGCGAGAGAGAGAGGGGAGAAAAGAAAGAAAAAAAAGCAAGAGAAAGAATGAAATCAAGAAAGAAAAGAAGAAGAAAGGAAGGAGGCATTTGAGAGATCGAAGTATGGAGAGAGAGAGAGAGACAGAGAGAGAGAGAGAGTGAGAGAGAGAGAGAGCGCGCGAGATCATAGATTGAGAGAGTAGCGGAACAATAAAAATAAAATAAGAGGGTGGAATATGGAGACTCTAAAAGAGATCAAATAAATAACCTCCAGTTTCAAGTTTTGTTTTGCAAGCCAAATTTAAATTGCAAATAATAGTATAGGTAAAGTACGAAACTTTATCCAGAAGTGTTCGGAGACTTGCGGTTAGTGCCGCTTCAAGTATCGAAACTCACAATGCGAGGCAGCATTCCTCGCCTACCCAGAGTTCTACCCTGGTACCAATTTCTGCCAACGGCTGGGTCGACCGTGGGGGTATTTTTTTCTCCAAGCACGAGTACAATTCAGAGTGCTTCGAGCATGAATCGAACACGGGTTGTCCGAACGGCGGTAGCCTAATAGGATGGTTTTCCCAAATAGACTACCGAGTCCCCCTACTGCAAATCTTCTTCTGCTGCGATCATGACTCTGTCAGAGTAGGATTCCGGACTCTCTCACGAAGGCAGCTGTCTGTTTAAGTGATTCGGTTGCCCCGTATAGTTTCTCTTCCAGGATTGCAAATAATAATTTATAGGAAGCTCGTTTAGTAGAGTTTTACAACAGGGGACAATCTTATCGTCAGGGGACAATCTTATCGTCAGGGGACAATCTTATCGTCAGGGGACAATCTTATCGTCAGGGGAGTCACTCCACCAGGTAAGTGCTTCGACGCTTTGCATTAGCTTTTTTCAATGTCTTCCTCCTGTTGCATTCTGGTCAACAAAACCAGCCATTCTTAAACTTTTATCTAATTATGCACCAACTTGTTTGTAAAAAAAAAAAAAAAAAAAAAAACTGAGGCTGCAAGAAATCGTCTGGCGCATAGTCAATGTTTTTAATGTCTTCTAAATCTATCTGCGATTACTCAACTCACCAGAAACTTCCCTTCGAAAACATGGATTTGCGAACAAATCCAGCTTGCAAATCATGTGTTTGTCCTGGTATTCTTCCAAATTTATTTCTCCAACTTAAATACTCGTTAGTCAGCTGACTAAGGTATATAAATACTCGTTAGTCAGCTGACTAAGGTATATTCCTCTTCCAGTTGTGTGTAAAACATTGGTACCTGAATTGCAAACGTTGGTCGCAAGTGATTCATCTTTGAAGTGAGCCTGTTTCGGAGGCTGGTTGGATGTGGTAGTTTTGATGACAATCTCGTTACTTCTTCGGTTATCTCCCGTCGCGCCTCTCATGTATGTTTCATCTCAGAAGACAATTGCTCGTCTTGACCCTAATCTCAATAAACTAGACTCCCTTGATTTACTTATGCAAATTTGCCAGATAAATGTATAAAATAAACATAAAATAAAATTAAGCAGCTAAGCATATAGAAAAGGGAGCCGAAATAGCTCAGTGGTTAGTGAACTGGACTTCAAAGGACAAGAGGTAGGGTTCAAGCCCGACCAACGAGTTCCGGGTTCACCCAGCCTTAAATGGGCACCGGATTTTTTTCTGGGAAAGTAAAGCGGCACGGGCGTAATACCGACCACATTACCCCAAAAATCACGTGCTGAAGGTCTGTAAAGTATATGGTCACTAACACCATATTCCCTATACGCCACTTGGCGTGACGGGGCTCTTTACTTTACTAAACATATAGAAAGACGGAACAAAATACGATGTTTAGGCAAAAGCTTTCACCAGGTACAAGATAACAACTATTTTATATTTTATACAAAAACATGAATGGGAAAGTATAACTATAAACACAAATATAAACACAAAAGTCAAACACTGATCAAATATCACATACATTTTGTATGCAGCCTACGATTATTTCTTGGTCTTTCTGCTTCCATCAATACATATCATATTATTCGTTGTTATTATTATTTAATTTTGCAGAGAAAGCAGAGACAGCTGCAATTACAGGAGACAGCAGAACTCTCTATACTGTACAAAAGTTACTGACAGACACCTACACATCCAGTGGAACACTGATTCTAGACAAATCTGGTTCAATGCTAACAACAAGCGCAGACATAAAAGCCCTTTGGGCGGAACACTTCAAACAAATTATTAACCGCCCACTACCCCACAATTTAATAAATTTTGAAGCTGAAACACCAGCAGCAGAATTAGATATAAATTTAGATGAATTCACCCTGAGAGAAATTGAGACCTCCTTAAAACGTGTGGATATATATATATATATATATATATATATATATATATATATATATATATATATATATATATATATATATTAAATGAGAAATAAAAATGTCTTCCCTGCGTCATGCACTGAAGCCAGGATGGGAAAACCTAGGTGGAATGGTTCTAAAAAATGTGGTGGGGTATTTTATAGGTTACCTCTACTATAACGCCACTGGCAATGCCTGTAATGTATATACAACCTTACCACAACACACATACCTGTATACGCATATATATATATATATATATATATATATATATATATATATATATGCGTATATCTCTCTTCCTTATCTATATATATGATATATATATATATATATATATATATATATATATATATATATAGAGAGAGAGAGAGAGAGAGAGAGAGAAAGAACCATTCCACCTACATTTTGGCCCTCCCCTTAGCTGGTAAATTACACCGGGTATCCTGCGCGGACTAGCCAGCGTTAATTTCCCTCCTGGCTTCAGTGCATTACGCAGGGAAGACATTTTTATTTCTCATTCTCGTTCGAGATAATTTTGTTTCAAATATTTCATTATTAGTTAGCTGTGTAGTGCTAATTTTATTCACTTACATATCTGTGTGTGCATTATTTATTGTTCCTACTGTAGGCCTATTGAGGTGAAACGTCGTTCAAATTTGTGTCGTCCATTAATTACATGAAGATTTATCCATACCATTTTTTTTCACTTCTTCTATTCGACTGCAATGAATAGGACGGCTAGCAACAGAACTCATCTATTCTACGCCACCTCCCAGTTGTGCTCTTGGATACATGCTAATTAGTCTGGCCAAGCGATTAGGAATAGAAATGGGAAGGTAACCCGGTACCCCAAAATGCCATGCCGAAGACGAATGTGTCGATCTGAAAGTAGCAAATATCGTAGCTACGCCGTGAACTAACGACAAACTCATACACGCCGATTTAACATCCTTGATATGGACGACAAAGTTGAGTAGCCATAGGGCGAGCGCCGTAGAAGATTGTGGAACAATCTAATGAAGGCATGCGATAAGTCTAGGACAACCTATTGAAGGCATGAGATAAGTCTAGGACAACCTATTGAAGGCATGCAATAAGTCTAGGACAACCTATTGAAGGCATGCGATAAGTCTAGGACAACCTATTGAAGGCATGCGATAAGTCTAGGACAACCTATTGAAGGCATGAGATAAGTCTAGGACAACCTATTGAAGGCATGCGATAAGTCTAGGACAACCTATTGAAGGCATGCGATAAGTCTAGGACAACCTATTGAAGGCATGCGATAAGTCTAGGACAACCTATTCAAGGCATGCGATAAGTCTAGGACAACAAATTGAAGACATGCGATAAGTCTAGGACAACATATTGAAGACATGCGATGAGTCTAGGACAACCTATTGAAGGCATGCGATAAATCTAGGACAACCTATTGAAGGCATACGATAAGACTAGGGCAATCTATTCAAGGCATGCGATAAGTCTAGGACAACATATTGAAGGCATGCGATAAGACTAGGGCAATCTATTCAAGGCATGCGATAAGTCTAGGACAACCTATTGAAGGCATGCGATAAGACTAGGGCAATCTATTCAAGGCATGCGATAAGTCTAGGACAACATATTGAAGACATGCGATAAGTCTAGGACAACCTATTCAAGGCATGCGATAAGTATAGGACAACATATTGAAGACATGCGATAAGTCTAGGACAACCTATTCAAGACATGCGATAAGTCTGGGACAACCTATTGAAGGCATACGATAAGTCTAGGACAACATATTGAAGACATGCGATAAGTCTAGGACAACCTATTCAAGGCATGCGATAAGTCTAGGACAACCTATTGAAGGCATGCGATAAGTCTAGGACAACCTATTGAAGACATGCGATAAGTCTAGGACAACCTATTCAAGACATGCGATAAGTCTAGGACAACCTATTGAAGGCATGCGATAAGTCTAGGGCAATCTATTCGAGGCATTCGGTAAGTCTAGGGCAATCTATTCAAGGCACGAGATAAGCCTGGCGTTGCTAATAAAAATTATGAACATCAAAAGACAAAATACACAGTAATCAAAATAGATTCATGCAATGTCATAGAAAGATAATTATTATGAGAAAACTTAACTAAAGATAGTTGTGACATATGAGAACATTTGACAACAATTTCATCCCCCAAGCAAATATGGAATAGGGAGCTTATAGATGGGAGGCAGCTTGTGAGTATAGCTTAATTGAGATATTAGGATGCCCGCAAGGCATACCTGAGTGAGTTAGCCATTATTGATAAAAACTGGAAAAGGCTTGCTGATGATCAAAGCACACGGAAAAGATTATGGAAAGTAGCGTGATAATATCTGAAAATGAAATGAAATCAAAGATTTTTAAAGTCTCAAGAAAAAAAAGGAAAAAATAAGAGACGTATATATATATATATATATATATATATATATATATATATATATATATATATATATATTCGAAATATAATTGCTTTCTTCCAATTTTGGCAAGATCAGCCATGCGTAAAACTGCTCGAGAAAATAGCGCCGGACAGATTTAAACTGTTTCTAGCCATATGTGAAGAAGTTTAATGAAGGTCATATATCGATACATACGAGCAAATGTCGCATCTGTTGCTAACTTTCGCCTGTATGTTTTTTGCTTGGAATGGTTTGTGTTTGTAATAGTATTGAGTAGAGGGGAGGTAACCAACCCCAGGAGAATGTATCAGAGATGTAAATAAACTGAACACTTACGGACATTGCAAACGAGCAATATTTTGACACTTTGAAACTTCCGGTAAGAGGATGAATTTTAGGAGACAAATTCGGATACGGGACAAGATCAAAGGGAGTGACATCCGCTCGAGGACTCAAACTTGCAGGCGGACAGGAAATTGCTAGTGTTAATAAGAGACACACTTCCAGATTAGCGATAATATCAAAAGGGAAGCAGTATCCGCTCAGGACCCAAAACTTGTAGGTGGACATGAAACCGCCAATGTTTGACACTTTTGATTCCATCGACGGGCTTCCGGTCAGCGGCACCATAATTTTCCAGAGATAAGATCTAGTATCAGTGTACATGGTTAATCGTTGTTATGCTGTAATGAACAGTGTGCTTGATGACCATTTCTGCTCTTTTGATAAAAGCATATAAATTGTACGATCTGGTCTTGGTCTTTCATTTTCAGTTTGTGGTGGTATCACTGAAGACAATAATCAGCTTCAACTATCATGCCTGATTCTCGGGTACCACCAGTTGTCCGACAGAGCCTCCACTCAAAATTCTGTCTCTTCTTTGTAACGTTGTGGCTTCTTACCTTAAAACCAGGTCTCCGATTTTGACCAGCTTGAATATGTCAGCATTATCACGTACCATGTCGACTGCATAGTGGTGATGTCTCTGCTTAACTTTCTATCGCTACAGTTGTTTATCGTTTCCGCTGTTGACTTCCTACCAAACTACCCATGTAAACTGTGTAGTATATTTGTAATGTTTCCATCTATCTTTTATTCCTTCAATGTTTCCAGTTGTCATAATATATTCCTGCTGCTCTCTTATAATTACAGGACAAAACAAACATGATTGTTGCCGTGACCGTTTTAGTTACTAATTTTAGCTATATATGGTACTTTCAACATTCTCCTGTAAAAAAAAAAAACACATTTCTGTGGCCTCCATTTCCTTGAATGTTGTTCGGTTGTCCAGGATTCACTTCCATAGTCAATACCGGTTTTACATAACAATGAATAACTCTTTTATTTTATGTCCATAGTCAAAAATAGGTTGTGTATATTTTTTTCCTTTTTTTTAAAAATGAATACCTGAACTATTCTGCACATCACCCCTGTTGAACGTCTACCATCTGCAAATAGGATCGTTATCAAGTGTTTGGAATTCATTGGTCTCTGTGGAGAGAGATTAGATACCTAATCCGCTCGGACACCGGCGAAAAACAGGAGGTCCCACGTGTACTCGCGCACGTTAATTAACTCTTGGCAGGTAAATGTCGAAATGAGTAGACCAAAAATATAGCCATATACCATACGACACATATTATCATTGCTGGTGTATGTCGGGAGTGGGATGGGGGGGGGCTCACTACAGGAACGGAGGGATAAAGACCACTTGGTCAGTGCAGTTGCCACGACGTGTGCGATTGTTATTTCACCCCCGATAGAAAAAATATTTTCTGTTTACCGCGAGTTTCATACACCATACGCCTCTTCTTCTCTTCCACCTTTTTAGTTCCATGTGGAGCATAGGTCTTCAACAAACACTTTCAAAGTCGTTCTATTTTTTGCTATTCTTTTAAGATCATTCCATGTCTTCCCCATCATCTTCATCTCTGCTTCTATCTGTCTTCTCCAAGAATTCCTTGGTCTTCCTCTTTGTCTTTTTCCCTGGGGTTTCCAAAAAAAGGGCCTCTTGTGTAATACTCTCAGTTGACTTCCGCAGTGTGTGCCCTATACAGCGCCATCGTCTTCGCTGTATCTCTTTATCCACTGGTATTTGACTGGTGCATTTAAACATTTGATACTCTGCGAAAGGTAGCAACAAATTATACAAGATGGGTGGGGGGAATTTGTGTTGTTACCTTATAAGACGTCACAACTCGCATAGCCAAGATCTGCCGTGTCTGTCTGTGGTCTAGGAAAAGAAGAATATTTTACAATGAAAAGAAACATTTTTGTCGTTTCTACATTACTTGGCTAATTTATTAATATTACTTATTAATTAATGAGAAGACGTGATGGCCTCGTCGGTCTTCCACGGTAACAGCCTACGTCAAAACAGACTGGCTTTAAGAATCAATGATCACCGTTTTCCATGTAATGGTGGCTCTTACTGATGGAAGACCTAGTACTGCAGTACCTCTAGGCAGGACAAGTCAGTTCTTGCTCTAGACAGGAAAAGTCAGTTCTTTCTCTAGGCAGGACAAGTCAGTTCTTGCTATAGGCAGAGGACAAGTCAGTTCTTGCTCTAGGCAGGACAAGTCAGTTCTTGCTATAGGCAGGACAAGTCAGTTCTTGCTCTAGGCAGGACAAGTCAGTTCTTGCTATAGGCAGAGGACAAGTCAGTTCTTGCTCTAGGCAGGACAAGTCAGTTCTTGCTATAGGCAGAGGACAAGTCAATTCTTGTTCTAGGCAGGACAAGTCAGTTCTTGCTCTAGGCAGGACAAGTCAGTTCTTGCTCTAGGCAGAGGACAAGTCAGTTCTTGCTCTAGGCAGAGGACAAGTCAATTCTTGTTCTAGGCAGGACAAGTCAGTTCTTGCTCTAGGCAGGACAAGTCCGTTCTTGCTCTAGGCAGGACAAGTCAGTTCTTGCTCTAGGCAGGACAAGTCAGTTCTTGCTCCAAGCAGGACAAGTCAGTTCTTGCTCTAAGCAGGACAAGTCAGTTCTTGCTCTAGGCAGGACAAGTCAGTTCTTGCTTTAAGCAGGACAAGTCAGTTCTTGCTCTAAGCAGGACAAGTCAGTTCTTGCTCTAAGCAGGACAAGTCAGTTCTTGCTCTAAGCAGGACAAGTCAGTTCTTGCTCTAAGCAGGACAAGTCAGTTCTTGCTCTAAGCAGCACAAGTCAGTTCTTGCTCTAGGCATGACAAGTCAGTTCTTGCTATAGGCAGAGGACAAGTCAGTTCTTGCTCTAAGCAGGACAAGCCAGTTCTTGCTCTAAGCAGGACAAGTCAGTTCTTGCTCTAGGCAGGACAAGTCAGTTCTTGCTCTAGGCAGAGGACAAGTCAGTTCTTGCTCTAAGCAGGACAAGTCAGTTCTTGCTCTAAGCAGGACAAGTCAGTTCTTGCTCTAGGCAGGACAAGTCAGTTCTTGCTCTAGGCAGAGGACAAGTCAGTTCTTGCTCTAGGCAGGACAAGTCAGTTCTTGCTCTAAGCAGGACAAGTCAGTTCTTGCTCTAAGCAGGACAAGTCAGTTCTTGCTCTAGGCAGGACAAGTCAGTTCTTGCTCTAAGCAGGACAAGTCAGTTCTTGCTCTAAGCAGGACAAGTCAGTTCTTGCTCTAAGCAGGACAAGTCAGTTCTTGCTCTAAGCAGGACAAGTCAGTTCTTGCTCTAAGCAGGACAAGTCAGTTCTTGCTCTAGGCAGGACAAGTCAGTTCTTGCTCTAGGCAGGACAAGTCAGTTCTTGCTCTAAGCAACACAAGTCAGTTCTTGCTCTAAGCAGGACAAGTCAGTTCTTGCTCTAAGCAGTACAAGTCAGTTCTTGCTCTAGGCATGACAAGTCAGTTCTTGCTATAGGCAGAGGACAAGTCAGTTCTTGCTCTAAGCAGGACAAGTCAGTTCTTGCTCTAAGAAGGACAAGTCAGTTCTTGCTCTAGGCAGGACAAGTCAGTTCTTGCTCTAGGCAGAGGACAAGTCAGTTCTTGCTCTAGGCAGGACAAGTCAGTTCTTGCTCTAGACAGGACAAGTCAGTTTTTCAACACACCCTGGAATTAGACGAACTCTAACTTCTCCAGTAAAAGCTGCGAATGTCAAGAAAGCTATTATGACTCGCCACACTCGATGAGCCAAGGAGCGTCCGCTTGTATCCACTCAAGGCATTACTCCAACAACAATAACAACCCTCTTATAACTATTGTTTGATGTTTTAAAAAAAAACGTGATATGATCTTAGCATGATATGATCTTAGCGTGATATGATCTTAGCGTGACATGATCTTTGCCTGATATGATCTTAGCGTGCTCAGATTGTGGTAGGATAATGTTTTGGATACTGACCTCTTCTCCTATTGTCGTTTCAATAACGTGACGTGTCACTAACTATATCATTCGTTCCCAAGAAAATGAAGATAAAGGAAAATAAGTTATAGAAACTGGAAATCCTTTCATATGGCTGCTAAGGGTTATTTTGATGCTTGCTGGACAAGTTGTGCACACTTGACGAACACATCCCGAAACAACTGTTGGAGGGGGGGGGATTGGTTGGTCTCGAGGCAAGACGCCGGCCTCGAGACAGAGAGGCTGTGTTTAAACACAGTTTAATGTGGCTACACCAGTTGGGATTTTTATCTATGATTTCTCTCTACGGCAACCACCGCTGGTCTCAGCAGCGAGGCCTGGCTTGAAACGTCAATTATTCATCGACGGAAAAAATATGAGTATCTCCGACGGAGATATCTGCCTGTGCGGCGAGGGACTCCTGTGCACACGGCTGCCAGGGATAAATGGATTAACACGCAAAATTCAGTTACTAGTCTCTAGGGACTTCGTCAGAGGTCAGGGCTGGCGAACCAAAAAAAAAAAAAAAACCAACTGTTGTACGGTCGCCTAGTACAGCAAGGGCAATCATTGAGTGGTCGACCCTTGGATAACAACTCTCCATATAGACTTATTCAAGGTATATCTAAGAAGTTTCAATATTGTCGTTATCTCATGAGGCAGTCCTGCATAAAGAACCGTCCTATAATGCAGCAATAACATAATTACTGTAAGTGTCCGATCTGCCGAGAATTATTGAATTATTTACCAAGTAAAGAGCAAAGTGCCCCGTCACGCCAAGTGGCGTATAGGAAATATGGTATTAGTGACCATAATTGTTATAGACCTTCGGCACATGATTTTTGGGGTAATGTAGAAAATTACAACCGTGCCGCTTTACTTTTCCAGAAAAAAATCCGGTACCCATTAAAGGCTGGGTGAACCCAGAAGCCGTCGATCAGGATCAAACCCGACCACTTGTCCTTTGTAGTCCAGTTCACTAACCACTGAGCTATCGCGGTTATTTGCTTGCTTGCGTTCGCCCGATGACTTAAGGAGTGTACTTCGTCATCATCCGCCCTTAATAGGACGTTAAGTAGGCGTGTCTGCGTTGTGTTGTGGTTTACAGTATAACTGCGATATTTGCGCCTTTCGGCCCAACACATCCGAAACAGGACTAAAAATACGTGGACAGAAAGGATAGACATATTACCCATATTGACTGATTTAAGCAAGCTTGTAGCAGGCTGTTGTATACCAATGCTGGACATTTTTCTCTGTACTGGCAAGAGAAATGTAAACACACACACATGTCTGATGATGTCAACATCGTTTGCGATATAATAGTAGCTTTTGTCAGTCATAGTTAACAATGGATTTTGCAGCGCCCAAACGAAATGTTATTTGTTTTTCTTTTCTTTCTCAGTGTATTCTCTTTTTCTATGAATCTGTCTGCTTCTTGCCGGAATTGGAGCTTTAGAGTGTTTCCAAAGTCTGCTGTCTGCAGCTATCTCTTCCCAGGACACACTTTGCGATGAAGAGTATTATCGGTGCTTTCTTCTCTGGCGGTAAGCAACAGTACGTTGTACCGACACCTTTTTAAATATTAAAATTCCAATTTACTGATAGTAAAAATATACTCTTTCTCTGCTGTCATGGCGTCCCCTTGGCCATCTGTTATAAGTGTCAAGCTTTTGCGTCAGCGTGCAGTGACCACCTGCGTTCAAATGTTTCAAATAACATGCTCCTCTGTGGTCCCTTCTCGCCCTAATACTTAGCCCCGCACTAACATTGCTAATCAGCTTTCAATTTCCATTTATTTATTAGAGATTTGCCTGAATGTGCCAATAAATTAGATTCTAAGTACAGGCGAGAAAATCCTGGAAGGTCACCTTTGTCTATGTCCCTGGACATGCGGGAGTACGGGGAAATGAAAGAGCGGACAGGTTGGCTAGCTGCGCTGTCGTTGAGGACGGGCAACCATTGGATCGGGCGGACATCATCAATGCCCTCCGAGATGTGGGAAGAGCACAGGACTTCGACAAACACAGATCCACGTCACTTCTTCGGATGAAAGAGATGGAAGTTAAGATGGGCACAGCCTGAAATGAGAAACTTAGTGGGCGTGTAAGAAGACTTATCAACCAACATAGAACTGGAGTCGTCAGTCGCTGGACACTGAGGGAATTGCTGAGGAGGGGATCTGAGCACCTATGGACATGTTCGGAGTGCAATGATGATGACCCGCAAATAACCAAATAACCAAATCCTGGAAAACACTTAATAATTGATGAAGCTGAGATTAGAAAGTTAGCACGCAGATCCGCTTAAATGAAAGAGCAGCAGTTCGTGGTTTTCGTGAGTATCTTCAAGAAAATAAATTCCCTGTTATACAACTTCCTCAAAAGCACACTTTGGACACAATAGCAACATCTTCCAGTGAATGTGAAAGGGTAACTCTTCGATGAACCTTATAATAATTTCATCTAGGTCATCTCTGCTTGCACGGACAACCTCTGCGCTGATGTTCATCAGGATAGTGGGTCCTTCTCTTACCAAATTCATTCCTAGTAAATATGTGGATTCATGGCTACTCCGAGGTCGTCATTCTGCAGTTGAAACAAGAAGCGATCTAGAGACACCGAGAGTATATCAGAGGATATGTTGATAGTGTTGAAGTTGCTGTAAAATCTTCATGGTGAGTTAAGGTACATTTTTTTTTCATAAAAAAAAGGCACTGAACATTATTATTACTTCTGAACATGTACTGTGTACCAAAGATAAGATAAAAATACTCCCCGGAACATGCTACGCTTATGTCCATATCTAACGTAGCAAGTAAGGTCGCTTCTATGTATGTACTTTCGTTCATTTGCAGCGTAAAATAGTAAAGTAAGTAAAGTACCCCCATCACGCCAAGTGGCGTATAGGGAAATATGGTGTTAGTGACCCTATATTTTACAGACCTTCAGCACATGATTTTTGGAGTAATGTGGTCGGTATTACGCCCGTGCTGCTTTACTTTCCCAGAAAAAAAAATCCGGTACCCATTTAAGGCTGGGTGAACCCGGAAGCCGTCGGTTGGGATCGAACCCTACCTCTTGTCCTTTGTAGTCCAGTTCACTAACCACTGAGCTATCGCGGCTCCCCAAGCGTAAAATAGTGGGCCATGCAAATTAGTAGTTAAGTGATATTGTATGATAGCCACAAAGAGCTGGGAGATAAAGAACTTTTAACAAATCCATGCAGAATGAGCATGTTAATCCTGGCGGACATCTCAAACAAGAAAAGATAAACTTGATAGTCTTGGCTACGATCGACACTCTAGTCAAGCAAGACTGTTTTCCTCTAGGAGAACCTGGAAAATCTGACTACAAATAACTACTGCCTTTCATGATGAGGTCAGGGGTTAATTAACAGTTCAGATTAATTGCGCGGCCGAAGACGGACGTATTGAACTTACGGTGCACCACAATCTTTTAATATGTTACGAAGAAGAAGTTTGACACAACATCGTTTTCTCTTTATGTGTTTCTTTGTTTCTTTACTTAAAACTTTGACACTTGACAAATAAATAATGAAAATGTCATTGTAGCTTTCTCTAATCTCTGAATTATTCTTTTTTACGCTAAAAATATTTTATTATTTATCGTGAGACTACCAGTGAGATAAAAAGAATACTTAACGTAGCTATGAATAAATTAAAACAACTAAAATCCTTAAGAGGAGCCGCGATAGCTCAGTGGTTAGTGAACTGGACTACAAAGGACAAAAGGTAGGGTTCGATCCCAATCGACGGCTTCCGATTCACCCAGCCTTTAATGGGTACCAGATTTTTTTTCTGGGAAAGTAAAGCGGCACGGCCGTAATACCGACCACATTACCCTAAAAGTCATGTGCCGAAGGTCCGTAAAATTTATGGTCACTAACACCATATTAATGAGCTACAAGAAATGATAGATATAATAGTAAAAGAAAGCAACAAGAAAGGTCTCAGTCTGAATAGTAAGAAAACAGAATTAATGGTTATATTGAAGAAACAATCATCACCATCATGGAGCATAAAAATAAACAAGATAAATCTGAAACAAGTGTAACGTTTAAAATACTTGGGCACAGTGATAACATCAGATGGAAGATGCAACACAGAAATAAAAAAACAAATAGCTCAGGCCAAAATAGCATTTCAGAAAATGAAAAATATCTTATACTACAAATCTATGTCAATAGAAATGAGAAAGAGAGCTCATCTATGCTATATAGAACCAATTCTGACCTATGGAAGCGAATCATGGACAATAGACAAACAAATGAAAAGACGATTAGAGGCCACAGAGATGGGATTTCTCAGAAGAGTGTTGAAAGTTCCCTGGACAGCTAAAAAGACAAATGAGAAAGTTCTCAAAGAGGCCAACACAAAAAGGGAGCTCTTAAAAAACACCAGAAAGAAGCAATCAACATTTTTCGGGCACATCATGAGAAGAGGAAAGTTGAAATACTTGGTTACAACTGGCAAAATAAAAGGAACGAGAGATCGCGGACGACAAAGAGAGAGAATACTGGATAGCTTGGTGTCATGGCTTGGAAAACAGTCAACAACAGAACTCATACGATACTGTGGATAGAAGATTGTGGAGGGACATGATCACCAACGCCAACCGGTACGGCACATGATGATGATGGTGATGAACACCATACTTGGCGTGACGGTGTACTTTACTTTTTTTCCTTTTTTAAAAACTCCATAAGGCCAGAACTGATATAGTGAAACAAACCTTTAAGAGCGTGTTTTCCCTAGAGCAACATGCAGCTGTGACACGTAGACTATAGACAGATATGTGAAGAAAACATCAATGTCTTCCAATGCAAGTGTTACAGAATAGGTCTCATAACTCCATAAACGGAGAAAAGAACAAACGTGTCAGTTTTGCAACAACGATTAAATTTCCGAGAACTGGTTGATAAAGAGCATAACATCTGCTATTTGGGGCCTCGGTAATCTAGTTGAGAAAACCACCCGACTGGACTACCGACGTTCGGACAACCCATGTTCGATTCCCGCTGGGAGCAGTGTGAGTTGTACTCGTGGTTGGAAAAAAAAAAAAACCCACGGTCGACACAGCCGTTGGCAGAAATGGGTACCAGGGTATTACGCTGGGAAGGTGAGGAATGTCGCCTCGCATCTGAGTTTATATGCTTGGGGCAACACTATACAGAAATCTCCGAACATTTCTGGATAGGCGGCCGAGCACATATGGATGTAAACTCGCGTGCTAAGACGCCGGTTCAAGTCTCGTACTTTACCTTTATCTGCTATTTCTAATTCTTGTTCTCAATGTGCTTCAATCCTCTGCCAGATTTCATTCAGTTCACCAAGGGAGTCCCCACTCAAAGTCGTTATACGGACATATTTGTATCTCTCCTATGGTCCGCCTATGCACATGATTCTTCATCCTTCCAGTGCCGTTAGGTACATAAGGCGCGTAGAGTCTCCTGTTGGTTGTCTCTATTCTGGGCGAGCTGTTCGATTATAGAGAATGAGTCTATGCCTGCCAACCTTGCCTCCTTTGTTATAATTTTTTTAGTGACTCTCAGGTCGTTCTCTTTTCCTCTGACCTTTTTTCGATTTTTTTTTCGTCTGGGCTACCAGCGCCAAGAACAAGACAAGTATGTGGGCTGTCAGCACCTAGAACAAGTAACATATGTAGGCTACCAGCGCCAAAAACATGACAATTATGTGGTTGCCAGCACCTATGGCAAGGCAAGTATGTGGACTGCCATCACCCAGGGTAAAGCAAGTATTGCGCTACCTGTCATACTTTATTTATTATTACTACTTTATATATATAATTTGTTGTCCCAAAGAATGTTGCATCCAAGGCAATTATCCTCATATCTCCAACCAAAAAATAAAAACTATCTCACCACCGGATTGCTGCGGACACCAGGATTAGTCAACTAAAACTAAGTTAAAAAAAAAAAAAAAGAATAGTAAAGATCCCCCTCACGCCAAGTGGCGTATAGGGAATATGGTGTTAGTGACCATCAATTTTACAGACCTTCAGCACATGATTTTTGGAGTAATGTGGTCGGTATTACGTTCGTGCCGATTTATTTTCCCAGAAAAAAATCCGGTACCCGTCTAAGGCTGGGTGAAACCGGAAGCCGTCGGTTGGGATCGAACCCTACCTCTTGTCCTTTGTAGTCCAGTTCACTAACAACTGAACTATCGCGGCTCCCTAACTAAAACTAAGCAATATCATATTTCAGTCCCTTTCTTTTAAATTGTGGAGAAATGGAAACTTAATAACTAGCCAAGATACCACTCTAAATTGGGATTGACGAGTGAAAGTAAAACTGTGCTATATAAAATGTCACGCCGGAGTTGGATGTATTGGTCCGAAAGGAGAAACTTTCTGTAAACCATGACACAGTTCATCTTGTGTTTTATTAGAGGGCTGATGTGGAAGAGAGGCAAACGGCAGGCGAAAGCTAACGAACTGAGTAAACAAAGAGTAACGTAGCAGCGGAAGTAATGGCCTCCAAGTGGTAATCTGCAAGTGAGCGACTTCAAGTGGTTTGGTGAATGTGGCTAGTGACCTTTCCTTGTGAAAGTGTGTAACTAGTGAGTAACCATCTCGTTAATTTTTATAGCACACGTATCTCTAGTGGTAAGACGTTGAGTCGAATAGCACGGGTTCAAATTCTGGCCGGTCTTGTTATCATTTTATATATTTTCTAATGTCGATTTGTTATCATTTGTTTTATGCTGTCGAAGATTGTTTCTGAATAATTTATGTGTATCTCGCCTCTGAGTGCTCCTCCTCTATTATATTACTTTGTCGATCTACGGTCAAGAATGTTTGAATATTCAAAGCAAAAATGTACCCTCTTAATAGTGTCAATTTAATGTAATGATAATTAGGTAACTACTACAAATCATAGTTGCGACAATTTTCTGATATCCCCTGCAACGAGCTTCCGTTTCGAATGCATGGACATATGTTTCTCTTTTGGAAATTCTTCCCTGATAAGTTTTATTACGACACTAGAGCACTAACCATCGTGGTTTCAACAGTTTGTGACGACGAAAACAAATCTTGACATTGTATGCGTTTATTATACGTCTTGATCCTGTAGAAATGTGGTTTTACAGAAGAATGTTGAGAACACCATGGAAGCTAAGAAGAGTAATGAAAACGTTATGAAAGAGGCCAAAGCAAACAGAGAGCTAATTTCCAATATTAGGAAGAAACAATCATCATTTTCTGGTCATGTAATGAGAAGGGAACAGCTGGAATATATAATAACAACTGGAAAATTTGAGGGACGAAAAGATAGAGGGAAGCAAAGAGAAATGATACCAGACAGGTTAAGATAATGGCTTGGCAGAAGGTTAACAACAGAAATGATAAATAACTGTCGAGATCGAAAGTTGTGGAGAGACATGATCACCTATGCCAGCAGGCCCGGTACTTGATGATGATGATGAATGAGAAGGGAAGAGTAGGAATATATTGTGACAACTGGGAAAGTGGAGGGACGAAGCTATAGAGGGAAGCAAAGAGAAAAGATACCAGACAGCTTAAGAGAATGGCTTGGCAGAAGGTCAACAACAGAAATGATAAATAACTGTCGAGATCGAAAGTTGTGGAGAGACATGATCGCCTAAACCAACAGGCATGGTACTAGATGATGATGATGGCGGTGACACCTTGACCCCCTTGAAAACAATATTTGTTCATCTCTATCCGCGCATCCATCCAGCATTTGCTGCAACGTTTATCGACTGATTGTCTGTGTCGAACTGATTGTGGACAAATAATAATAAATGACTATTATTATTCAGGTAAACTTTCGAGGCGATAGATCAGCGAATCATTTCAGGGAAGATGTATGTTTACAGCCCTCGGAGGGAAAAAAAATCATAAATATTCATCAGAAAAAAAAACAGCAAAAAAAAAAAAAAAAAAAAAAACTAAACGAAGAATAATAGACAACGTCGATGCAGGATCGAACTCTTACTCCTCGATACATCGCCTTGCTACGAGAAACAAACGGGCAACTAAGCAGCCTAAAAAAAAGTTGCTATCAATGGCGATGTCTTTCAAGGAATGTGTACTAATGACTGTAGCATAGGGTTGCGAACACAAGTCGGGAACAAATTGTATATCTGTATTTCCCTATAAAGACAAATATCTCCCGGATATACCCATCTCCCTTTAGCGCTCATCAACATCATCAAGTGCCGTCTCTGCATCGAAGGTTGGCTACCATGGAGCGCCATTCCACTCTGTTTCTTGCTTTGATGGTACAGATTGTCATAGGTTGACTTGTCCATTTTTGATGTTACTCGTCCATGTCAGTCTTGGTCTACTTCTGAACCTTTTACCTTGTATTTTCCCTTCCAATATTACTTTTATTAGGCTTTTGTGTCTTTTAACATGCCCCAAAAATTTCATTTGTCTTGTTCTAATTGTGTTTAGTAGTTCTCTTTTCATTTTTAGTTATTTTAAAACTTCACCGTTTGTTTTCTTTTCTTTCCATCCAATTCTACATATTCTTCTGTAAATCCACATTTCAAAGGCTTCAATTTTCTGGTCTATTTTCTTTATCTAATGTTCATGTTTCTGTACCATACAGGAATATTGAGAAGGTGTAACATTTTGCTATTCTTAGTTTTAGCCCTGGTGTTATTTGTTTTGACGTTAGTCTATTTTTCATGGCATTAAAATTACTTTTTGCCATACCTATTCTTTTGTTTATTTCAGTTATACATTTTTCATCTCTGGTTATATTGTGTCCCAGGTAGTTGTATCTCTGAACTGTCTCCATATCTCGCGCTACGCACACAATATCGACCAGATCTCGTTTTGTTATCCCAAGCTCTTTAGCCTCTCACTCAATGTATTCATTCCATTCACACTAACATCTCTCTCTCTCCCTCTCTCTCTCTCTCTCTCTGTAGGAATTAAGATCATACACGGTGATGTTCTCTTTGTCCAGACTCGGCCCTAGCACCACAAATGAGTTTATCTGCGACCTCAGAGATGCGAATCTCAGCGGACTCAGGACAGTCTACCAACGTTGTACTTATAGTGACCTTCCAGGAGTCTTGTTATATTTCTATCTATTGTCCTTTCGAGCCGAAGACGGCACATAGGGCAGAACCAGAATCTCAAAAACAGAAACCTTGCATGCCAAAATGGCACATATTGCAGAGATCATTGCCTCTAAAATTTATGGCTCTGTTTCCATAACAATAGTTTTTACAATGACAGTTTGTCAAGCCATCGATCAAACTCCTTAGTCGCCTCTTACCACATGCTTGGAAGTTGTTATATTCACTTATCTCTTATTTACTCTTTTAAAAAAAATGAAGGCTTCAATGAACATACAAATTAAATAAATAACATATAAACCTTCGTTTTAAGATAATAAATTAAATTGTTAGGGATCAACGATAAGCAAACAATTTTTAAAAGATGATTGTTAGAAATACTAAGAACCACTATCTCTAGGCTATCTTTACCATGGGGGCGTGCCTCATCTCAAGCCAAACTGATATGCGAACTTTTACTAAATATGTGTGATATTTAAAAGCAAATAAAGCTAGAACGTTAATAGGTGTAGAAGTTTTTAAAAAAACAAAGAAAAGTTTAGAGAATTAAAGTGACATAAAAATATAGGGTCTTAAAATTGTTGAAGGCGCTCACGAAATAAATAAAATTTTTTTTTTGGTGACTACCGGAAGTACGCTCAAAACGTTTCATTTCCTGCTTGTGACGTCACATGCTTATTGGATCTGCTGTAAGTAGCAGGTCGCCTCCTTTGGTAGCAGACAACGTCGACGTTGTTGGTGGATACAATACGCTCGCTTATGTGATGTTGCTTTAGCAGATTGAACAAATCGCCACGAAGACACATAGAAAATGTCGCTTGCAGGCTTCAAGAAGCAAATTAATAAGGCTAATCAGGTACAATAATATTTAATTTAAGCGTACGTCTCCTCAGTGTCCTCGATTCGGATTTTGTTCCGAAGTCTGAATTGAGCAAGAGTGCGAGTCATATGATTAAATATAGTACTCGTCGTGGTCATACTTGTTGACGGTTAGTCAAACTCTTCTAGTAGTGTAGCTAACTCAACTCAGCATGAAATTTCATGTCAAAATTTGTAGGAAAAAGCTGTGTGGCATTGGCAGCGGTCATGTCAATGCTAGTAAAATTAAAGAAACGAAAATAATTACCACATTCATTACATTCATTTTTATCTTAAATCTGCATTTTCTCACGATTTTGGCAAATGTGTCCTTTGTCATTACCTGGACCATATTCAATAAATTTATATTATTTGCTATTTAGAGAACACGTAACAGTGTAATCATGCGGTAGGCGTAACCAGTAACAGGCTGTAGTGTAAATTGTAAAGTAGCCACATTGTAAACTTACTAACTTAAAACAAAAGACTTCATTAGTTTTTTTTTGGGCATGTCATTATTATTCATTATTAACAGTTTAAAAAATAATAACCAACAATTACTGTAATTGTACATAATGTACTTTGTAAAACAATTTAAACATATCACTCCATAGCTTTACATCAGAATGATTTTTATTACCTAATTTATTTCTGCATATTCTTAATCCTTCCCACACAGTTAGATGTTGATTAGGGCTTGTAGTGTTTTTCGCCACCCATCTCTATTCTGGGCGAGATGTTCGATCTTAATTATTCTCTATTCTTATCTAATGAGTCTATGCCTGCCAACTTACTTTGCTTCTTTTATAAGTGTTCTTTTTAAAATCTCTTTAAGTCTTCATCTTTTTCTGTATCTGATGTTTACCATAGAAGAGCCTGTTTTGGAATTATCTTGTTGTCTCTTCTCAGCACATGCGACATATGTCCATCTTCTCTTCCTAATTGTAGATGAGATCTTTGGTTGCACTGCCGTTTCTCTTATTTCAATATTAGTCTTGAATTCATTCCATTGTACACGGAGTATTTTTCTTAGGCATTTGTCTTCAAAAGCATTTCGATTTTTCTCAATCTCTTTTGATGTTTTCCAGCTTTCTCATGCGTAGGTAAGTGGTGATAATACTTTTGAGTTGAATATTGTAAGTTTGGTTTCCTTGCTTAGTATTTTTTATTCACATATTTTGTCCATGTTTTTAAAATTCATTGCTCCTTATGCTATCCTGCTTCTGATAACTTTCTTTGTTTCACCTTCTATATTACTACCAAGATATATATAGTGGTCTTCTCTTTCCAGTGTCTGGTGAATGATATATATATATTTCCCTCTGGGATATTATTTTTATTATTTTTGTTTTATCCCTGTCAATTTCAAGTTCTATTCATTCCACCATCGATTATAAAGTATCTGCTATATTTTGCATCTTGTTGACATTGTCACTATAGCTATATATACACTGAATAGGCAAATGTAGGTGACATCAACAATAAGTGAGCAACAGTATTCACAGAATGGGAATGCATATATAGTAGCTGATATATTTTAAGTTTAATAAATAATAATAATATTGTGTCTAACAAATTCTACCAAGTTTTTGGAAGTTTACTTTTCATGCAGAATACCATAGTTCAAAACATGTCCACCAGTAACCTAGTTGCAAAAATATCTAGTGGGAACCTGGTTTTCATAAGTAATGAAATGGCTTCTTGAATAAAAACTACTGGACTGCACGCAGCATGCCCATGTGACATTTTTCAAATGCTGTGTATTCTGTCAAGAAAAGGAGGATTTTTATATAAATGGAGGACAAATTAAGTATTAAGTAATAATGTCAATATGTCATGCCTTTTTATTGTGTACACTAAAATGTTGGAGTTGTAGCAGCTGATAATTTGTTGAAAACACTTACTTTTGACAGAAAATATTGGTTTTTTTTTTGTAACACATATTTGTAAAACTTATCACGATACATGGTTTTGAAATAAGTATATGTCAGTACAAAGAAGGGACATCTCTTATCTATGAAGTGTAAGCAAAGGTGTGTGTGCTGTATTCTAGTGAAGGCTATCTATCTATTGACCTTTCGAGTCGCAACTGGCACATAGGGCAGAGACCCAGATACTCTGTCTCTTATTTACATTTTTATAGGCTAAAGACTTTTTTTTTTAATGCTATAGTGAAATGAAAAACATATCTAGGACTGTGGTTGGACATGCTTAAGTAGAGACTATTTGCCAAAAAAAAAAAAAAAAGATGGACAACGGAATTTGCTGTACAAGTATATCCTTATGTAAGTGTGTTAGTAGTCACATATTTTTTTAAATATGTGCGTACTGTGACCACTCATCATCCTGGCTTCCTCAAGTTTTAAGTCCACTGTCGGCCGCTGATTAGCTCTTGAAAAATTACAAATAGCAATAAGAGAGGACACAGTGTTACATAATTTTACACTTTCTTGTACTTTTTCAGTACATGAGTGAGAAGATAGGTGGAGCTAAAGGAACAGAGATTGAAGATGAGTTCATTGAAATGGAAAGAGTAAGTAATTTATTAGGACTTATTCTCCTTCATTTTAAGCCTTTAAAATATTTAGTTACTTATGACATATCTTGTATGCTATATAAATGAATTTTTGATTAAAGGAAACATATTTTTCATGCTTATTTATTTGTTTGAAAATAAAGTGATACATACTGGGTATATATAAATAAGGGTATGTATAAATAAGGTCTTTGTGCAGTGACTTGAAAAATATTTGTGAAATTACGTCACCGATTGTTGAAATTTACGTCATGTTATTCTGTGTCCACAATCCTGTCTACAGCATAAGACAACAAGCTGTTGTTATATTCACGGTTTCATTACTGAATGGAAATGGTGTTGAACATTGAAAATAGGGTATATTTTTGGTTGAACATGTCTTCCATAATGGTGGCATATATATTGAAGAAGTCATTCGACAATTTGTGCTAAATTTTCCAGACTCACAAATCCAACACCGCAATGAGGTTAGTAATTTGATCTGCAAGTTTCATACCATGGGTAATGTGGTAGATGCATACCAATCTGGAAGGCCTTCATCATCAGAAAACACAGTGCTTGATATCACTGACTAGAATTACAATGAACCCTAATAAATCTATAAAGCAGTTGTCTCAACAGGTCAATTTACCAATGAGTACAGTCCACAAGGTTCTGAAGAGTAAGCTGCACTTTCATTCTTACAGATTAACTGAATCATCTCAGCTGTATGAAAGAGATTGCCATTCCCGATTAAACCGCTCTATGTGGTTTCAGAACCTTTTTCCTGAACAAGGTGATAAAGTTCTTGACATGACTTTCTTCACTGATAAGGCATGGTTTCATCTCACCAGTTATGTCAACAGTTAGAACAATCGTGTGTGGAGCAGTGAAAATCCCCATGAATTACATCAAGTGCCACTTCACGATCAGAAGGTCGGAGTGGTGTGCACCATAAGTCATATATGGATAATTGGGCCAATATTTTTCAATGCAACAATCAACACAGAATGCTACCGTACTTTACTGCTAGAACATTCATATCCCACCTTGCAGAGCAGGAATTTAAATTAGCCTGGTTTCTGCAGGATGGAGCAACAACACACATAGCAGCAGCATCTTATTTAGAAGGCATGTTTACAAATAACATTATTTCATATGGAAACTGGCCTGCTTATTCACTGGACCTAACACCACATGACTATTATTTGTAGGGTGTGCTGAAATAAAGTTTATCTAAATAATCCGCAAACAGTTAATGACCTGAAGGGAGAAATTGTCACCCAGATCCAACAAATATCACTTGTCATTATCCAGAAGGTTTTCAAAAATACGAAGAGGCGAGTCAGGAAATGTCTTGAGACCCATGATGGATATTTTGAACACATGCTGTAGACACAATATCATTGTGCACTTTACCCATTACAAGCCAATCAAGAGCAGTAGTGTCTAGATGAATAATAAAAATTTACATTATAATTTTACATAATTTAACAAATATTTTCTCTGCACATCAACTTTATAAAGACCCTGCATAACACCATAGGTTTACCATGTTAAGAATATATTTTAAATATATTCTGAATATATAATATATATTTAAAGAAATAGTTGAGTAGTTAGGTAGTAGTCGAGATCATCCCCCTTGCATATCGAACTCCATAAGTGCTTGGATCCTCTTCTCAATATAACCCTCATTGTGTGGCTGCTGACACCCCAATTCTGTGTTGATTTACCAGTATTCTTTTATAGAATGCTATAGTAGAGCATATTTCCAGTACTGTTGGATTCATGAGATGAGGGGAATAATAATGTGACCTTACGGGTTTGGTAGGAAGTCAACGATAGAATTGAAAAACAACTGTAGAGATCAGAAGTTTGGGAGAGACATCATCACCTTCATCAACAGGCATGGTAATTGATGAGGATGGCCATGTTTCTTAACAATACAGGGATGTTAAGTAGATAGAGCACTTTGTTATTCCATGTGTCAGTTCTGGTGTTATTTGCTTTGATAATATCCTCAACATCCATCACCAACCCATGGACTTCCCAGGAACACAGTATCAGCCATACCTACATTGTTCTATTCAGGTTATTTCCCAAGAGATTCCAAATTCCTGGCTGGTGTACACAGTCTGGCAACAACCTTTCTCAGTCAGAATTCACTGTCCTAGCAGAGAAACACACATGGTGTTAGTGATCGTGTTGTCCAATAACCAATGGCATATTTTGGCTGATGTGTGTCACCTCAAGATGTCCTTATTTGTCTGTAAAATCACTGGTACATATTTTTAGAGGATGGGTGAACCCCAAAGCCTTGTTGGTCTAAAGAAAACGTGTCACATCTGGGAATTGAACTTGGGCTCTCTGGTCACTGGTGAGCTCACTAACCACTCAACCACCAAGACTGTTATATAGTTATTGGAAAGTGACACTGTGGTTTATGAGAGGTGGTTTTTGAGACTGTAGTAGTGGGATGACTGAGAGCATGCATCAGAAGTATATCCAGCAAGTTACTGGAGCTTTAAATGTATGTACTTTTTTTGTTTGTTGTTATGAGGATGACAAGAGTCTCTGAGGTTCTATCATGACTAATTTTATAAGTAACTATTTAGTACCATTTGTTTTTTAATGGCATTAACTATTCTTATCAATAACAAGGTAAACACGATGCAAGAAAAAACAAATGCCATGCCATCAATGGATAGACAAATTGGACTTGAGATCAACCAAGAAAAGATACAAGTAATTTTTAAAAATCAGATTTTCCCAGAAGAAAAAATATGCCTTGAAAAGCAGTGGAAGAAGTAGATCAATTTCTATATTTTGGAAGGTGCATAGATCAAGAAGACACAAAGAAAGAATTTAGAATCAGAATAGCAAAGACATCAATGACTTTCTGAAATCTTAATAAAATTTGTAAATCAAAATTACTAAGCACAACAACTAAGCTCAGAAGAATTTTTTAAAATCAAATGTATTATCCACCCTTACTTATGATGATATAGCTCTCCTATCACACAACCATCAACAGATGCAAAATAAAATGAGCATACTTGATGAGAGATCACAGTAGATGGGACTGAAAATAAATAGAGATAAGACCAAAATTATGAGAATTAATGCAGTTGGCAATAACCAAATAAGAATAGGAGAAATACCTCTACTAGATGTACAATCTTACATATATCTGGGCAGTATTATATACTAAGAGGGAGGAATATAAAATGATACCAAAATAAGGATATCAAAAGCAAGAGGAGCATTTGTTGCACTGGGTAACATATAGAAGTCCAAAGAAATTAACTCTTTCTTCAGGACCAGAACAAAAAACAGGAATTTTCAGATTTGGACCAGGTTAATTTTCCTGTTTCCAGAAATTTTACCATATACCTTTTTCATTTGACTACTTCACACAATAATTTAGATAAGTGTGACATGTGTTATACATCATCGGAAAGGGAAATGGATACAGAAAATGAAAATAGTAATATATTTATGATATGTGATTATTTAAAGGTATAAAATATTTTTTAAAATATAAAATATTCAAAGTAGATCATTTTTAATTTAAAATATTTTAATTCACTTACCCTTTTCCATGTTTATATGTGTTGCTATCCATTTGTCTTGAAATATTACACAACATAATCCAAATTCCTCCAAAATACAGTTTATTTGATTAATTTATGTCCACAAATAACAAAATTATGTACATTTTTGTAAATGATCCGATAATGAAAAATATTAAAAATTTATGTGACGTCACAATATTATTTACAAATCAAGTTTATTATTTTTATTTACACAACATGTTTGTGATATGTCCCTAAAGTGCCAGTTTCGTTATCAGAATAACTACCACTCGATTCCTCTGAGACACTGATAGTGCTGTAATAGAAGGCATCCACTAGCTAAACCTAAGCCAGATCGTCTTACCTTTTTATCATAACTTTTACCAATATTGCGACCCATTATCACAACAACAAAATTATTGTCCGGTCTAAATACTATGAATACTCTATTTCTGAGTCACTCAATAACAAGGTTTCGAACATAGATCTAGCTTGTTCTGCTCTATATCTATATCGTTTTGGTCGACTGCAAGAAGTATCAACAGCGGGCGTGGCCATTATGCGACAAAAATTTGATAAATAAACAATGAATATAAATTAAAAATTTTCCAACTTTCGAAACTTCGACCTTGCCGGTATAAACAGAAAGATCAAGCGAGAGAACTCTCCTACTTCTGGAAATCAAGTATTGGTTGAAAAAAAAAGCGAAAATCATTGAAAACGAATCAAATATTCAGCTACACCCGAAATAACCGACGTGTCAATTTCATAGAACCGAGGTGTTGGATAATAGTCCAGGAAGAATTAAGTTAAATACTAATATAAAAGTTTTCAACCCCAATGTTAAGTCAGTCTTATCATATGACTGTGAAACATGGAGAACAACAAAAATGACAATCATGAAGATACAGACTTTCATTAATGGATGCTTACGCAGAATAAAAGGATGGAAATGGCAGGACAAAATCACTAACATAGAATTATGGAAAAGTACCAGGCAAATACCAGTGGATAAAGAGATACATCAAAGATAATGGTGCTGGATAGGACACACACTGCGGAAGCCAATTGAGAGTATTACACAGCAGGTCCATTTTTAGAATCCCCAGGGAAAAAGACAAAAAGGAAGACCAAGGAATTCTTGGAGAAGACAGATGGAAGCAGAGATGAAGATGATGGAGAAGATATGGAATGATCTTAAAAGAATGGCAAGAAACAGAACGGCTTGGAATACATTTGTTGAACTCCAAAGGGAGCTAATAAGGTAGAAGAAAAATATACAGACCTAGAAAAACACTTAAAACACCATTAAAATGAGATGCGGCAACAGCAGGCATCAGCTCGCTCACTGAGATTGAGCAACTCCCCTCAGAACAGAGCCATGTGGCAAGACACAATGCAGGTCCTGTGTGAGGTCTGATAGTTGAAAGATCATTGTACACAAGAGTCTAGAATGTCTGCCCTATGTGCCGTCTTTGGCTCGAACAAATTGATAGATGGATGATACACTAACTAGCCAGTAGTCACTTATTTAAATGTCTTTCTTTAATGCTTTTAGTCTGTATTTTTTTAAAAATAAGGTTAATCGTATAAGCCATTTCATCATTCTTTTTTTTTCTCATTATCCAGTGAGTTTAATCTAAAGATGTGTTTTTCTAAAACTTTATTTCATCATGTTTCTAGCCCAGAACAAATACTAATATGAAAGGATTTCTCTTTGTGTTTCCTTTAGCGTATTGATGTTCTGGGAAGGTTGGTGGATGATCTTATCAATAAGACACATGAATTTCTGCAGCCTAATCCAGGTAAGCAGTAGTCACTCTAGCAATTACTGCATCCATTTTTTTTTTTTTAATCGACATATTAATAATAAATTTATCAATTTATTGATTTGCTGTGATATATTTTTAGGTTTTTTTTTTGTTTTTTTTTTTGTGTGAATGTGGTAAATTGGAAAGGGGATTAGAGGAAATGAGGTTACAAGAAGTATTGGCATTTTATTGAATGCATCTATTTTAGGATAAAAGGTACATTTTGTAGCATGTCGTTGCGTTCCCTAAAGTAAAATCTTACACAGTTTACATAATTTTTTTCCCCACAAAAGTCTATCTATCTATCTATTGACCTTTCGAGCTGTAACCGGCCCATAGGGCGTAGACCAAGATACACCTTCTCCTATATGAATTTTTTGTTCTAGCAGTTTTCTTTTAAAGATATTTTATCAAATCTCGCCATCTGTCTCTGTTCTGTGCAAGCAGTTATCAGGTCTACGTTTCATTAACAACATCGTTTTTACGATAGCGGCTTGTTAAACCTCTGATCAACGGTTATATACCAAGCCGGAGAAAAATAATTCCTCCATTTTGGAAACAACCGGAAACCACAAAAGTAGCTCTGTGATAAAAGTCCAGTTGAAATATTTTTCTTTATTTTTTAAACATTATGTCTACTTTGGTTATATCACAAGAAGAGGAAATTTTTAAAATATTGTTAAAACAGAAAAAAAAATTAAAGAAAAGAAAAACAGGGGAAAGTAACATTAGAAAATGCTAGGTAGCTTTGCAACTTTTAGGTAGCTATGGAGAATGGTCCAGGTTCAGTTGCAAATTTTTTTTTTTTTTAAACAAAAACAGCTTTTGGGGTTATTCAGCCTCTGAAAATGGGCATAAGAGATTATTTTTTTTCTGTATAGCAGCCCGATGTGATATCACCCACAAGTCACCTGTATCACTTATAAAATGTACCATTGGCCATTGAAAAAAATATGAGCACTACACCATATAGCTTGAGGATTCCTGTTTTTTATGTCTGTTTTATTCACTTCTTTTACTCTTTTGCTATGTCATTAACTTTACTGTTTTACTTTCTACTTTAATCCCATATTTTCTTTTATTTCTCATTATGCTGTATTCATTGTTTAGATGTAACGACCTTAGTCATTTTTTTCCTTGCTTATATAAAGTGTTGATACTATGACCACTGATAATTGTTTCAGAGTATATCTTTCATGTTTCATTATGTTCCTTTTAGGCTTTTCATTGTCATTTTTCCTGTATGCCATTGAGTGTATATGTTTAGTCACGTAAGTAAGTAAAGTAAAGGTTCCTTTCACGCCTTGCTAGATGTATGGGGAATATGGTGTTAGTGAGCATATTTTTCTATAACCACGACACATTTTTGGTTGATGTGGTCGGTATCACGCCAGGCTGACTTTATCTCCCTGAAAAATCTCTGGTACCCATTTTTAGAGGCTGGGTGAACCCCGGAGCCTTGTCAGTCCGAAAAAAAAATCTGCCACTGCTGGGGATCGAACCTGGACTCATCTAATCAGGAAGTGAGCACACTAACCACTCAGCCACCGAGGCATGTAGCTAATTTTTTTTTTTTTAATAGTTTTTTGTGCGAGAACATCAGTGGTTATTTTATTACATTAACCCATATCTTATCCAACTTTTGATAAGTAATTCTTTATCACTTGGCTTTGTTTAAGATTGGCATAAAAAAAAACACATAGTTTTATTGCATACCTTCCAGCCATACACCAGCAAAGAGGCATTATCATTAATAGATGAAACAGTGCTCGTGTCTAGGGGCACTGTGTACAAAAGTTACCGTGTTCAACACTCTGGCTGATGCCTAATTTTGTAATTGGCTATTTCTCTCTTTGCCCAGTCCTTACATTTCTGTAGATGTAGCTTTGGTTGTCATTTAATTTATTAAATAAAATCAATGCCTGAACTTTCATTCAGTTTGTGTTACACATTCTATCTTGATGTTTATTGTGAGCCATAAGTAATCTTATTCTCTCTCTCTCTCTCTCTCTCTCTCTCTCTCTCTCTCTCTCTCTCTCTCTCTCTCTCTCTCTCTCTCTCTCTCTCTCTCTCTCTCTCTCATTTCACGCTCACTCTTATTTTCTCTCTCACATGAACACTCATACAATATCTCTGCTAATTAACTATTTGTTTTTCTATTTTTCATATATTTATTTAATTAACAGTTATGACTGTCTTTCTGACATATAACATTTCATTTTGAGTACAAAACTTTACCTCATTGTGATATGTTGACTGAAACAACAATTATTTTTTGTTTGAAAGAGGTCTTGACAAATTACAGTACATCCCTAAAAGTTATACAAGTTTGGTATTAAAGTTTTGTCAGACTTCAGAATAAACTATATTGTTATGGTGGGGGTGTTATGATTAATATAAATATTAATAACTATGGTACATGACTGACCATTTTAAGACAGATAAAGGGTCATGGTGAAGTAGTGAAAATGGAGATTACTGGGTCCTTAAGACTTTCTTCTTGAACAAAGAAACCACATGACTAAAAGAGCGGGAAGAATAGTTATCAAGGGACACAGATACCTAGATAGGTTGATTAAAAGATCTGCGGCTGTCATCAGAGAAGGTAGGGAGCTGAGTGAGAGAACTTTCTGCAAGAGGGTAGCATCTAGAATAGAGTAGAGTTAGTAATCAGGAATTTATTGAAGTGCACAGAACCCATACGAGTTAGTTGAAGTTATTAAGTAAGAGAATAGTATTTTTGTCTACACCAGACTATAAAAGGAAGTAGGCAATCCCAGTAAGATTATATAGAACACGACTGTTAGCACTTGTTAGTAGAATTTAAAATGACTATGATTTTGCTGGTCAGTATCACACATTATGTTGTTTTGATGTCTTCTGTTATTAAAGAACGGAGACTAAGCGGAGTTCACTAGTTGCCACCGACCTTTCTACATTAGAGTTGAGTTACTGTCTTCACTAGTTCACTAGTTGCCACTGACTTTTCTACATTAGAGTTGAGTTACTGTCTTCATTGTCAATATCGATGTTGTGTTTACTGAAGTGACATATCCAGAACCTGACTTACTCTGAGTGATCCTGGAAGAGAGTTATACTCTGTAAATTGTTGGACAATGCAGAATAATCACACCTCTGAACAGTTTGGTATTGACAATGATTACATGTGAAGTGAAAACTATGGTTCTGCCCTACACAAAGTCGGTTAGATACTTCACATCCTCAAGTCTCATAAGTAACATTGTGAAGTACACTATACGACAACATCATTGACTCTTCAAGAGTGGTGTCGAGAGAACACAAGCCTCAACAAGAGAAGATCATACATGTTTTGTTCATGTCAAAGCGGTGGGACTAACCCTCACAATTGATGTTGTGAACAACAACGTTACAATTGGTGGCGTAACTCTCTAGTGGTGTACACACATTGACCTCCATTCAGTCCACCCTACTTTAAATGCCTTGACCACGTTAACATTCTTGGTACATTTTTGTGTCATGTCATTCAACATCCCTATATTTGGTGCACATGGCAACAACGAAACAGCTTTAATATATCATTTGCAAATGCAAGATGGAAAATTTATAAGTGATGTGGAGGATGCAACTATGAAATCTATTTAATTACTGAAAAATTAGAATGTTAATATTCGTAGGAGGCCTGTGTAGTAGGGTCTCATAGATTGTGGTTACAATTAAAAGCTCAAGAAATCAAGTGGTTTTGACTAAAGCTTCTATTTTATTAAATAATTAGTTTTATAATGCCAGTTTCTAATAAGATAATCTTTCTCTCTTGCATTCACCCGATGACTAAAAGAATAGTTGAACTCCTGAATAATAATGTTTTACAGATACCGATTTAAGCTATCTCTCTTCATCATTTGCCTTTAAAAGGACATTAAGTACATGTAAATGTGTTGTATTGCTATTTGCAGTAAAAACTGTCATGTTTGCATCTTTAGGTTCAACTGTCTTTGGCATGGCATTTATGAGTTCTAAGTTGCCTTCCCTCTCAATCCCTACTACTTGACCAGACTAATCTGGTTAGTATGCTACTAGAGGCACCACGAAGAGGTGGAGTAGGATTTAGATGGTTCTGGTTCACCAATCCTGGCATAGATGATCAGTTTTGAGTCGCTGACAGCAATCAACTCTGTTGCTGTATGGGCATATTGTCTCCACTATTAAGATAATGAAAATAAAACCAATCCTTGAAATAATTACTGTATTAATAGCTGTTTTTGTTGAATTTAATTTTGTGTTGTGGTAGTGCATACTCTTGTTGGAGTAATTCATCACGCCTTCTTTTACAAGTAGGTTGACCTGAAAGTTATTCATCTTGGGTATTGTTTACTGTTTAAATACTTATTATTGTTTTGTATTGTTTACAGCCTCACGTGCGAAGATGTCAACTCGCAATGCAATATCCAAAATTAGAGGTCAGGAGCAGAAAATTTTGTACCCACAACCAGAAGGTACACTTGGAGACTACATGGTGAAACATGGCACTGACCTCGGAGATGACTCATTATTTGGTCAGTTTGATTAAGTTGTATCATTACATACCAAAGAAAACCTAATTTCCATCTGTTTTCTATAGTAGTGCAAACACTGTATCCCTTGTATACAAGTATGCTTTGGGAAGTTAGGTTTTCTATAATTAATGAGATTTTTTTTAGATTAAATTCTATTAGATCACTATCATGGATATCTTTACTTTGATTTTTGTCTTTACAACATTAATCCTTATTTTTTGTTTCATACTGTTTTTTCTGTGCTATTATTTTTTTCTTTCTAAAGTGTTTCATATCATACAAGGCTGGCTGTGTTCTGTCGCCGGATTTGTTTTCACTTTACAACGAACATATTATGAGATCAATAGTAGACAAAAAAGGAATTGAAGTCAATGGTCACAACATAAATAAGTTACGATATGCAGATGACACAGTCTTAATAGCAGAGACAGAGAATGAACTAAAAGAAATGATAGACATAATAGTAAAAGAAAGCAACAAGAAAGGTCTCAGTCTGAATAGTAAGAAAACAGAAGTAATGGTTATATCGAAGAAACAGTCATCACCAGCATGCAGCATAAAAATAAACAGGACAAATTTGAAACAAGTGCAGCGCGTCAAATACTTGGGCACAATAATAACATTGGATGGAAGATGCACCACAGAAATAAAAAGCAGAATAGCTAAGGCCAAAATAGCATTTCAGAAAATGAAAAATATCTTATGCAACAAATCTATGTCAATAGAAATGAGAAAGAGAGTTCATCGGTGCTATATAGAACCAATTCTGACATATGGAAGTGAATCATGGACAGTAGACAAACAAATGAAAAGACGATTAGAGGCCACAGAGATGGGATTTCTCAGAAGAATGTTGAAAGTTCCCTGGACAGCTAAAAAGACCAATGAGGAAGTTCTCAAAGAGGCCAACACAAAAAGGGAGCTCATAAAAAACATCAGAAAGAAACAAACAAACATTTTTCGGGCACATCAGGAGAAGAGGAATGTTGGAATACTTGGTCAACTGGCAAAATAAAAAGAAAGAGAGATCACAGATGACAAAGAGAGAAAATACTGGATAACTTGGTGTCATGGCATGGAAAACAGTCAACAACAGAACTGATATGATGCACTGTAGATAAAAGATTGCGGAAGGACATGATCGCCCGTTATGGCACATGATGAATGAATGAATTATAAACAATTTAGCTGGTCCGGTAGTGGACATCATTCTTTAAGTTGCCAATATGAAGGTTTCTCTGTATCTTTTTTGTTGCATGCCTCAATGAGCGTAGTCTGTAAGATGTCTTTAGTGAATTGGGCTCATCATCTTTTATGTCATCACCATGTCTTTTGCTTATCATCTTTTAAAGCATTCCCTTCGCATTGTCCAGGAATTGTATCATTGATGATTGATCTTTCTAGGCCTCTGTGATGTTATTTATTCAACACCAAATATAAATGCAGGTTTTGGCACAATAATTTTTTTTTTTCAACCATACCATGGTTGACAACTACAAATTGAAATGTAGTTTGATTAATTTTTATATACATTTTCACCAGTAGAGAAGATTGGCTAAGTTGATGGACCATGGGAAAAGCATGGAGAGAACTTTTTAAATGCATGATGATGCCAACCACCAACCCATGACAAGTGGGTTACAAACCTAAAAAGAAGAGACCAAAACCAGCATCTTGAGTAGAACCAGTCATGTACCACTGAACAGCCACATCAATAGAATACAATGAAATGAATCTTCAGCATGTCCACTCTGTGAACACCCATATGAAACAGTAGAACAGCACCTTTTTGAATTTCCAACACTCACTTATATCAGAGCGACTCTACTTCTTCAAAGACCTGATAAGTGTCAACCACTTTTTTTCCTATTTTTTTCACATGGAAGCCGTGTGCTCAGGTGTCCCTCACCATACAGGCAGATATTCTCTGACTTCAGAGGTACTTCCATATTGTCATAAAGAGTTCTAATGTTTTGGGTAGATTTTTTTAAAACTATTAATTTTTCCCAGGAAGCGGCCATTTTTGGCCTACTCTTTTCGATTTCAAACTACTAAGGGTTCTTTAACCTTTACGTGTCAGTGCACATAGGATATCCTGGTTTTTTTTTTCGCTGTTATCCAAGAAGGGTAGACATCAAATCTCACTACCTAGAGACCAGGGGATAGTAAAGCCATGAAGAAACCAAGGATTCAAATTTTTTTCTCTGATATTTTCCACCAACAAAGGTAGGAATTGAATCCGGGATCTTCTTTATCCTGAGACCAACGTCTTAACTCTAGACCACCCTGGTCCCCATAATGAATATTGGATAAGATAGACAACTCAGAACGACATTGCAGATGTAGATAATACTTCAGACAAACGAAAGATAGATAGTAGATAGACAACTCAACACAGATAGATTGACCAGAGGAATGCTTTTGGTTGATTAGATAGAAACTAACTCTGGATCATATTAAATTAAAATATTATGAGATAATTTATTTATATTAGAGCTTTATACTACATGTGAGGGAGCCGCGATAGCTCAGTGGTTAGTGAACTGGACTACCACGGACAAGGGGTAGGGTTCGATCCCAACCGACGGCTTCCGGGTTCACCCAGCCTTAAATGGGTACTGGATTTTTTTCTGGGAAAGTAAAGCAGCATGGGCGTAATACTGACCACATTACCCCAAAAATCATGTGCTGAAGGTCTGTAAAATAAAAGGTCACTAACACCATATTTCCCTATGCGCCACTTGGCGTGGCGGAGGTACTTTACTTTACTTTTTTATACTACATGTGTTGCAAGAACTAATATTGGACTGGTTGATGAATTTGAGTTAACAGTGGGAATGTGACTGAGTTTGAGGATTAGCATAATTGCTTTTCAACATATTTATGAACAGAATAACATAAGAAAGAAACTATGAAGATAAAATAATTCTTGAATGTGAAGCTCTCAGTAAATACAAATGACTAACATGTAAATTTCTGTCATTCTTCTGTTATCAGTGTTAAATATAACTCATGTCTTTGGAACAAGAAATAAAGAGACATGACTCTTGTAATGAACAGTCTTGACAAAGGTGTAATTAATGTTACTGTGACAATAAAATGGCTATAGAAATGTGGTTTTACAGAGGAGTGTTGAAAATACCATGGTCAGCTAAGAAGAGTAATGAAAATGTTCTGAAAGAGGCCAAAGCAAAAAGAGAGCTAATTTCCAATATTGGGAAGAAACAATCTTCATTTTTTGGTTGTGCAATGAGAAGGGAACAGCTGGAATATATTGTAACAACTGGGAAAGTTGAGGGACTAAGAGATAGAGGGATGCAAAGAGAAAAGATACCAGACAGCTTAAGAGAATGGCTAGGCAGAAGGTCAACAACAGAAATGATAAATAACTGTCAAGATCAAAAGTTGTGGAGAGACATGATCACCTATGCCAGCAGGCATGGTACTTGATGATGATGACGACAATAAAAACCGTCTGAGAGATAAGATCAGAATTGAAAAGTTACAAAAAAGACTAGGAACGGAACCAACTATTGAATATATAAAGCGACAAAGATCAAGTGGTTTGGGCAAATTATAAGACATAAGAAAAAATCTAATATGAGTTACCAATACCAACAAACGATATGAGAACACCTCATCAAGAGGCCAATCAAGAAGAAGGTGGATAAATGGAATACTAGAACACTTGGATGTATAACAGCAGAAGAGGCCAATAGAAAAGCAAGAAACTGTGAAATATATCTCCCCTTGACGTCAAAAGGCAAATGAGTAAGGAAAGCAAGAAAGACAATTAAACAAATTTATAATAAATGATGACATAAGAAAAGGTCATTGGCACTATACTGCATAAAATACATAGAAAGATAGAAGATACAGTGCTTCAACAATCTCTTGAGAATCTTCAGAGCTCAAGGATGACCAAGAGTTAGATCTCCACCATAATATCATAGAAATCTTATATAGGGATGTAGAGTAAGAACTTCTCATGGTAGAAAACTGCAGTTCTCCACATTTTATAATATTTACGTAGAGAAGATAAAAAGTTATAAGTAAGTAACCACTCTTGATATTTAAGAATATAATGATAATACCATAATATCATGTTTCATTAAATATATAATGTTTCATTTGCTTAATAACTGTTATGTTATCACAGGAGGTTGTTTGATTGAGGCTGGAGAATCATTTAAACATTTGGCAGAGATCAAGTATAACTTAGAGGACAACGTGAAGCAAAATTTTATTGAACCATTGAATCAGCTACAGAATAAGGATCTGAAAGAAGTCAATGTAAGAGTTGTGTGTGTGCTGTATAATATAGCTTTTGTGTAGTACTCTTTCTTGATATTTCATTTGATCTCATTGTTGATTCTTTAAAATTATAAATGATGTCATGAGAGAGGCTGGGCATTTAATTAATACTAAACCACATAACAGAGACAACAAATGAAATGATTTGCTCATATGGAAAGAATGCCAGCAGATTCCATACTGTACACAACAAATATTAAAGAATGGATGGAAGAAGAGCAGTGGTAGGCTCCAGAGTAAGAGGGACTGACGACATATGATAAATTTTACAACACCACCAGTTGACAATGGCTGAAGCTGCAAATGCATATTGACAGAGCTGACTGGGTCAACACAATTTCAGCTTTCTGACTGCGAAACCCTCAGCTCCAGGCGAAACTGAGGCTTTCATTGAGACCTCAGATATGGGCCTGGCAACTGATAAGCCAGCATTTAGCTTTTGCCAGGAGGCCCCAATCATGGTACCTGGCCAGAAAGCTTTGTGAAGCACTGGCAAACATGGGCCTCATAGCTGGAAAATGTTGCCAATGCAGATAAATGAATAAACACATTCCATTTGCTTCTCATGCTCACCTAATATTGTTGAGAGTATTGAGTTGTTTTTTGGTCCCTCATGAGAAGTTTGTGCCCTGTGCCCCCACAAATTCAAGAAAAATGACAACAAACTTGTGTGTTTTTTGTTTAAAAAAAAGAAAGCTATACTCTGTGTACATGTTAACCTATGACTGGCTGTGCTCCTTAATTGTATCAATTGTTTTTTAAGTGGTAGTTCTTCCAAAGTGTAATTGTTAACTACAGTGATCAGTGTGTTTGCAGTGTTTAACAAAACAAAAAAAATTTTTTTTTTGAGTTATCAAAAATGTTTTAAATTCCTCTGTAAATAATTTGAACATTTGTGATCATTTCAAACAGAGGGCACTGAGTGGTTCTAGAGATAAGATGTTGGCCTCAGACTGAGTGGTCTAGAGATAAGATGTTGGCCTCAGACTGAGTGGTTCTAGAGATAATATGTTGGCCTCAGACTGATTGGTCTAGAGATAAGATGTTGGCCTCAGACTGAGTGGTCTAGAGATAAGATGTTGGCCTCAGACTGAGTGGTCTAGAGATAAGATGTTGGCCTCAGACTGAGTGGTCTAGAGATAAGATGTTGGCCTCAGGGTAAGAAGGTCCTGGGTTCAATTCTCACCATGGGCGGTGGTAAATAAAAAAAAATATAATCCATGACTTTATCCTCCCCTGGTCTCTTGGTAGTGAGATCCAATGTCTAGCCAGAAAATGGTGAAAATCAGGAGGTCCCTTGTGCATTCTGCTCATGTTCATGCACAACCCTTGGCAGTTTAAAAATTGAAAAGAGTAGGCCAAAAAAATTGGCCATTCCCCAGGCAAAATTAATAAGGGAAAAAATATCTGCCTAAAACATTAAAACTCTTGATAATAAAAAATATGAAAGTACCTCTGAAGTTGGAGAATATCTGCCTGTTAGACGGGGGACACCTGAGCACATGGCTGCCAGTGTGAAAAATAGGGAAAAGTGATATTCACACAAAAGTACCTCAGGATTTCGCTAAAGATATAAAGCTGGCGAACACAAAGAAAAAAAACATGTCAAACAGAGGTGCAAGTGATACTGCTGGTCTTATTCTTATCTCTGGTGATTAAAATTAGCTGCAAAATTGGTACAAAATATGCACTGAAACACATTTTCCAGGTTTCTGTGTGTATTAACCATTTGAAAATAGAACACTCACAAACTACATGTACATACTACAATCATGCTTTATATTTTATTTTTTTTTTATTTTTAATATTATATAGCATAAATAAATAATCTGAAATAAGAATACACCTTTACTCTATAATCACAGTGCTTCATGTTTATAGAGAAAGGTTGAGGGTACCTGTTGTGGTTTCTGGGAAATATGTATGTATTCATATTGTTTTACAAGCATCATCATATTTATGGATGATGTGGCCTGTATTATGCCAGAGAACTCAGGTTTCCCCAGAGAAAATATCTAGCACCCATTTTGATGAGGTGGATGAATCCCAAAGCTATGCCTGTCTTAAACAAAATTGTGCCCATTTGGGAATTTCAGCCTGATATATTTGTTTAGCAGATAAACACACTAGTCACTAGTTTCATGTTTACAGTGTGTTAAAGTATAAAATATGAAGCTTTTAATTATTACTCAATAATCATGGATCTTTCTTCTCAACCCAGCATCATCGCAAAAAGATGTCAGGCAGAAGGTTAGACTTCGATTGTAAGAAGCGAAAAAAGGAAAAAGGTGAGCTGAAGAAAAAGCTTTAGAAACTAAAATTTATTATCCTAAAGTTTAGACTTTGACATTATTATCTGCTGCTTTGGTTCATAAAAAATTAAAAAAGCATAACATTGTTAGTTTTATCTGACGAGTGTTTGTTTATTCCCAGCTCACAATCATAGTGGATGATTGTTCGAAATCTGTTTTCTTCTTGATTAAGAGTTAGGTAACTTTTTACAATTTTTATCCAAAATCTATTGGTATTAACCATTTTGGTTAATGGTTATGGAAGGCCTCGGTATCACTTCAAACGAATTAAAATCCATAATTGCTCAACTGCAGTGCCAGTGGAATCATCCAAATTAATGTCTCATCTCCCAAACAAAGAAAGGTAAAGATTAATCATTCCAATGCTAAACCACTGCACTATTTGCATTCCTGTATTCCTAAGACAGGGGGAAAAACTCAGTACAAATAACAGCATAATGATTTTGTAAAATTAATATTAACAAAGCTGTTATTTTTCCAGTACCACCCAAATTTGACATGACAAAAGAAAAATGGGCAAAGTTTAAAATCAAACTAAAACTAATTTAAAGGAATGGTTCAGGTGTTTTAATTCTACTCTCAGATATGAAGCAAACCACACAAAAAACACAAGTTAATCATGTTCATGGACTTACCACACATTATTCCATCAATTTATCCTGTTGCTTCAGATTGAGTCGAAATATTCCATACAAACATCACTGTCATGTTTCCAGCACACAAATCTATTAACCCTTAATTATGATACCTATCTGTAACTATCCCAGTTATTGTATGGCCCTTTTCGTCTTGTCAGACGGTCTAGTGGAGGCTATTGCGTATTTTTTTGAGGTATTGTTTTTACCGAACAGCTTCTCTCGTGGCTAATTCTACCAATGTTTGACAAACACACGCGGTCACATAATGAACAGGTCAGGCTCGCTGGTCCACAGGGTTTACCATCCTTTTTCATGAGTCTCTTCTCTTCTAAGTCCTGTCTTAGAACAGTCTCAAATGTTGTTATACCGTTCCTTATACGTGCTCTCCATGATGTGCGATCACTTGCCAGATGTTGCCAGTCGTTTTCACAGATGGAGAAGTCTTTCAGAGATGATTTGCAGATATCTCTATATCGTAGTTTAGGTCTGCCGATTTGTCGTTTTCCGTGTTTTAGCTCGCCATATAGTATTTGCCTAGGAATGCGTTTTTCTTCCATCCGTTGGACATGCCCCAGCCATCTTAGCCTTCGACTTCTGAGCATCGACATGATTGTTAGGGTCTTAGCACGTTGCAGGACAGTTAAGTTGGTTATTTTGTCCTGCCATTTGATGTGCATTATTTTGCGGAGACATCGCATGTGGAAGACATTTAGTCTTTTTTCCTGGTTTGAGTATGTTGTCCAGGTTTCGGATCCATATAATAGTGTGCTAAGCACACAAGTTTGATATATTAAGAGTTTAGTCTTTTGAGTTAGTTTCGTGTTGTTCCATGCCCTTTTTGTGAGTTTGCCGAAGGTCGTAGCTGCCTTACCAATTCGACAGTTTATTTCTTCATCAAGAGAGATGGTTTGCGTAACTGTGGATCCAAGATATGTAAATTTCTGTACTGATTCTAGTGGGCAGTCTTTTAGAGTAATAGATATAGGTTTGAAGTCACCTTGATTTAGTATTACTGTCTTCTGAACATTAATTGACAGTGAAAGAAGGTCGCATGCTTTATCCAGGTTGTTGATCAGCGACTGTAGGGTGGCCTCACTATGAGCGACTAGGGCTGCATCGTCAGCAAATAAAAATTCTTTAAGTAGGGCAACATTTGTTTTGGTTTTTGCTCTTAGTCGTGCTAGGTTGAACAGTGAGCCATCTGGTCTAGTGCGAATGTAAATATCTCCTGAGCTGTTTTCGAAGGTGTAATTTAGGAGGGCAGCAAAAAATATACCAAAAAGGGTGGGGGCGAGGACACATCCCTGTTTCACTCCTTTGTTGACTTTGAAATTCTCTGATGGACTCCCATCAAAATGGACTTTGCCATTCATGTCTTCATGGAAGGAAATTATCAGCCTAAGTAATTTAGGAGGGCAGCCTATGCCTTCTAACACCTTGTAGAGACCATCTCTGTTTACTGTGTCGAATGCCTTTGTGAGATCCACAAAGGCAATATAGAGCGGCATATTTTGTTCCCGACATTTTTCCTGCAGTTGTCTAAGATCTAATCCCAGTTATGATACTATAGTAAAAATTACTACCACGTAAATGTAACAGTAGGTGCTCTAAACATAGTATTTTCTCTGAACTTTCGACACACATCCATGTGCTTACACTAGGCAAAACACGGGGACTCGAAATTCCTGACTCAGGTTGACTTATGACCTGAGTTTCACCTCATGAACCGGACGTGTTACAATGACTATTAATATGGTTGCTGTAAGTCGTCTGTCAGTATGTTCGGTGACCGCTTAGCATTATTTGCTGTGTTTCCCGAATCACAAAGGGTTGTTTGATGTCTGATGACAGCCGAGGTCATTTCCCTAATCACAGTGAAAAAGGAAAACAACCAATTCCTTGAAAATTAGCTTTTTTTTTTTCTTTCGCATTAAACAATGTATTTCATGATCTAAAAAAAATATCCAACTGCAATGGAAACAAATTAAACACTCAGGGGTCACAGGAAGTAGTAATTAGGAAGGTACACTGAGTCCTGAGTCTTTAAAAAAATGCATTTGGGAACAAAACTCAGATCTGCTTAGTCAGTATATCACTTTTTTGCTACCATGGCTTTTTCTGATTCTAATGTTTTGCAAAATCATCTCATTGATATGATCATGTGGTTTGATCAAGGAGGATTTAATTTGATAAAAGTTAGAATTTATTGTTGGTAGGTAAATTTTGCGTGTGTGTGAAATAGAGCGAGAATGAGAAAATAAGATGTGAATGCTTGATGTCCTCACAAATGATGTATTTGCAAATTTTAGTTCTCATTACCACCAAAATGTTCACTTCTGCCCCATCTGTCGTAAGTCAGCCCTGATTCCAGACTGCAGTATAAGCCTTCCCCGAGGTACTTTAATAGAGAACAATGATAGTGTAGACCTCATTGACACTAAAGACGAAGAACAGAGACTTTGTCAAATATGCATATGATTTGTCCAAATATATTTGTAAAATTATCCAAATTATACTTGATTTGTGCTTTCACATCATGGTAGCACATTGAAACAAATTCTGCCGAAATACACTTTTTAATCCAGTTTTTAGCGATTTAGCTATGGATCATGTATTTTCTTAATAACATCTTGTAATTATAGAATTATTATACCACCATTTTAATTTAAATATTAATTATATTAACATGTTGCCTTTTACTTTTGTTTCATGTTCTGAATCACTCAATTATAGGAGGTAAGGTTTTTCTATATTTCTTTTTTGTGAAACTTATTTAAAGTATTCACTTTTTTCCTTTTTTTATTTGTTAGGTTTCCTTAACATGTAGATATACAAACTAAAATATTTTAAAATTTAGAAAATATAAAAATTATTTCAGCTCACCACACCTTTTTCTCCTCTAATACTTTTTTGTATTGTGTATGTGTTGTTTGTTGTCTCTAAATATATACAAATTTGTACTCAAACATTGATTTTTATAGTTGTTTGAATCCAATGTGGTCCTGTCTAAATCCAGTGTGGTCCTCTGCTAATGTGTTAAACATTAATTAGTTTCTTTAATGCTTGAAACATATAATAGTTGCTGCAACTTTTGGTTGATATTTTTAATTGAGCATTCAGCTGTGAATTTAATAGATCATATTGCTACATTTAACAATATCTATCACCAAATGTTCTTTATCTTTACACAAACACGCACACTCATACTCTCACCTTCTACTCTGTCTCGCACATTCTAATCAAGTTGTATCTTGTTATGTTGTTTTCTGAGTATTAATTTCACCCATTTCCACTGGCTCTATATATAGTTTCATGCTGTGCCAATTGAAGATTTATGCCGTGACAGGAATATGTACTTATTATTGTTTCTAATTTTAATGTGAGCAACAAAGAATATATGATCTTCATAGACTTTATAAATAATGTGTTAGATTCAGTAAATAAACAAAAATATTAACCTTTTGAGAATGGTGCTTTTAGTTGCAAAATATGTTTTATTACAGTGAGTGTTCTATGTAAATTTGTGTTTTTTTTTTTAGAACTACAATATCTGTTTCTTCATCTTAAAGAGTTTGTGTTGAAGTTAATTAAAATTTTGGATGATCAGCAGCACAAGATAACATATTACAGCACAGATAATAATACTTTATGTGACTTTCACGCTATCATATCATTTATTCACCATTTCCTTGGATGTTCAACACAGCTGAGAGCATTACTAAAATATGCTTTGGTCTTTAAAAAAAAGAGGCTGCGATAAGTATCAGTGTATTAATTATTTTACATTTGTCTGGTACCTTAGCACATTGATAAAGATTTCTTACATATCTTTTCTTTTTACTTTTTTTTAATCTGAAAGCTTTGATACAGATTTATGTTTACACCACTTCATATTCATCTTATTACTATTACAGCACATTATGATAATATATTTATCTTTTAATAATCTGATTTTTGTTAGCATTGATGAAGACATGTGCTCTTTACCTAGCTATTTCTTAACACATTCCCTACCAAGGAGTTTAACACGCTGTGCCCGTGCTGCTTTTTGGAATTTTTTTTTTTTAATTTGAAATAACAGTGATAGAATAATTAAAATTGATCTAAAACATGTATTTTATTGGGATAATTTATTCACAAAGTCAAAAAAGCGTGTTAAAAGAAAATTTACAAGGCATCAGCGCAAATAAATTGGAAAAACATTGATAAATTAAAAGCCGCAAATCACGGCTTTACATTACCCCAAAAAATCATGTGCTGAAGGTCTGTAAAATATAGGGTCACTAACACCATATTTCCCTATACGCCACTTGGCGTGACGGGGGTTTTTTACTTTTTAAATCACGGCTTTTGGACTTAGTGCACCAGACAAGAAAGCTGCAATTTGCTGCTTGTGGTACAGAATGTGTTAAAACATTATTGAAGATACATCTTTTCATCTTCTGATTTATCTACATATCGCTTCATATTCATAATACATTGCTAATACGTCTGAGTGATAAAATAGGTATTTTCTAATTTCTTTGCAGTATACCTAATGTAATACAGTAATTTATACTTCATGTCCATTTATTATAGAACTTTCTCACACATACACTCAAAGTTCCCTGAGTAGCTGGGTTTGGAGATGAATAAGATCAAATAAAATGCTAACACTTTGTAACTTATCAGTATTTTGTAGCAGTAAGTAAAAGTAAAGTAAAGAGCCCCATCACGCCAAGTGGCGTATAGGAAATATGGTGTTAGTGACCATTAATTTTACAGACCTTCAGCACATGATTTTTGAGGTAATGTGGTTGGTATTACGCCCGTGCCGCTTTACTTTCCTAGAAAAAAATCTGGTACCCATTAAAGGTTGGGTGAACCTGGAAGCCGTCGGTTGGACCCTACTTCTTGTCCTTTGTAGTCCAGTTCACTAACCACTGAGTTATTGCGGCTCCAATTTTATAGCAGTATATTTGCTGATTCATTACATTTGTAACTAGACTGTTTCATTATCATGGAATTTTATTTGCAGTACATACAATAATCACACATTTCATCCTTTAGAGTTTTTCAGAGCAACTGTCACAACTAGGGTAACTTATTAGATTACAAATTTTTTAGAAGAATGCTGACCATATAGTAGCTAACAATTGTATTCTAAATTTATATATGTACATTAGTGTTCCATTATTTAAATTAATTATCTTTCTTACTCTTTCAGTTTGTCTCTCTGTTTATCTTTCACTCAATTAATGCAATGTATTAATTATAGTTCAAGTACTAAAAATAAAAAACTCATGCACTTAGTGCCTTGAGCATAAAATAGTGTCAGGAACAATATAGAGACAATACCCATTCACATTTTCAAATACTATATATTTGAAACATTCAGAAATACCATTCATATATATCACATTTTAAAAGCAATCTGACCATGTGATTACTTTTTTTCCCCCCGTATGGAAGCTTTTTATCAATGCAACGGAAGAGATTTCAAAGACCAAATTTGTCATGGTTTTAAGAATGAATCTACATATTTATATTTATCTAACATATAACATGTTATATATTAAATTTTTAAATAATTTCATAAGAAATTAGATTTCACCAATTTCAAGATGATATAAGACATGTAAAAGGAATATGGTTTGATGACGGTTCACACTAATCAAATTGAAAGTGATGCACTATGTGGCGAAACATATGTGGCCGAAATCAGCATGGCGCACAGTGCAGCGAAATGTACGGAAAGAGTTAAATCAGTAATAATCATTTCTTATCTTTATCATGTTGAAAATATATTTAAAGAATAAAAAAAATATGGTACAAAATAATGATGTAAGTCAATAGCATAGGTTGATAAATTGGTTATAGACAAAGTAGACATACTGGGTGGCACAGGCATCATAATTTAGATGAGTTCAGTCACTTGTTAGAACTAAAATATGACATTTGCTGTAATTGGAAATAAAGTGTGGCAAGGAAAGAAAGGACAAAATGTTGATGAAATTGATAGCAGAATGTATTTTAACTTACAAGATACTGAAACCATTAACTTACTTGCCCTTAATCTTCTGCTAAAAAGGACTGAGCACTTTTGGGGCAACCTGACTATAATGTGATCAGTTCTGCAAACTATTAAAGAGCAGTAACTTGATTTTATGTTCAATTTAAGTATCTATTTTGTGCAAGATATGCAAGCAGTATGAACAAATGACATTTGATAGCATTTTACTGCAGCTCACTCCTTACAAAATGTGCAACAATTTCATGTTGATGCACTGATTATCATTTTTTGTTAGATTTTTCCACAAAACATTTTCAGTTGTAAAGTTGCAAAAAAAAGAGCAATTCTTTTAGTGAAAATAAACTTTATAATATTGTATTTTATATACTAGTTTTGTTAACACACCCTGTATCTCGCCCATAATATATGCCAACATTTAACGTAAGTATTGTTGCATGTTTATAACTGGTAGCACAGTGAAACAGTTTAGTGTTGATAGCAGAGTAATTTCTCCTATGTATGTTTTTATATTTCATGTTTCTTATTTGTGAAGATTGTTTTATTTTTTTGCACTCAAACTTGTTTTATTATTACTTTTATAAGTAGTCTTATATTGCTGTGTCTTAATTAATGTTCAATATTTTCATGTCTTAAATTCTAGCTGCTGGAGGTAGTATTAAGTCTCGTATTTCATATTTTGCTTTTTTTAAATGTTTGCAGATTTTTTTTTTTTGTGGTCCATTTTCTGATACATTCAAGATTTGCTTTTTTATGAATTAGTTGCATGTGCTTCATTATTAAGCAAGAAACTTAACATAATATTTATTCCAACTATTTGCATGCACATTTATGAATCTTCAATACTCCACAATGATTGCAGCCAAATTATCATGTGGATGGTAAAACTTATATTTAGCATGTAAAAGACATTAGTCAAGCCTCATTTTTACACCAGTAGTTTGGTCTTTTTTTCTTGAAATAATTGTAATCGTAGTGTGTTCTAATATATTAAACCCTGCATGCTTAGCTCATTCCTGTATGGTTCTGAAATTTGGATATTCTATTCAAGGATTTAGGAGATAGTAAACAGTTTCAAGGCATGCTGCCATAGAAAAATAATGAACTTCATAGAGCAGGACAAATAAACCAACTCTTATGATCTGCAGCGTTCTAGTCTTCCATCCATTTGACAACATTTAAAAGTTGAAATTAGGTGTCTGGAATACGTTAGAAGAATGCACAATAAATGCATTCCAATGCAAATATTATATGAAGAGCTTTTAGGTGGGAAATGGGATAACAAATTAGATACAAGGGTATCTGCAAGGCATAACAACAGGGTAAAGCTTGCAGTTGATCACTGGCACATGGAGAGATTTATAAAAAATGAAATTTTTAAAATGAAATTAAATCAAAGTTAGAAGAAAAAGAGAAAAGAGGTGAGACCCTTTACAGCTTTGTTCATTCTGTAGGTGGACTTGCCTTTTCAAAACTACTTGGCAAAAAATGTTGAGTAGTTACAGTTGAAGACAGCCATCTGCGTGTATCCAACCACCTATGAAGACACGTAAAGGCCATTTATCTACATACCTTCCATATATTTTTTTAGGTGAACCTGTGCACCAGACCAAAAAAACCCAACCAAATGGGGGAAAAAACATAAATGTCAATATGCAAATAATAATAATAAATATTAGAAATCATATTAATAATGCTAATTAATAGTTTCTGCAAGAAGTTCCAACTTGGCAACTGGACATGACATTTTCATGGTAATCATCAGATCTCTTTCAAATTTTGATTTTATATTATGTTTACTTTAAGTTAGTGCTAAATTCAAAAATCTATTTTATTTTTAATATTATCCAGTAAATAAATTATTAGACATTTTAAATTGCTGAGCTATTGACAGGAGTGAGCAATTTGACTATCAATGAGTATGACTGGTGCCTTGCGTTCCTCTTAGTGGAGATTAGTTTGTTCCTTTTCTTTAAAAATTATTATTTTCTTTTTATGCAAATTAATATGCAGATGACTTAAATTTTGTTAAAATAAACTTAAAATTGTTTTTGTCAGTTCTTTTTAACATATTTAAATGGATACTGAATTTAAAAATTCATTGTTTTTAGTTTTGTACTAGTAAATTCCGTCATCTGCAAGATTTGAACCTACGCAGGAAAAATCCCAATGGATTTTAAGTCCATCACCTTAACCACTCGGCCATGACGGCATTTGTCCGTGTGTTACCGGGGCCTCATTATGAGGGAAGTAAAGAATATTGACACTGTGACCTTCCAGGCATTTCATAAGAAGCGACTAAGGAGGTTGGTTGATCGATGGCTTGACAAGCTGTCATTGTAAAAAGTATTGTTATGGAAACAGATTTTAGAAGCAGTGATCTCTGCAATATGTGCCATTTTGGCATGCAAGGTTTCTGTTTTTGAGATTGTGGTTCTGCCCTATGTGCCGTCTTCAGCTCGAAAGGACAATAGATAGACTAGTAAATTAATAATTTATAAAATATTGAAAGAAGCATACCTATTGCATTCAATTGTGGATCCAATATCTTGAAATTTTGAAAACTACCATGCCACAGTGATTTTGTCAAAACTCTATAAAATGCTTTCACCCTCTTGGAACACATTGGTTTACTGGTGTATATCTATTATCTTTGTCTTGGGGGGAGTTTAGCCCACTTCTTAGTGAGACAAGATCCATTCAATATTAGACCAAGTCTTCTAGGTTATATTAGATCGCAATTGTCATCCAAAAATGAAAGAGAAAACTACTTTTGGCTAAAAGTCCATGTGTAGCCAGCGAATTGTATTGCAAAGTTGTTTTCTTGGCCTTTCATCTGATGTATATAAATATATATAGTAACTCTAATCATTTGATATCTCTGATTAAATTGTGTTAAAATGTGAGTCCTTTTAGCTGTTCTCTGTATCTTCCTGACTGTAGAAAAGAAAATTGGTTTTGGCATTTCACCGCTTCCAGAATTAGCCGACATACAGTTTTTGCAAAATTTAATGTGTAGATAAATTTGAAGAAGAAACAAAATGTGGAATTTCACAAAAATAAATGGTCTCTTTCCAGTATTAATTGAGCATACGGCTTGTATTAAAAAAACCCACATAAAAACATATTAAATGCAAGTAAAACTAATCATATGGAAGGTATGTATATAGAGCGAGAAAAGTGAATCAAGAAATCTCAAGGTCATTAGATCTATTCTCATTTGTGATATTACACTATATATAATCCTAGCTGCTTAGTGAACAGTAGTAAACCTAAAGAACTTTGAAACAAAATTGTGCAATTGTAATAAAATACTACACAATTCATTTTAAGGAAGCCTGATGACTTCTTGGCACGCAAGGTTTCTGTTTTTGAGATTGTGCTTCTGCCCTAGTCTTCGGCTCGAAAGGACAAAAAATAGATAGAGATAGCTGACTTCACCAATTGATTTATCATTTTATTCATAGTGGTCATGAGGTTTCCATAGAACCAATATGCTGAAAAATTACTAAGTTCCATTCTGCTGATATAAATGGTTATAAGATAGCAAGCTTTCTTTGTAAAATACCTGGAACAACATCATCTGTACATGACATGGAGATACGTGCTAAAAGTGGCCAAACTAATGACCAGAAATCCCAAAGACATGAAGTTGGAGATACTATAAATGAACACAATTTTGAAATGGTCACTGGCTTTAACTATTTGTAATCAGATGTATATGATGAGGGTACAACACCTAAAATACCATCCAGAAATGAAGATATAATGATGATTGCAACAAAACTTAGACCAATCTGAAGAAGATAAGGACATTGTTATCCATTAAAAAGACTTGTACTTCTTTGTAATCTTCTTCTTTCTACATTATTGCAAGACATGGACACTAACAGCAGAACTACAAAGAAAAATACAAGCTATGGGGTTGACCACCATAAAGAAAAATTACCCAATTTGGTATGGCCTTATATCCTACTAGTTGGTCTTAAAAAACACAATCTTGAAGGGAACATTAAATGAGCAATGAAAATGTAGCAACAGAAGATGAGATAGGAAAGAAGATGAGACTGAAAGACACAGTAAATAAACCTTTATTTCATCATATTGCAACGAGAAGCTACAAAAAGAGAGGAATAGAGGAATCTGGTTGCAGTTATCATTGTCGTCCCGTTGAACAGAAGATTATAAGATAGGAAAGAGGGAAGACTTTTACATCTCCCTTTTTGATAATTCTTTAATAAGTTTTATTTCATAAATGCATGTAGTCCTATAATGTATAAAGTAGCTGTGAAGTATTTTAACCTATAATTTGGGGAGAGGGGTAGTTACTCTTCCATGTTGTTAACTACCTTACCTAATATTTTCAAGTTATCTGTTATATATATATATATATATATATATATATATATATATATATATATATATATATATATATATATATATATATACATACACAGGCACAAACACACACACATCATTTAGATCACGTCAGTCATAAACTGAGCCTACAATTTGGAATCATAAAACTAGCATGCAACTGCTGTACTATTTTCTTACTCTCTCCAGAAGAGTAGCCAAGACTCAACTATAAAAAAAATTAACTTAAAAAAAATGGTTATTGTTTCAGATTGTATCCAAGTATTGAATTGTTAAATAGTTTGCATGCTTATAGTATTTTTGTAGATTAATTTAACATGTTAAGGAGAACAAATGTTTTTCTCTAATAATTTGCTTTTCATCATCATCATGTGACATACTGGTTGGTGTAGGCGATCATGTCCTTCCACAATCTTCTATCTACAGTGCATCATATCAGTTCTGTTGTTGTCTATTTTCCATGCCATTACACTAAGCCATCCAGTATTTTCTCTCTTTGTCGTCCATATCTCTTTCCTTTTATTTTGCCAGTTGTAACCATGTATTCCAACTTTCCTCTTCTCATGATGTGTCTGAAAAATGTTGTTTCTTTCTGGTGTTTTTAGTAGTTCCCTTTTTGTGTTGGCCTCTTTGAAAATTTCTTCATTGGTCTTTTTAGCTGTCCAGGGAACTTTCAACATTATTCTGAGAAATCCCATCTCTGTGGCCTCTAATCGTCTTTTCATTTGTTTGTCTACTGTCCATGATGCGCTTCCATAGGTCAGAATTGGTTCTATATAGCACAAACGAACTCTATTTCTCACTTCTGTTGACATAGATTGGTTGCATAAGATATTTTTCATTTTCTGAAATGCTATTTTGGCCTGAGCTATCCTGCTTTTTATTTTTGTGGTGCATCTTCCATCTGATGTTATTATTGTGTCCAAGTATTTTGCTTTTAACCTTTCATAATTAGTTATTTACTTTAAAAATAAGTGTGATGTAAAGTTTAGCTAATGACTTGTCTTCTCTGCGACACTGGTATTGACACAGGTCAAGTGAGTGGTTTCTACAGTTAGTGTGATGTGACATAATTGCAGGATACTCTCATTAACAGTTACCTCCAGGCTCAAAATAGCTTAAGTGGTCATTAAGAAGACTTGAGACTTAACTGATGTTAATTAAGTAAAGTTGGTTGCCTGGCCTGGCCTTGTGTGGTCATTGTGATAATGTACATTCTTAGACCTATAAAAAGGAACTTATTTCTTAAGCATCATGAAAAAAAATACACTGGTATTGCATATCAGCAGTTGGAGATATCTCAGAACAACAACATTATCAGAAGATGGCAAAGTGAATAAAGAAATAGACATTTATTGTAGCAAGGCAAACCCAATATTGGACAGCTAGTCCCTATACTATAGCACAAGACAGTACCTATCATCACAAAGAAATATTTTTTACAGATATACAGGTATATTCATTCCCACCTTGTGCTGTCAGTACCAAACATGATCACTCACAAATAAACATTAAAAGAATCTAGTCACCACAGTGATAGGATGTTTAAGAAAAGCACTTGGAATGACCAGAAGTGGCATAATCAGAAATGTTGTTGTTAGAGAGAGATTAAACATTGAATCAATTCTAAACTAGATACAGAATCAAGAGATGAGTTGGTTTGCACATCTGGACAGAATGTCAAGAGATTCTATACCATACAAAACATATATTATTAGTAGAGATGGAAGAAGAGCCCATGGTAGGCAGAGAGTAAGTTGGACTGATGACATTCAGGAAATGATACAACATCAATTGACAATGATTGAGGCTGCCAGAAGGGCAAGAACAGAAATTTGTATTTCCCTTGACACCCAAAGTGGATTAGAGGAAGTGAGAAGAAAGAGAGAGTTGGAGAAAGGAAATTATTTATTAGACTGTTTTATGTGCCATGCTTCACAGCCAAAACACCTAAACCATAAACATTTTAGTAGATGCATACATAGATTTAATTATTGTATTTATTAATTTTTTATTATTTTTTCAAAATTTTGTTGCTTAAATGAAAATAAAAAACATTAAAAATTGTAATATGTAAAACAGCATAGTTGATATTTAAATCCAAAGGTCTTCATAAAGACACACACAAAAGTACTAAATAAACCATCCAAGTGAATTAAGTGATTAACTTCAATGAACAAACCAATGATTGATAAATTATATTTGACACTCACCACTGGTTTTCAATAACCCCACTCACATTCATATTAGTTTGGTGAGAAATTTTGTTTGGCCTCTTCTATCCCAGATCTGTTTGATCAGAGCTTGTGTTGCATTTGTGCCCATGTATAAAGTATCCCTTATGCTTTTTAGTTTAGTACTGTTTAGTCCAAGTATGTATGTGTAGGTTACCCGAGTTGTTTGTAGTCAGTTACATGATTAGTGTGGCTGTGCAGTCACATTCATAGAATTGGATGTGAAAGCAATTGTAAGTGGAATAACATATAGAAATTCATAGTCTCTGTGCAATTTTAAAAATTTTGTTTCTTTTAAAATAGTTTTCTGTCAGAAAGTTTATGACCTGACTGGAGCTACTTAATCAAAAGCTCATCCTCAATTTGTGGACAACTCCATAAGTGTTCAGATCCTTTCCTCAGTGTATTCCTCATCATGTAATGATTGATGACATTAACCCTCAAAACACATGACATGGTGTTGGCCACTCACCCATAATTGTGCCAATAGTAAAAAAAGTAAAGTACCCCCGTCACGCCAAGTGGCGTATTGGGAAATATGTGACCCTATATTTTACAGACCTTCAGCACATGATTTTTGGGGTAATGTGGTCGGTATTACACCCGTGCTGCTTTACTTTCCCAGAAAAAATCTGGTACCCATTTAAGGCTGGGTGAACCCGGGAGCCGTCGGTTGGGATCGAACCCTACTCCTTGTCCGTTGTAGGCCAGTCAATTGTGCCAATGATAATGGAAAAATGTGAACACTGCAACTATATTCCCAATATGCCAATGGAAAAAAATGGGTGCCCAATTCTTTTTTTATTTTATAACTGCAAAAATGTTGGCACTTTCCTCATGTGAAAGATAGTTATAGCTTGTTTCATAAGTCGTGCCCAACTTTAAAAATCAATATCTTTTAAACCGCTTTTTGTAATTTTTTTTCAAAATTTGCATGTATAGTTATAATGATTAGAACCCAACAGGGAATTAATTTCATTAAAAACAAACATTTGGTTATTATTATTGCTTATTTGATTTATATAAATTTATAACGACCCATTGATGTAGTCAAAACTTAGTGTTTACAGTATTTAAGTTAAAAATAGCGATTACAAATCCATACACACTCAAATTTACGATTTTGCACGCTTTCCGCGTGAGTTATCTGACACAATTAGACACTTGTAGTAAACACGAGAAATTGTGTGTTCCATTTCCGTTAATTCAGCGGCGTAACGTGGAACAATAACATTTATCATGAGTCTTAAAATAAAATTCTGCAGTTTACAAAACATTGCAATAAAAATGTATGACTATTTTTGCAAAGAGGCTAAACGAGGAAGATTATTTCATTCTTTAGAAAACCCTGAGAATAGGACAAGACACATTTTGGATTTATCTAAACGGTCATTTAATCGCTGGATTCAAGCACGTGACCGTCAATGTTCCAAATATACAAAATCACAAGGAAGAGCAAAAATGTTGGATAATTTCGACAGTGAACTTATTAGAAGCGAAATTCGCAAAATGTTGGGTATGAATGAAACTGTTATAATAAGAAAATTAAAAGTATTGCTGAAAAAGAACAACAGTATTGAAATATCAAAGTCTACATTATGGATGAATGTGAGAGCTGCAGGCTTTACATTCAGAAAGTATTCCAATGGACGAAACATCATCTGTGAGAAGCCACATATAGTAGTCATGAGAAGCAAGTACTTACGTGAAGTAAAAGAGGTGCGCAAGCAAGGTTATGATATTGTGTACTTGGATGAAACATGGATCAATGCTCACCACACTAACCAAAGGGAATGGCAGTCATCAGGTGGAAAGATTAAGAGATTAATACCTAGCAGCAAAGGACAGCGCTTGATAATTGCTCATGCAGGTAGTCGACAACATGGACTAATACAGAATGCAGAGCTCATTTTTCTTTCAAAATCCATAGACAATCAGGATTATCACTCTGAGATGAATGGTCACATATTTAGACATTGGATTGAAAATTCTGTTCTCCCATCACTAGATCGACCATCTTGCCTAATAATGGACAATGCAGCGTACCACAACATTGTTGCACTTGAAGATAAAGTCCCGACGTCATCCAGTACAAAAGTTGCTATTAAGATATGACTCACAAAGGAGCACATACAATTTAATAACATGTACTTAAAACCTGAATTACTATCTCTAGTAAAGCAAAAACAGAGGACAAAGATTTTTCAAATAGATAAGATTATCCAAGAGCACGGTCATATAAGTTTGAGGCTGCCACCTTACCATGCTCATTTAAATCCAATAGAACTAATCTGGGCAAAATTAAAAGGACAAGTGGCAGATGAAAATACAACATTCAAAATATGCGATGTAAAGACTCTTGCTAATCTCGCTTTATTAAATATAGACAAAGATTATTGGGCTAAATGTGAAGACCACGTCTTAAAACAGGAAGAGGAATATTGGAAAAATGATGGTTTGTGGAATGTTCAACCCCAAACAGTTAATAATCTTTTAGACTCGTCTGATTCAGAATGAAAGTATATAGCCCCCACAATGTTGGCCCCTATATTACCTTAAATTATTTCAACAAACGGTCCTTTTCAGGACCACACAACTATGAAAATTGGACATACAGGTATACCTTGATATTATTATCGTCCGTCCTCGAACTGAGCAGACAATAATTCTCCTGGTGTTTTGTTTTATCCAGTTATTTCCCCATTACGGCCACGCCTTTACCTAGTGAAAATTAATCGTAGACCAGCAACTACGGTAATTTCAATTCTTTAGGGCTTCACAATTTACAATTTTGACAAACATCAAAGAAATATCGCCGCTTTAAGAAAACTGCAGCTGCAAGATATTTGTTAAATATACATTTAAAGGGTCTTTTGCATTCTAATAGCATTTGGAAAATTTCAAAAGTATTTAACAAACGGTTAGAGAGTAATAGCGTTTTGAAGTTGGGCATATGTTTTGAAACGAGCTATAGTGAATTGTTAAAGAAGAGGTTGTGTTTGATCCTGGCCAATGACTTCTATCTTCGCTGAGCCATAAATGGTACCATATCTTTCTTGGAAAGAAAAAAATGGCACATGTTGTAATTCTGGGCACATTGTCCAAAAGATGTGCTGATGGTTTTAAAAAAAAATGTTCATTAATATCATTTTCAGATACACTAACAAGGCATGATGGAAATGTTTCTTCCTCTTCTTCTTCTTTTCTTTTTTTATTGATAAAGGAACCAGGTGTTACTGACTTTACAACTCTGCATGGATATGTTCATTATGAAATAGTATGTGCTTGGAATATTGGCATTGTGATGATATTACTAAACTAGATTTAGTTGTGAACCTAAATAGTACTGTTACAGTAATCTGTTTTAAATGATGTTATAAAACTCATGTCCATGTAGTTTCTCTTCTGTTCTGTGATAAACTATATTTTGTGTGTATTGGGATACATTTGAGATTTTTTTATATTATAATTAATTTTGTAAAATGTAATTTATTTTTGTGATGCATGTAGTCAGTTAATGGACATTTGTCCATTTACAATTGCTTAGAGAAAAGGTACTTTGTAAAATAATTAAATAACTGGATATAAAAGTAACTCTTGGCACAGATATTTAACGCAATAAAATAAGGGAGGCAGGAAAGATACATTTAAAAAAAAACAATTGCCAAGAATACTAAATTAAATATTGAAATAGGTTTTTCATATTTGTAGGTTGGATGTTACTATAAAAATTAGTTTAATTTCTTTGTATTCACCTAGTTGTTATCATTTGGAGAATGAGCAAGTGTTCTTTAGTTTTTCTTATCAAGTAAATATTTATCTGGTCTTTGCATTAATTTATTAGAAAACTTGTCCATATCTCGAAGCAGTTATCCCAAATTCTCTCCATCCTTTGCCAGTCTATCTGTATCCACATTTCCCTGAATGTTACAGTGTAACTGTATCCACTGGATCAATATTCTCTGGGTAACATGAGAAGCCACGCTAAGGTTTCACTCAGCTCTTTCAATCTATCATTCTTGATTGATTACTCTCTAGGGTGAGTCCTAAATTTTTCACCTCGTTACCATTTTGTGAGTAGAGTATACTAAATCTTTCAGATTTTTAGGCATTTAAAATAATGGTATTTTTCATAGTGGATATCAATAGTTTTTTGTTTTTTTTTAACTAGACAATAGTTATCTCTTGTATGCCCACATATTTTGATCTACTTAAATATTGTGGTGAATTGTTGGCCATATTGTATGACTGCCTCTTATGGCAAATACAAGATTAGTGCTATAGTTTATTCCTTGTTTATATTGAAAATTCAAACCTTTTCACAACTTAGTTAGATGATATTTATCCTTGTTGAATTGCCTCTTGTTTTGAGAAGGAGAATTGACATTTCAAATTAGTTGCTAAATTAATGACTCTAGTCTAGTTGGATATTCTTTTTTTTCTATATCCACCTTACAACTGCTGCTAATTGTACAGCTCTAGAAGTATGTTATAAAGAGGCATTGTGTTGTAGTTTACAGACCTTTTGGCCCAATATATCTGACTTTAGCATGACATTTTTTGGTGCCTTTTTCTTTGATCTCTACTTCTTAGCCAGGCTCACCATGGGTCGGTGGAGTAGAATCTTGATTTGTTGTGGTTTACTTATCCTGACGCAAGCAGTCAGTTATGGGTCACTAACTGCCTCAGCTTAGGTGCTGTTGATGTCAGCTAGGCGAGTTGAACATATCTTAAGCAATTTGAAAGAAGGCCAAGGGAAACAACATCACATAAAATTAAATGGTTTAATTTATGACTAGCTCCAGACTCATTCTTTCTTTCTACTAATTGGATGTTATGAGTTGCTAATTATTTGGCAGCAACGTCAGTCTGTAAAAGTTTCAAATTTTTTTTTAGCTGGGGTAATGTCCTTTAGAGTAAAAAAAAAGTAAAGTACCCCCGTCACGCCAAGTAGCGTATAGGGAATATGGTGTTAGTGACCATAAATTTTTACAGACCTTCGGCACATGATTTTTGGGGTAATGTGGTCGGTATTACACCCGTGCCGATTTACTTTCCCAGAAAAAAAATCCGGTACCCATTTAAGACTGGGTGAACCGGTAGTCGTCTGTTTGGATCGAACCCTACCTCTTGTCCTTTGTAGTCCAGTTCACTAACCACTGAGCTATCACGGCTCAATGTCCTTTAGAGGGTGTTGTTTATAGTTGGATGGGCTTGTTCTTTCTTCCGGCCAACACATTCAAATTATATCAATAGGAAAAAGATAGAAGTAATGGTAGCAACAAAGAAAAAGACATCACCGCAATGCACAATAAAGACAAGTGGAACAATATTAAAACAGGTAAATGAATTTAAATATCTGGGAACAATGTTAACCTCAGATGGTAGATGTACAACAGAGGTGAGATGCAGAATGGCTCAGGCAAAAACAACTTTCCAAAAAATGAGGAAGATACTGTGCAATCCATTTTTGTGAAAATTAAACAAGAAAAAGAGTTCTTAAATGTTATGTAGAGCCAGTCTTAACATATGGATGTGAATCATGGATAATAAGACAACAGATAAGAAAATCACTGGAGGCTGTAGAAATGTGGTTTTACAGAAGAATGTTGAGAATACCATGAACAGCTAAAAAAAAAAGTAAAGAAAACGTTCAGAAAGAGGCCATAGCAAAAAGAAAGCTAATATCCAATATTAGGAAGAAACAATCATCATTTTTTGGCCAAGTAATGAGAAGGGAACAGCTGGAATATATTGTAACAACTGGGAAAATTGAGGGATGAAGAGATAGAGGGAAGCAAAGAGAAAAGATACCAGACAGCTTAAGAGAATGGCGTGGCAGAAGGTCAACAACAGAAATGATAAATAACTGTCGAGATCAAAAGTTGTGGAGAAACATGATCATCTACACCAGCAGGCATGGTACTTGATGATGATCTTAAGGTCTACAAATTTGAAAGTGTAAGGGCGACTTCTGCACTGAGGTGGATAGTTGGGAGTTATTCTTGTCTGGCATTTATTTATCCTAAAATGCCCAATTCCGAACTCAGAATTTCCATTGATCTGTTCTTGTGTATCAAATTCATTGTCAGGTTTTAATATATTCAGTTCAGCATGCACATCATAGGCTGTTAGTCCAGATCATTCTTTCAAGTTAATTTTAGGATCAGTCTAATGGTTTCTTTGGTCGATGCCATTGTTAAGATGAGGTTTTAATTATCCTTTGGTGAGTATGTCCACCCTCAAATTACCACAGATACTAGTGTATCCTGGGATCCAATATAAAGTTCTCAGAAAGTCACCTTGCAGGCAGTGAATAACATATGAGAAGTTTATAATTTCATTTGCAATCTCCAAATAAATAAGTAATACAATCAGTGGCTTTTATTATAAGAGACATAATTGTTTTAAAAGCACATAATAAAAATATAAGCTACATGCTTAATTTCTTTTGAAAGGAGTGACTGAACAGTACACAGTCTGATTGTTTCATTCTTTCCATAGGTGCTGCTGTTACAGAGGATGAATTAAGAGCTGCAGAGGACAAGTTTGAAGAGTCCAAGAATCTTGCTGAGAATGCCATGCAGAATGTATTGGAAAATGAGGTAGGATTTTATTATTTTCTTGAACTCTGTCACTATTTAAATAGTAGTTGCATATTTTAAAATAAATTTGTTTTTGTGCATGTGTTAGATGTGCTTTTTCTTCTTCCCAAAATGTTGTACAAAAATGACATCAAAATACTATTTGCATGTTTCTGCATTTCTAGCAAGAAAAAAAACTTACATGGCTAATAATTTAATATACCATTCATTGTTTATGTGAAGTTTCACCATCGACATATGTTCATTTAGGTTAAGAAAATAAGTTTTAAACAAGTCACCATCGATCGGGACCTGTGATTGTTGCCTGTGAAAAGTCAGAGTGACCTACATATATAAACATGATTATGAGAAAACTATGAGGCGACGAGATTAAAAAAAATAAAAGCTGTAACAACTATGTAGGTCACAATTCATTTACATTTTAAATGATGTCTCGCTGCCACATAGGTATATTTTTTTAGAGCATTGATTCTTTTTTACCAATAACACAGTTTAGAAATACTAGATATCTAAGTCCAGTCAATTGTGCGCATGCGAGAAAATTACAGATCAGCTGCCCTTTATAAATGATTACTAACTTATCTTATATGCTATAAAAAAAGAATATTTAAGAGAATAACATAAAATTGTCAAATTAATATAAATAAACTTTGTTTTAAGTGCTTGCAGAAGATGTTTTTTAAAATACAATTAGAAACTTTATTTTACTGAGGTATAACAACCTTTGATCATCTGCTCACTGTGCTAAAACTAGGGACATAACGAAAAGTTTGGTAGAAAGGCACCATGTGTTACCTGAAAGCACAACTTGGAGATCAAGCGTGATCTAAATCAATTAGAGACAAATGGCGAGATTTGATAAAATATCTTTAAAAGAATTGAAAACTGCTAGAACAAAAATTCAGATAAGCGGAGTATCTTGGTCTACGCCCTATGGGCCGGCTACGGCTCGAAAGGTCAATAGATAGATAGATAGAAATCAACTAAGGGTCCACTGACTCTGCCATAATAACTGCAGTCACATAACTCATGCTGCCTGTTAAAAAAGAAAATATTCAAACCAATAAAGTGTCTTATGTAAACTGTTTATTATTGATTGAAAATATTGGATGGTCTTTCAATGTTTTCCTAAAAAATCTGAAAGAAATTAACCCTCAGATTTACCATACCAGCGTACAGAACCTGGCTAAGGTTCATACACAAGTGCAGCCAATCTCCTATTGAAGTCACAAGCGGCTTGCAACTGATTTTCAGCAAAACCTGCCTAATTTGTTTCTAAACAACAAGAGAATTGTGAAAACAGTATCCATAGTATTTAATAGAGAGATACACGGCTAGAAATACCAATTATTTTCATGTAGGTTTTATTTAACTTTGTAAATGTTTTGTAATGCAGGTGGAATACATAAGTCAGTTGCAGGCTTTTGTTGAAGCAGAAGTTGATTACCACAGACAAGCACTCAGCACACTTCAGTCATTATTAGGAACAGTAGAACAAAAGTAAGTCCACATGATTTTCTTTTTTTATATTATCATTTCTTTTGAGACTTGACTTAACCACTTATTTCCATGCAGCAAAAGAGCTAGAGATGTATATTATTTTAGTTCTTCTATGAGGCTCTAGTTCTCTTTCTGACTACCTTTCATTGTTCTTCACCATGTGTTCTTTGGCTGTATCACTCTTTTGGGTTGACTCCAAATTCTGTATGGTTAATTTTTTAAAATTGTCTTATGGAGTTTAAAAAAAAATGGGTAATGGTAAGAGATGTGAATTGATGTCATGGCATTGTTGCAATACCATACAGTACTCTGCCAACCAGCCAGTAGTTGACCAGAAACTATGACTAGTGTCACCTTCAGCACAAACTCCATAGGTGACAGCATTCCTCGACTTACCTATATCATAAACTCTGGTGCTTGGGTAAACCACAAGAATTATTTGCAAACCTGGGCACTATCTTGAGCAGGAATACAAAACTAGGTTATATGGTTAATGGACAAGTGCTTTTTTTTAAATTTAACTACTGCAGCTCCCCAGAATATCTTTTATCCATAATTTTGTTCAACTGTTGTTGTCAGTTGCGTCTACAAATTTGTTATCACTTCTGTAATTACTTGAATGGTAGGCCAAGATGCCTCTACAGTACTAGTTCAGTATGTAGTCTATGACTTATATTTGACTACTTGTACCAGGATTAGTGTCAGCAACAGGTGATCAAGACCCGATTACATCTCTATATGGTGCTTCTGAAAACATTGACCAGCCTAGCCAAGCTACTAAGGATCGTAGCGGGAGTGCAACCAGGTAGTAAAAGATTTTCTTTGCTGCGGACCAGAATACAATGCTGCTATGCTCACTTGATACCTTTTAAGATTGGATGATGAAAAGGAGTATCGATCAGATGAATGCAAAAAAGAAAGAAATACTTTAATGAATTTACCTACTACTGAAATTATTTCACTCATATAACGCAGTTATAGTTTGATACATATATGAGCTTTCATATTTATAAAATTATATTCTGTAACATTTTATTTTAATTTTGAAAAGTTTTTTAACGCATTCATAAAAAAAAAATCCTCTTCAACACCATGTCTGCAAACCATAGAACAGAGTAGATTGTTTTATAATTGTATTTTTTAATATATATATATATATATATATATATATATATCATTGTTGTAAAATTAAGTCTCTGTTGCAGTTGAATAAAAATAAAAATTCTTTTATGAAATATTAAAAAATTATACCATATTATTTTTACACAATATCATCCCATTACCTTTTCATAAAGGCGCAATGATGCAGCAAATCGCCCAAAAACAGAGCATGTACCAAAGCGAGTGGGCTCATACCGTCGCAGTGAATCTCCTGACTCCTACGATGGCCAGAACGATGAAAATGAGGCAAAGTCAGGCGGTTACACCTACAACAACATTCAAACCCTGCATACCAAAAGTCAGGTGAGTAATTTGCATCTGTTTATTCAATTCTCCAGGGAGACATTTTCATGGATATTTTACATTGAATTTGCGTTAACAATTTTATTTTGTTTATGTTTGGTTAATATTTTTTTCTCAGCAATACTTATAGAACATATATTTAATATCTAAATTCATAGGCTTTAATTAACAATAAAACTGTTATAGATAGTAAAACTTTTTGTTTTTTAAATTACCACATTTTTTCAGTTATCCATTTGAACTAATTTATATTTATTTATAATTTGTAACTAATTTATTTATTTTGGATTAATGGAACAACCAAGATACAGAGGTAGACCTAAGAAGAAGATGGATTGAGGGAATTTTACAACATAATAAAGTGATACAATAATACTGTGTACCAAGCCACAGAAAATGCCCTTAATAGAAAACACAACATTGACTTAAGCCTGCGACACTTACTGGAAAAAAAACAGAACAGAATAAAAAAAGAAAAAAGATTTGAACTAATTACACCTTATATGGAAGCATAAAAGATTTTTTTTTCTCATCATTAAATATAAATAATGCTGATATTTTGCTTCATGATTTTCACTTTGTGATACTACAGATTATTAATAATTTATGTATAATGTAAGTCATTAACAATTAACAATGCCTGTTGTGGTTGTTTAACTTCTGACAGGCTGGTGGACTGTGAAATTCTCATTGATAAGTGGATATTTGTTCTTGTTTTCAATCTGGATATATCTATTGGTGATAGGTCATTGTTTTCACTGCTGCGAATGCCTATTTCTCACAGCAACTTTCTTGTCCAGTTTGCTCCCTGCCTTGTGAGAATACTCAGGAGAGTTTGAGGACTCCAGAAGTAAACCCAGACAGAAAATCTGGAGTGAGGGACCCTAAGGCAGTTGGTGGTGTATTTATCTATCTTTTGACATCCCCAGCAATTCAACTTTGGTTCTGAATGTAAGGACCTAGTCCCTTCTTCGAAATGCTTCAAAGACAAGCTGAGAGGGGAAATGTGTGCTTTGAGCAAAGCACTATCTCCATATTATTGGCCCAGGCATAGCAAGTAATCAGTAATATCAGTTCTCCCTCACACTATCTTATAACTACTAACTTATTATGATTGGTTGCTACCAACCATTTGTCAAGATGCCAAATGCCATACATACATATGACAATTTATGTACAGTGCAAGTCATTAACAATCTATGTATAATGCAAGTTATTAACAATGTATGTATAATACAAGTCATTAACAATCTATGTATAATACAAATCATTAACAATGTATGTATAATACAAGTCATTAACAATCTATGTATAATACAAGTCATTAACAATCTATGTATAATACAAGTCATTAACAATCTATGTATAATGCAAGTCATTAACAATCTATGTATAATGCAAGTCATTAACAATCTATGTATAATACAAATCATTAACAATGTATGTATAATACAAATCATTAACAATGTATGTATAATACAAGTCATTAACAATCTATGTATAATACAAGTCATTAACAATGTATGTATAATACAAGTCATTAACAATCTATGTATAATACAAATCATTAACAATGTATGTATAATACAAGTCATTAACAATCTATGTATAATACAAGTCATTAACAATCTATGTATAATACAAGTCATTAACAATCTATGTATAATGCAAGTCATTAACAAAGTATATAGTAGCACATCAATTTTGAAGCCATGGTGGCTAAGTGGTTATTGCACTTGCTAGTAAAAGGAGTCTGGGTTTATGACCATATGTGGCAAATTTTTTTCATACAAAGACTTTACCCAATCTCTGAAAATGAGTACCAAAGAAGTTTGAAAGGGGTGGGAAAACAGGAGAAAGTAGAACCATTTGGCATAATGCCAACTAATTCACCCATAACATGTGCCATTAGTCACTGAAAAATAGAGGCACCATGCAAACACCATGATTCCCATTAGAGAGAACACTTACCCATTATTCAGTGTTAGTGAAACACTTTGAAGATTAACAATTTGCAAACTGAAGTAATTTTCATTGTCTGTGTGAAGTATGCCAGGATCAACAGATTCAATGAATGAATTGTTATTGGCATGATCTTTATCTATAGCTTAGGTTGTTACTTCATATTTTATTCAACAATGACATGGCCCTTTAAAATGTTTAAAAATACTTTCTTGAGACAAACCATGGCTGTTAGCATCCTAGACTAGCTTTTTGATTATCTTGAGGCAAATTGTGACTAAGTTTGTGCCTAACTTATTTGCCTTTTGGGGCAAACCATAATACGATCCTGCTAAGTTTAAAATTCTAAAAATAAATGAGGAAATGACTTTGGTGATTTTATTGAATTTTCTTGAGGGAGATCAAGGTGTAGACCCAGGATATTTAAAAATTGACTTACCCATACCTGTCAAACCGTCCACAATCAAACCCTGCATGTTCAACCATTAAAAAAATGTAACTGTTGAAAAAAGTCAGTGTGAAAACATGTTTTCTGAATTTATAACACTAAGAGTTTTAGAAGAGTATTTGTGCAGTAGAAACTCATGTTTGTATTTTAAGAGTGTTGATTTACCAGCTAACCTGTAAAGAAACTAGTCAGTCTCAGACATGCATCAGTGATTGAAATCACCCTTGCTGACCTGGGATAGACACCTCAAACTATAAGCAAGTGCTCCCTTACAGAAGGCAAAGAAAAACCAAAGGCTAGGAAAGCAGTCCCAAATCGTGGGGTTCTGAAGATGAACACACTAGATAACACCAAAATATACTACAGTGCAACTAATAAGAAAATAAGAGTAAGAATGATAGTCAGACTCAAAAGTAAATTTTGATTAAATTATTTTATACAATTCTGTTATCCTAGTGTTGTCAATGAAAATACATGTATTCACTATCAAGAGCTGCAGGCTGTGTGAGATGTAAAATTCTTTAAAATTGTTTAATAATGGTGTGTTCTTCTATCTTCAAAATGATATATAATAATTTGCCTACAATCTATTTTTAGATTGTCTTAGTAGCATCAGCATTTAAATAGTAAAAAGAACTGACTTATAAACACCATTCTACAGAGGAAATTAAAGTATTATTATGGCCACGTCAAAAGACACATTGGATTTGAAAGAACAGTAATGGAAGGCATGGTTCCTGGATGCTCATCATCAGAGGCATACCAAGAACATGACAACAGAAGAAGTGGGAGATCTGGCTAGAAACAGGGATTCTTTGAAATTGACGGTGGTGAATGCAATGTACAGCAAAGGACATGCAACCTGATGATGAGCATCAGCATGATTTGTACAGTACAGCTAGCCAAAAAGATTTTAAAAAAAAACATGAAAAAACACTTGTAAAAATACCATTTGAGTCCTGCATTGTCTGAGTCAAGCTGTAGTTTTTACTGTTATTATTTTCAACTAAAACAAGTGGAGGAATTTAAATATCTAGAATGTCTAGTGACAAAGGACAATTCACAAGCAGCAGAAATAGACTCAAAATGCAACAAGACTTGTCAAATCGTCAGACAGCTATCACCACTATTGTCCAACAAGGAAATAACTCTAGAGGCAAAATGGGCACTCTACAATACAATTTTCTTTCTAGCTTTGTGCTACAAATGCCAGTCCTGAAGCCTAGAAGCAAAAACAATAAGAAAAATAATCACTGCCGAAATTAAATGTGTTAGACAAATGACAGGAAACATCCTGAGAGATAAGATCATAAATGAAGAATTGAAAAAAAAAGCTAGGAATAATTCCCATCATATTACATAAGAAACAAGAGATAAAATGGCTTGACCACGTGATAAGACAGAAAGACCAAAACATGAGCCTTTAAGTAATGTTTTGAGATCACCAGACCAAAAGGCTGACCATAAAAAAGATGGGTTAATGGACTATTATAAAAACTAGGAAACATAACAGCAGCATAGGCAAAATCATCAAGTACCAAGCCTGCTGGCATAGGTGATCATGTCTCTCCACAACTTTCGATCTAGACAGTTATTTATCATTTCTGTTGTTGACCTTCCGCCAAGCCATTTTCTTAAGCTGTCTGGTATATTTTCTCTTTGCTTCCCTCTAATTTCTTTGTCTCTCAATTTTCCCTGTTGTCACAATATATTCCAGCTGTTCCCTTCTCATTACATGGCCAAAAAATGGTGATTGTTTCTTCCTAATATTGGATATTAGCTCTCTTTTGCTTTGGCCTCTTTCTGAATGTTTTCGTTACTTTTTTTTTAGCTGTCCATGGTATTCTCAACATTCTTCTGTAAAATCACATTTCTACAGACTCCACTGATTTTCTTGTCTGTTGTCCTATTGTTCATGATTCACATCCATATGATAAGACTGGCTCTACGTAACATTTAAGAACTCTTTTTCTTGTTTCCATTGTCAAAAATGGATTGCACAGTATCTTCCTCAATTTTTGGAAAGCCGCTTTTGCCTGAGCCATTCTGCATTTAACCTCTTTTGTACATCTTCCGTTTAAGGTCAACAAAGTTCCCAAATATTTAAATAAAAGAGGCAAAATAGAAGAGCAAAAGTCTGCAAATTATATCTCCCCTTGACGCTGAAAGGCAAATGAGAAAAGAAAGGAGTAATATTTTCTTTGACAGATTTTAGGAGATAAATAAATAAATCCACCATAGAAGCATTATGAAGATCAATATACAAGTATTTTATTATTGTAATACAAGCAGCAACACATATTAGTGAATGAATGAACCATTATTTACGATCAATTCACATTTATTTTATAATAGTATTAATTTCAAGTTATCCCTCTGTTATAACAGAATTGCTCCAATAATTATCTACATATTCCCTATCTGTTATAAAATATAGAAATACACTGCTAATATATAGAACAAAAATTGATAGAGTATAACTTGCAATTTTTCTTGTAGCCTTTGACCCATATGATGATCAAGATCCATTTGGATCTTACGCTGGTAAGATAATTGCCTAGTCAAGGCCCTTTTAAAATAGTTGGAGCACATTTTTTTTGTTTTTGGTGGTTATATCAGCAAACACTTTTTAAATCAAAGGTTATTATTTTTCAGTAATGCATGGCTGCTATGTGATTTGCTTTCCTTGGCATGGATTTGTGTAACTTATGTTAGAAAATATGTGTTATAGTATCTTCTTTCATGTATTTTATAGTATCTTCTTTCATGTGAGTTTTAGTATAGCTATTCAAACTGTATATCTATTCATTTCAGTTAGTAGTTTTGAATGTGCAGTATTTTGTTACATGTTATGATTACCATATAATGGAGCTAATAAACTAAAAGAGCAAATGTAAATCAGTCACATTTAGCAGTAACTAAGAAAAGTGGAAAAGTTTATCCCACAAAATAATTTTCAAAATTAACTAGACTGCTGTCAGCAAATAGATCATTCCTTTTAACCAATACTAAAATAATTTTGGGGGGTTAGATTTTAAAAAAAAAATTAATTTATGATAAAACAATTTTGTGATAAAAGCAATTCCTAGAAAATTAGCAAACACATAAAAACATTGTAAGACATCATAGAAATGTAACAATACATGGGAATGTGATGAATGCTTGGAAAACTTTAGTCATTGAGCATTGTCCCCGAAAGACAAATGTAAAGATTAACTTAGAGAAACACATCCACAATTTTAAACATATGAAAGTTTTAAAATATTGTGGCAGTTATGTTAAAGATGCAGAATGGCTCAAGCGAAAGTAGCTTTCCAAAAAATAAGAAGGATTCTGTGCAATTAATTTTTGACAATAGAAACAAGAAAAAGAATTCTTAAATGTTATGTAGAGCCAGTCTTAACATGAGGATGTGAATCATGGACAATATGATAAACATATAAAACAGACAAGAAGATCACTGGAGACTGTAGAAATGTGGTTTACATAAGAATGTTGAGAATACCATGGACAGTTAAGAAGAGTATTTAAAACGTTCTGAAAGAGGCCAAAGTAAAAATAGAGCTAATATCCAAAATTAGGAAGAAACAATCATCATTTTTTTGGCCATGTAATGAGAAGGGAACAGCTGGAATATATTGTAACAACTGGGAAAATTGAGGGAGAAAGAGATAGAGGGAAGCAAAGAGAAAATATACCAGACAGCTTAAGAGAATGGCTTGGCAAAAGGTCAATAACAAAAATGATAAATAACTGTCGAGAGGTGAAAACTGGCAAACGCAAAAAGAAATTATGTACTTCACATACCCTTTTCGTCTTGTCAGACAGTGGTATAGTGGAGGCTGTTGTGTATTTTTTTTAGCCTTTGTTTTTATCGACCAGCTTCTCTTGTGGCTGATTCTACCAATGTTTGACAAACACACACGGACACAGAATGAACAAGTCAGGCCCACTGATCCACAGGGTTTTCCATCCTTTTTCATGAGATTATAGATATAGATGCCAAACAAATGAGGAACTCACTTTAGTTATATCTATCCACAATACTTGGACAAACTCTGTTGAAATAACGACAGCTTCAAGCTAACCACTGCATTTTAAACACATACTGGGCTTGAGGTATTGAACAGTACATGTGGTTAATTGATCATTAATTCATAGCTGACTGTTGGCATCTTGATTAGTGAATCAAAACTGAACAAGATCCAGCTCCACCTTCCAATGGTAGGCTGGGAAGAAGCCAGTCAGACCAAGTAAATAGAGATCAAAGAAGGACTGCAAGCCTGGTATCCAAAGGTATCTCCGCTTTACTGACCTTGTCCTCAACCTCAACACCTTTGAGTTCAATGGTGACTTCTTTGACCTAGTCAATGGTGTAGCTACGGGCACCAAGATGGGTCCTAGCTATTCTTGCCTATTCATGGGTTACCTTGAATCTTCAATTCACCAAATCTTCAATTTTTATCAGGGTCCCTTTCCCATAAAATACCTCTGGTATTTTAATGACTGCTTCGACCTTACTGATCTAACTGAAGATGGTGTCTCAAAGTTTATTGACTACATCGGAAACTATCACAAAGCCATCAAGTTGACATCTTTTATCTCCACTTCCTCTGTTTCCTTTTTGGGCCTTATTATTTCCTTGGGCACTTCTGGCATTCACACCTGTTTTCTATAAACCCACAGACGCCCATTGTTACTTTCTCTATACTTCATCACATCCACCTTCATGTTGTGATTTGATTCCGTTTTCTCAGTTATTGCGTCTTCATCATATCTGACCAGATGACCAGGATTCCTCCAACAGGCTCACCTTATGCTGGGCTTCTTTTGATGCAGGTTTTAGACAGATTCAATCCTTCATTCTACCTTCAAACAGGACCTCCTTAACTCTCTTCATGAGGCTCACCCCTTCCAACTGCTCCCACTCTGACAGGACAATACTCACCCTTACCTACCATCCTCACAACTTAGCTCCTGTGAGAATACTCAACCGTTACCATTCCATTCTCCAGTCTGATCCTGCTACTCATCTGCTTTTTCGTGATTCCCCCTATGGTTGCCTTCAAAATAATAGGATGGTTTCACATGTGCGTCCCGCAATATAATTTATTTCATCATATACCAACAGTGGCAGATGACTTATATTGGTGAGTCTGGTCGACGTTTAGCAGAAAGGTTTTGTGAATACCTTTGAGGTACAACAAAATACTGGCACTCCAGTTGTGTCCCACTTTAATTGCTCTGACCACAAAGGCAAAGATGTCAACTGTATCACAAGTATTGTCCTCTGCCATTCCGACGACTGCACTTGGTTTGCCTTGGAGAATTGCCTTATAGTCCAATTGGGTTGGCTGACCCTGCGAGGAATTAATGTATCACACTCTTGTGCATAGTTTCCTGTGGCTGTCCCTTATCTACCACATATTCTGTTTCTCATGTTTGAGCACATTATTATATACACACGCTACACTATTTCCATCCCTCCTTTACTAGTCTGCTCCGCATCACTTCGTCTGTCGCTTATATCTCCTATCCCACTCTACAACACCACTATCTACTCTCGGGTACCCTATATTCTTCTAGTCAGTTCTTTCTGCTTTGTGTATGCACATTGACCTGTTTTATGAAGCTTCTATTACTGTGTGTGCACATTTTCACTTTTGTGTACGCACACATGCCCCAGCGCACTAGCATTCTTACACATCAGATTATACAGGGAAGACTTTTTATTTGTAATTTTCCTTTTATTTCTTCTTTTCGTTCGAAATTATTATATTTATTATTATTTTTTATTTTAAATACATATCTGTGTGTACGTGCGTACATGTGTGTGTGTTTTTTTTTTTTGTTCCTACTATAGGGCCTATTCAGCCAAAACGTTCTGGTTTGTGTTGTCTTCTTGTTACTTGAAATTTTAACCATACCATTTTGTTTTTAGATTTGTTTTTCTATATCTATTTTTTTTTCCCATTTCTCCTGGTATCTAAAGAAATGCTGAGCAGAAATCAGTTGTTTTGGGCCAAATGGTACAAACAGCCTATTGTAGCTTGCTGTGAACTAAAAATTCAAATGTAATTTATACAGATTTATTCTTCTCATAAGGAAAGACATGCAGAAGTATTAATTGTTGAATGAATAATGAAAAGAAGAAATATATTAATACCAGTATCAGACAATGTATAATAAAGATTAAGGAAAGTAAGTTTGAACTTCTCTATAACTGTATATTTTAAATAAGTCATAGATTGTTTGATGTTAAGCTATTTGGCTTATGAAAATTGGTGTGTACTGCTGTTATTTATATTTTTTGTGATATGATATGTTTATAAACGTAGTGAACAGATTTGTTGGTTACAAAACTAATTTTTAAAATTCTTCTTCTGCTACCTTTCAGCTCCCTATGGAGCATAGGTCTTCAACCAACACTTTCCAAGTCATCCTGTTTCTTGCCATTCTTTTAAGATCTTCCCCATCATCTTCATCTCTGCTTCTATCTGTCTTCTCCAAGAATTCCTTGGTCTTCCTCTTTGTCTTTTCCCCTGGGGATTCCAAAAAAGGGTCTGTTGTGTAATACTTTCATTTGGCTTCTGAATTTTTAAATTTACAATTCTCATAACTTCATCATCATCAAGTATCAAGCCTCCTGGCCGTAGGTGATCATGTCTTTCCACAACTTTTGATCTCGACAGTTATTTAGCATTTCTGTTTTTGACCTTCTGCCAAGCCAGAAGGTCAAAAAATGAAAAATCATCATTTTTTGGCCATGTAATGAGAAGAGAACAACTGGAATATATTGTAACAACTGAAAAATTGAGGGACGAAGAGATAGAGGGAAGCAAAGAGAAAAAATAACAGACAGCTTAAGAGAATGGCTTGGCAGAAGGTCAACAACAGAAATGATAAATAGCTGCCGAGATCGAAAATTGTGGAGAGACATGTCACCTACGCCAGTAGGCACAGTACTTGATGATGATGATGATGAATTCTTCAATTTGTTTATAAATAAATCTCCTTTTTGTTGCGTTTCAATCTCTTTGCATCTCTATTTTAGCCGTGCTTATTTTGCTTCATTGCATTTTATTACAATTACTTTATTTTATCTCTTATACACATCTGTGTTAATGCTTATTTCTTCTTCTTGTATCCATTAACTGTAAAATTTCATCTAACATCTCATAACTTATCTTATTTGTTTTTGGAAAATTTTAGTTACTGAATTTTTTTTTTATATATATGCTATTTTATAAAATTTGTTGTGAATTAACTTTATTATCAGAATACAGAGATAGGTTTATTAATGGCACTTTTTTTTCAAAATGGTAACTATAATATTAAATCCACATATTTCTCTTTCTATGGACTGAAATGTTACTTTTTCACATTTATTTCTGAATGTATATGTCACAGAAGCTAAAGAATATCTAGTAACAATGTCCTAAGGAAGTGAAGAATTAAGCTTCACTGTACTAGACCACAGTATTTGAAAGTAGGACAGTATGAGGGAGCTACTGTTCTTCCCCACTCTCCGAATTCAGTTCATCTGGTGCTCATTCTTTCTGACAACAAGATTGGCTGGAGAATGGAATTAAAGTACAATTACTTTATTATTAAGCCAGCATGTTAACCACTACACAACCGACTCTCTACAGATAAAAAAAATCTTCTACTTCTCCAATTATTACTGATTCTGACTGGGATTTCAGATTCCCTTATAAAGTCTGCTGTCTGTTTCAATGTTTTGGTTGCACCGTACAATTTATTTTCCACGATAGTTAGGAGGGCCATGTTTTCCATCTTAAGGCTGTGCACTGGATGGAGACAAAATTGTAGAATTTGATTTTTGCTGCCATAAGGAATCTTCCAGACATCAGTTTCCCAATGAACTCACTTTTTTCTTGTAAATTTAACATTTTTCATATTTCCTTAAAGTAATTTTTTTTTCCACCTCTTTTTTGTTCATTAGCTTATGAGTGTGATTACCATAACTTCTCTGGTTTCTTAGCTTATGAAATACTAATGCATTTAAATTAATGATGCTTATATGTGCTGGCGTGTAGTATTTTCTGATTTTTATTGGTTTAGGTGTCCACTTGTATTAACACATTGAGAACCATATTTTAAAATATGTTTCTGTCAAGTTGTTGTTGAGTTCTCTCCTCCAACCCCTTTCTTTAATCTAGCATGAACAAATTAAATTAAGCTGCTGCTTTGTTAATTTTAAAAATAAATTTTGATGTCACTTGAAGATAGGTGACTACACTATGTGTAACAATATGAAAGAATGGGTGCCACAGCTCTTGAAGTGATCAACAAATCTGTTTTGTTTTCTGCCCTCTTGTGCTGTACAGCATATTTGCAAAAGTGGAGTGCTCTTGAGAGCTCTATGGTTTGCTTTATAGTAGTAATTTATATGAAATCTTACACTTTGTTCACTTATCTTTTAGAAGGTATTTTTTTTTATCCTCTTTTTTTGTTTTAGTTGTTAGTGCTTGATGTGGGATGTTTTTTGTTGGTGGCTATGTTGGTTAATGTTCAGACCATTATATTTGTTGTTTCTGGAAGGGTTTCAAAATTGGCGTTTTACCTGCTCCACTTCAAACATCTTCATTCCTGATTTTATCTCTTCATGTTACATTTACTATTTTTCAGAGATAACACATTTTGGAAATTATGGTTATTCTCTTGTTATTTACCGTTAATACCCATGTCTTCATCTTAGCACTCGCTTGTAAAGTGGGCTTAGATGCATTGTGTCATTCGTTTACAGCAAAGCCGTGATATTTGCACCGTTAGGCCCAATATTCATCATGGGTAGATTTGCTTCATAATTTGTACCCAAGAAACAGCCATTTTTTGGCCACCTCTTTTAGACTTTTAACTACCGAGGGTTCTTTAATGTGTGCAAGTGCATATGGGACCTCCTGTTTTTCACCATTTCCTGAGAGGGCTATTCATTGGATCTCACTACCCAGAGGTAAGGGGAGGATAACACCATGAAGAGATGATGAGATAAATTCTTCAAATTTGTGCCTGAGTTTTAACCCAGGACCTTTGTGTCCAGAGGCCGATGTTTTACCTAGACTACCCAGCTACTACTTGTCTAGACTACCCAGCCTCAATATCTGTGTCTGAAACTGATTGTTGATACAAAAAAATGTATATTGCTGGTTTTATTTCAATCATCATGTTTTGTGCTTTATTTCAATCATCATGTTTTGTGTTTTATTTCAATCATCATGTTTTGTGTTTTATTTCAATCATCAGGTTTTGTTTTTTAGTTCAATCATCATGTTTTGCTTTTTATTTAAATCATCATGTTTTGTGTTTTATTTTAATCATTATGTTTTGTGTTTTATTTCAATCATCATGTTTTGCTTTTTGGTTCAATCATCACTATGATCATTGCTGGTTTTATTTCAATCATCATGTTTTGTGCTTTATTTCAATCATCATGTTTTGTGTTTTATTTCAATCATCATGTTTTGTGTTTTATTTCAATCATCAGGTTTTGTTTTTTAGTTCAATCATCATGTTTTGCTTTTTATTTAAATCATCATGTTTTGTGTTTTATTTTAATCATTATGTTTTGTGTTTTATTTCAATCATCATGTTTTGCTTTTTGGTTCAATCATCATGTTTTGCGTTTTATTGTTATGATTAGTGTCAATTATCAAACTGTTTGGTTTGTATTGTTTAATCTTTTCTCTATTTTCCAGTTCAGTGAAAATAAAATTCTTCAAAATTTACTTGATACAATTTTTCAGAAACTGAAAAGTAATTTGGTCTAAACCTACAAAGTTCAAGTCTAGGAAGAGTTAATAGAGAATTTCATTTCTGTTTCTCTTCCTCTTATTTTCAGATCTTCTGGTTTTTTTTTGTATGTGTTAATCTTCATGTTTGATCTCTACTTCTTTCAAATGTTGTATTTTAATTTGTAAAAATATCCCCCTATCAACTTGTGAAGTCATTTTGAGGTTAAGGGCTTAGCTCAACTTGTAAGTGGGAGTTGGGAGTATGTGTGGTGGCAGCCCAATCAATGATTTCTCCCGAGCTTGGTCACTATATGCAACCAGTTTATGGTCGATTAACACCTTTCTAGGCCTTCACTTTGTTTAATACTTATCTAGCCTTGTCCTCTTCATGAATAGGACTCTATACACTACTTAAAAATCCAATTTTAACACATAACAAATAATTTTTTCACATAATCCATTCTCAAAAAATGAAATACTGCCATCTTAACGAACAGTTATAAAATGTACATCAAGCTATAAAATCTTAAAATATTAGGTGGAAAAAGCTATAAAAACAATGAAAAAGGGAAAAGCAGCAGAACCTGACAGCACACAGATAGAGATGATACAGGCACTAGAAGATTTTGGCATTGAAGTGATTACAGACATATGCAACGACATATACCACACAGGATACATACCAAATGAACTAAAAACATCAACTTTCACTGCATTACCTAAAAAGAATGGTGCAGTTGAATGCAGTGACTTTAGAACAATAAGCCTAATGAGCCATGTTACAAAAATCTTGCTAAAAGTTATACAAGGAAGGATTCAGAATAAAATCAATACTGAATTAGATGAGCAGCAATTTGGATTTAGAAAAAATAGTGGGGCAAAATAAGCTATATTCTGCATGAGAACATTAATCGAAAAATACACAGAAGTATACAAACCATTATTAACCTGCTTCATAGACTACACCAAAGCTTTTGATAGAGTACACCACAAACAACTTATAGAATGCTTAAAAGAGATACATCTAGATGACATGGACATACGACTAATATGTAATCTATACTGGGAGCAAATAGCAATAATAAAATATAACAAAGAGAACTCTACACCCATTGATATAAAAAGAGGAGTAAGACAGGGATGCATCCTATCTCCAAGCTTGTTCAATCTATACACTGAGCAAATTTTTAAAAACATCATAGAAATGCCAGGCCTACAAATTAATGGAAAGATAATCAATAACCTAAGATATGCTGACGATACTGTACTACTAGCAGAAAATCCTAAAGATCTACAACAATTACTTAATGAAATAAACATGACAAGCAAAAAATATGAACTAGATATGAATATCAAAAAGACTAAAACTATGATCATAAACAAAGAAGGCACTCAAAACCCACAAGTGGATATCAAAATTGAAGGAATAGACCTGGAGACAGTTCAGAACTACAACTACCTTGGACATACTATAACCAGTGATGGAAAATGTACAACTGAAATAAACAAAAGAATAGGAATGGCAAAAAGTAATTTTAATGTCATGAAGAACATCATCATCATCATGTGCCATACCGGTTGGCGTAGGCGATCATGTCCCTCCACAATCTTCTATCTACAGTGCATCGTATCAGTTCTGTTGTTGACTGTTTTCCATGCCATGACACCAAGCTATGCAGTATTTTCTCTCTTAATCATCCGCGATCTCTCTTTCCTTTTATTTTGCCAGTTGTAACCAAGTATTCCAACTTTCCTCTTCTCATGATGTGCCCGAAAAATGTTGATTGCTTCTTTCTTATGTTTTTTTAAGAGCTCCCTTTTTGTGTTGGCCTCTTTGAGAACTTCCTCATTGGTCTTTTTAGCTGTCCAGGGAACTTTCAACATTCTTCTGAGAAATCCCATCTCTGTGGCCTCTAATCGTCTTTTCATTTGTTTGTCTATTGTCCATGATTCACTTCCATAGGTCAGAATTGGTTCTATATAGCATCAATGAACTCTCTTTCTCATTATTCTGTATTTTCCAAATCACAAAGGGCTGCAATATGGGCAATTGAAAGGACTGTATTATGTCTCTTCACATGTCCTAAAAATGTTAATTTGATAGAATTGTATTAAGAGTTTTTTTTTTCTCATTTTCATCTGATTTCAAAACTTCACTGTTTGTCTTCTATTTCTTCCACCCAATACTCCTCATGTTTCTATATATTCAAATTTCAAAGGCTTTGATTTTCTGCTCTGTTTTCTTATTTAATGTCCATGTTTTCTACGCAGTAAAGGAATGTTGTGTAGATATACATTTTACTATTCATAGTTTTAGTTATATTATTTGCTTTGACTTGAGTATATTCTCATGTTAAAATTGTTTTTTGTCCTTATTCTTTTGTTTATTTATATCTTTCATTTTCCATCACTTGTTATATATAACATGTCCTTCTTCTTCCTTTCAGCTCCCTGTGGAGAATATTAAAAAAAAAAAGTAAAATGCCACATGGTGTAAAGGGAATATGTTGTTAGTGACCATAACTTTTACAGATCTTCGGCATATATATTTTTTAGGGTATTGTGGTAGATATTACGCCCGTGCCATTTACTTTCCCAGAAAATAATCCTTTAAGGCTGGGTGAACCTGGAAGCCGCTCTTGTCCTTTGTAGCCTAGTTCATTAACCAATGAGTTATCACGGCTCCCTTCGCTGTGGAGCATATGTCTTCAACAAATACTTTCCAAGCCGTTCTGTTTCTAGCCATTCTATTAAGATCATCCGATGTCTTCCCCTTCATCTTCATCTCTGCTTCCACCTGTCTTAAAGAATATTTTGGTCTTCCCATATATCTTTTCCCCTGGGGATTCCAAAAAGTGGCCTGTAGTTCCAAATTTTGTTCAGCTATTATAAGTAAGGTAGTTATTTGATCAGTGCATCTGTTTTTCCTAAAACCTGCTTGTTCATCTCTCGAATGCTTATCTGTGGCCTCTTATAGTCTCTCCAAAATAATTCTGCTTAACATTTTTCCTGGCACTGGTAACAGCATAATTCCCCTGTAATTTGTGCACTCCTGTACACTCCTCTTTTTGGTAGTTTGATCAAATAACATATCCAAGATAGCCAAAAATATCCTATATTTTTTTTTTCTATGTTCTTTCCATCTATGATATCCAGTTGTTGGTTTTGTTTATCTCTGTTTATCATCATCATTTTAGTCTTTAAAATATTAATATTCAAACCATATTCTTTGCTTGTCTTGTTTATTCTGTTAGCTGGTAGTTGTAATTCTTCTGGATTTTTGCTATTCACAACTTATATTAACAGTATAAATTGTGATCAACAGAGCTGTACCAAGTGTTTGCATAACAGTATTATTTTACATGATGTAGTTAATATGAACACAATGCCTCATTTTCTTTGTCTATGATTGTTCTGTTGTATAATATTCTCTGTAGGTAACATTTTTCAAAATTTGCTTTGCAATTTTAAAATAATGTTATATTCATAGCTAGAGAAATGAAATTCTTGATTCAAAATTTTGTAAACAGTTGATTTGCCTATTATTTCAGTTCCTGATTCCAAGAAAAAGCCAATGGCCAAGGCTTTGTATGATTTTGTTCCAGAAAATGAAGGTGAACTGGGCTTCCAAGAAGGAGACTGTATTGATCTAATTTCCCAGGTAAAACGTATATTTTGTGCCTAATAATAAAACCAGGTATAAAATGAAAATACTCTATTATTGCCAAAATGCTTTCACCAGGAAAATGAAATCACTGGAAGTTCTACGTGGACATGATTGTTTTACTATTAAAATCATTTGTTGTTACATACTTACTCTTGTATTACTAGTAGTAACTTTATACTCTAAAATAATCACAAATAAAGAATGTTTAACATACCTAATCAACAGGCACATAAATTAAATAATCACTCTGATAGACTCACACCAAATTATTTTATTGCTGATTAAAAGAATTTGCTTCACAACACTCAGGGCATATACATAGATGCTTAGTCCTTCCCAACAGATGACTCTTTTGATCTGTGCTGCTGATAGCTCCTGTAGCTTACTGGTTGTACACACTCTTAATGTGTCCTTTCTCATGCTCTGCCCCACTTAGCTTGATTTCCAATTCACAGCTGCACCCTTATAGGCCCCCTCAATGCAGGGCTGTCAACTTTTCCATTGCCTTGACTTTCTGAGTAGAATAAATAAAACACACTAAAATAAGAAATTTATTGGACTTTTAGTTAAGGCTGCCATTTATTACATTTTATTTTTATGGCTTTTGAGTGTTTCAAAAAGCTAATTTCATGTCTGTATCTGATTATCTTATTATTTAGGCATCATGTTAGATAGAGAAAGAAGCAAAACAGTGAAAGGATTTTGGCCAGTATCAGATAAAATTCTGCTAGTAAAATTGAGAGGTAGACCAATGGATATCAATATAATTCAAGCTTATGCACCAACAAGTAATAGCGAAGAAGATGACATTGACACTTTTTACGAGCTAGAGATGACCATCTATCTATCTATCTATTGACCTTTCGAGCCGTAGCCGGCCCATAGGGCGTAGACCAAGATACTCCTTCTCTTATCTGAAATTTTGTTCTAGCAGTTCTCAATTCTTTTAAAGATATTTTATCAAATCTCACCATTTGTCTCTGTTCTATGCAAGCAGCTCTATCTCATTGAGGGAGCCGAGTCCTGCTGCTCTTGCCTCTCTCATCAATGTTCTTCTCAGTGTCTCTCTGCGCCTTCCTCTTTTCCTCTTACCTGTTGTTTCCCACATGAGGGCTTGCTTTGCTATTTGGTTATTATCTCTTCTCATCACATCTCCAACATATGACCATCGTCTTTTCTTGATTACTGAAGATATTAATGGTTGATTGGCGATTTCTCTAATTTCCTCGTTTGTTTTGAATTCGTTCCACGCTATACTAAATATTTTCCTTAGACATTTATTTTCGATTGCGTTCAACTTTGTTTCTATATCTCTTACCACTGAGATGACCATGGAACAGTGTAAATCTCAAGAAATAACTATTAAATTAGGGGATTTCAATGCAAAGGTAGGAAGAGCTAAAGTGCAAAATGTGACTGGGGGGCATGGCCTTGGAGAGACGAATGACAGAGGGGATAGATTGATAGATTGGGCAAAGACACTTGAAATGATTATAGGTAACACCTGGTTCAAACAACACCCTAGGTGACTATGGACATGGCAAAGCCCAGACTAAAGAGTACACAATCAAATTGATTTTATACTGCTGCAGAGAAGATTCAGGAATGGGCTAACATCTGTTAAAACAAGGCCAGGAGCAGATTGCAATAGTGACCATGTATCAGTAGTTGGAAAGATAAGAATAAAACTGCGAAAGACACAGAAATCCCCAAGAAATATGAAATTAGAACTAGATATGCTTAGAGTAGATAGACAGATGAGTGATAAGTACAGTACGATAGTACAAAATAGACATAATGCTATTGAGAAAATACAGGACATCGAGGAACAGTGGGAAATGCTTAAACAATCGATTCAACAAACATCAAAAGAAGTAATACCAGTGACTAAAAGAATCAACAAAAAGAAATGGATGACAGAGGAAATACTAGAACTAATAGACGAAAGACAAAAACATAAGAAAGAAGAATGGACATACAAAATATTGCACAAAGAGATCCAAAACAAGTGCAGAGAAGCAAAGGAAGGATGGTTAAAATAGAAATGTGAAGAAATGAAAAAACAACAAAAGAAAGACTCAAAATTTATGCACAATCAGTTAAATGAATTAACAAGGAGAAAAGAAGTCAAAGTTTCAGGATGTGTGAAATCAAAGGAAGGAAATATAATAATGGGACAGGAGAAGATAATGGAAAGATGGACAGAATATATCAGTCAACTCTATGTTGATGAAAGACCAGAGCTAAACAATTCAAACAAAGACACAGGCCCATCAATAATGCAGAGTGAAGTGGAGGACACAATTCAACATATGAAAAGATGCGAAGCTCCAGATCCCGACAATATAACAATCGAAGAGATAAATGCATTAGGAGAGCTGGGAGTACAAGTCATAACAAAACTACTCAATGACATATATAACACTGGACACATACCCGAAGATCTACTAAAATCTATCTTTGTAGCCATATCGAAGAAGTCAGGCACCACTGATTGTGAAGACCATTGCACTATTAGTCTCACGTGCCATATTATGAAAATATTACTAAGAATCATCATGAAACATGTAAGGAACAAAATAAAACCAGAAATAAATGAGGAACAATGTGGATTTGTGGAAGGAAAGGGTACCAATAATGCAATATACATCTTAAGAACATTGATAGAAAGATCTATATATGTGCTTTATAGACTACAAAAAAGCATTTAACAAAGTATAACATGTGGAAATAATCAATATGCTGGAGAAATTAAACATTGATGGCAAGGATCTGCGAATCATAAAAAAAATGCACTGGCAACAAACAGCAGCTATACAAATTAACAACCAGTTTCAATATATAAAACAAGGAGTCAGACAAGGCTGTGTTCTTTTGGCGGATTTATTTTCACTTTACAGCGAACATATTATGAGATCAATAGTAGACAAAAAAGGAATTGAAGTCAACGGTCACAATATAAATAATTTGCGATATGCGGATGACACAGTCTTAATAGTAGAGACAGAGAATGAACTACAAGAAATGATAGACACAATAGTAAAAGAAAGCAACAAAAAAGGTCTCAGTCTGAATAGTAAGAAAACAGAAGTAATGGTCATATCGAAGAAACAATCATCATCATAATGCGTAAAAATAAACAGGACTAATCTGAAACAAGTGCAACGTTTCAAATACTTTGGCACAATAACAACATCAGATGGAAGATGCACCACAGAAATAAAAAGAAGAATAGCTCAGGCCAAAATAGCATTTCAGAAAATGAAAAATATCTTATGCAACAAATCTATATCAATAGAAGTGAGAAAGAGAGTTCATCTGTGCTATATAGAGCCAATTCTGACCAATGGAAGCGAATCATGGACAGTAGATAACAAAATTAAAAGGCGATTAGAGGCCACAGAGATAGGATTTCTCAGAAGAATGTTGAAAGTTCCCTGGACAGCTAAAAAGACCAATGAGGAAATTCTCAAAGAGGTCAACACTAAAAGAGAGCTACTATAAAACATCAGAAAGAAACAATCAACATTTTTCGGGCACATCATGAGAAGAGGAAAGTTGGAATACTTGGTTACAACTGGCAATATAAAAGGAAAGAGAGATCGCGGATGGCAAAGAGAGAAAATACTGGATAGCTTGGTGTTATGGCATAGAAAATGGTTAACAACAGAATTGATACGATGCACTGTAGATAGAAGATTGTGGAAGGACATGATCGCCTACGTCAAACGGTATGGCACATGATGATGATGATCTGATTGTTATACATAAGAAAATCACAGTATGTTTATGAAATAGTGACCTCTTATCTGATTTTTTTCTTATTTCTGTATAAATATGAAATAGTTCGAGCTATACATTTATGTTTTAAGAATATGTTGTAAGATGATACAGTGTAGTATTTATTTAAAATACTTCAACTTCAACTGCAGGTTGATGAGAACTGGTATGAAGGATCTGTACGTGGACAAGCAGGCTTCTTTCCTGTCAATTATGTGGAAGTGGTTAACCCGCTTTGATGGATAGGATGAGGTATCTGAATACTAGTTCATATTCATGTTTGATGATGATGCTATAATGTTCAAGAAAAAGTCACCATTATTGTTTTATCTCGTCTGTATAGATTCTGTAGATGTCTAATTTATACATTTATTTTCTAAGCATAAAGTTACATGCATTCTTCCTTCTAAGTCCATATGGTGGCTATTATGATTTGTCATATGCCCATTATTTATAAATAATCCTCACTATATGTGTGTATATCATATTTGTCTCTCACATTTGTACATCTGCCACATCAAGGTAGAGAATTCTCTAAAACTTTCATAGTCACGTATTAAACGCTATTTTATGTTAATATATTTAAATAATACAAACTAGCACTTTAAGCTTTGTAAGTATCTTTTGTTGCATGATTAAATTAATTTTATTACAGTTTTGTATCAAGAAAAGATATATATACTTTCATTGGAGTTTAATTCCATTCAAATTTGACACAGAACTTAAAGGTCCCTGTTCTATATTTTATAAATTACAGGTCATAATAAGCTTCTCATCTGAATGAATTTTGTTTGTCAGTATGGTTATTTTTGTTGTTAGAAAATAATACCAGTGCACTGATAATGGTGGGAATTTGTATATGAATTGCCTCTTTCCTCTCTCTCTCTCCTCCCCCCCCCCATTTTCAGTTTTTATGAGGAATTTATATTATAATTAAATAAACAGTATTCTTGTTTTAGGAATTTGCATTCCTTGAATCAATGGTAATTCTTAGTGTATACCACATCTAAACAGGATGACCCTTTGCCAAAGCAGTTAAAAACTCAAGAAAACAATACATAAAACCTAATTTTCTTTTCCTTTTTATTACATTACTTACACTGCTGGGCACACCCTCTTGGCAGTCCTCCTCAGGGTTAGATGTTTCTTATTATTAGTTTACTGTCCTCAGCAGTTTTAAGAGGAGCAGCTCAGCACTAGTTTAGTTTTCACAATTTTGTTATGGCATTTATGGTCTAATATTCAAATCAAATGTACTATCAACCCTTACGTATGTGTGTGAAAGCTGGAAAACAACAAGAGACATAGTAACAAAGTTGACCACATTCAAAAATAAATGTCTAAGGAAAATACTTGGTATAGTGTGAAACGAATTCAAAACAAATGAGGAAATTAGAGAAATCGCCAATGAACCATTAATATCTTCAGTAATCAAGAAAAGACGATGGTCATATGTTGGAGATGTGATGAGAAGAAATAATAACCGAATAGCAAAGCAAGCCCTCATGTGGGAAACAACAGGTAAGAGGAAAAGAGGAAGACCCAGAGAGACACTGAGAAGAACATTGAGAGAGGCAAGAGCAGCAGGAATCGACTCCCTCAATGAGATAGATCTGCTTGCACAGAGCAGAGACAAATGGAAAGATTTGATAAAAGATCTTTACAAGGATTGAAAACTGCTAGAATAAAAATTTAGATAAGAGAAGGAGTATCTGGGTCTACGCCCTATGGGCTGGCTACGGCTCGAAAGGTAGATAGATAGATGGATGGATGGGTGGGTGGGTTTTGGGTGGGCAGGCGGACTAAACCAAGAAGACATAGTCTGAGGTTGAATTGATCACCCCTGTGTGGCTACCAGGGTCCCCACAGTGAGGGGAGAAAAGAATAGAGCCACTGTTACCTGCCAGGCATGTCATAAAAGGTGACTAAGGAGGTTTGGAATTGTCACCTGTGCAGTCAAGTAGGACGTGCACAGAGTGACCTTGGCAAGTGAATTGACTGATGCATTTTGGGTAAATGCTGTGACAAGTGGTGGAGCAGATATGGGGTGTTCCTGGCTGCAGTGAAACTGGTACCATGGATAGGATAGGATTGGATCATATCTCACCAAGAAAAAAGTACAAATGAAAACACCAACAACAAAACACAACACTTTTTTTAACCCTAGATTGCGATACCTTCATACAAATTTCCACATCAAAAGGAGTGTACCTTTCTAGTTACTGCTTTTGGTGACCCCTGATTGTTGGATTTGTTTTTATTCCTCAATTTCGTGAGATACATTGTTGTTGCTAAAGAAAAAATCTCCAAACAAAAATCTTTTTTTTTATATACTATTACCAGGGAAATTTCTTCAGTTGCTGGCTGACATCAAGCAGCCCTTTGTGATTTGGAAAACGCAGCGACTAATGTTATGAGGTAGCTGAACATATTGATGATTTATGGCAACCCTATTGATAGACATTGCAAAATGTCTGATCCATAGATTGAAACTCAGGTCATATATCAACCTGAGCCAGAAATTCCAAGTCCCCGTGTTTTGCCTAGTGTGAACACACATGGCTGTGTGTCAAAAGCTCAGAGAAAATACTATTTTTAGAGCACTTAATGTTGTATTTAAGTAGTAGTAATTTTTACTAAGGGGAATTTTTACTAAGTAAATGGGAGAGTTACAAATGGGTTATTGAGTTATTTGTGGGTCATCATCATTACACTCCGAACATGTTCATAGGTGATCAGATTCCCTCCTCAGCAAGTCCAGTGACTGATGACTCCAGTTCTGTGTTGGTTGATAAGTCTTCTTATATGCCCACTAAGTTTCTCGTATCTGGCTGTGCCCATCTTAACTCCCTTCTCTTTCATCTGGAGGAGTGACGTGGAAATATGGTTGTCGAAGTCCTGTGCCCTTCCCACATCTCAGAAGGCATTGATGATGTCCACCCAATCCATTGGTCTTCAACGACAGCGCCTGGCCAAGCTGCCCACTCTTTCATTTCCCCATACTCCCCCGTGTCCAGGGACGTAGACAAAGGCGACCCTACATGTATTTACCTTTGCAATGACTCTATCGATTGCCTGCCTCCACTTTTCTAACCATGCTCATCAAATCACTTAGTATCTAGGCGTAGTGTAGTCTTGTGACTATAACCAGATGAACGCCCTGGTCACTGCCATCACCTCCATTGTCATGCTACTCGTGGTCATAATGTATGCACCACTGTCTTCTTTGACTATTCTGCCTGCCGAACGTGCTGTAAATGCTCTTGCACTCTTTTAGTGTCGTATTACAGGATCCGTCTGTATAGATGACTCCATCATTCTCATCGATGAGTATTGTAATTAAGGGTTAAAAATATTTTTATGTGTGTGATTAAAGTCATAAGAAATATATTACTATGTCAATGTAGTTCATATTCTCATTGGCTTTTGTTGTCATTGACAAGTTGGAGATATTTATTTATAATTATTCAACATTAACTGCAGGATGATGAGCATGAAGGATCTATACATGGACAGGTAGACTTCTTTCCGGACATGTGGAGGTTAAACAACCCACTCTAATGGACAGAGTGAACTGGACACTGATGCTTACATATCCAACTTTGAAAGTGTTTCCATGATACTAAATGCCTTGCGTTTTTTTTTTTTTTTTTACACATTATTTACATAGAGTATTTTTAACCTTGTCTAGTTCTGTGTAATAATAAATTCTATAATTGCAATGGTTGCTGCATTTAGTCAGAATTAAGACCAGAAAAGTATGTTTCTGAAAGTATACTTCAGATTTTATCTCATGTTCATGCTTGCTATTCTTCTGCTGAAACACCTATTCATATTTCATATCATTTGAGTATTTGTTTTATTTGCACAAGTAGAAGTCATAACAATTTGTTAGTCAATGATTTCATTATATATAGTGTAACATTAAATCTATTACACTACTTAACAATTCTGTTTCAGCTTTTATTCAACCATGGTTTACTAGCTTAGCTTTTTTCTTCTTTTGTTCATTATATGTCGTAGTTGAATGGGATATAGGTTTTGCTTATGCTTGGTCATCTAGCACCAGTTGTCAATGTGAACTCTCCTTGCATTTGATCAACCAGTGTCATAGATCCTTACACTTATTCAACTAGTATCACAGATTGGTATGTTCTCATGTCAAATGATATTGAGGACAGACATATCCTTACAGTTGTTGCATTAGATGTCTTTATTAGCTAGTAGGAGGTCATGTGTTGTTTTAAATCCAATTTACAGTCTTTCTCTGACATTTGACTACCAAAAATAAAGTTTGACTTAATGAAACAGGAAAGGCTAGTACATTTGAGTATTAAAAAATTACACATCTGCATTAGCATTGGTATTTATTTTTAAAAATGTGTAATCAAATATTATTTTATCCTTTTTTTTTTTTAAAATAAAGTTGAATCTTGATGCTCATTTCTCACACTGTTTTATTACTCTTATAGGTTGTATTTTTAAGAGACTAATGTTATTATTAAGCTTAAATGATATATTTAGACTTTTTTATGTGGAATTCTTAGTAGCTGCTAGATGATACTGACAACATCACTAATATGTGTGCTTAAGGTCATGGAATATATAATCATCCTCATCATGTGCCACACTGATTCGAGTAGGCGACCATGTCCTTCCACAATCTTCTATCCTTAGTGCATTGTATCAATTCTGTTGTTGACTGTTTTCCATCCTATGACACCAAGCTATCTAGTATCTTCTCTTTGTCATCCACAATCTCTCTTTCCCTCTATTTTGCCAGTTGTAACCAAATATTCCAACTTTCCTCTGCTTATGATGTGCCCAAAAAATGTTGATTGTTTCATTCTGATGTTTTTTAGGAGCTCCCTTTTTGTTTTGGCCTCTTTGAGAATGTGCTCATTAGTCTTTTTTTAGCTGTCCAGGGAACTCTCAACATTATTCTGAGAAATCCAATCTCTGTGGCCTCTAATCATCTTTTCATATGTCTGACTACTGTCTATGATTTGCTTCCATAGGTCAGAATTGGCTCTATATAGCACCAATGAACTCTCTTTCTCTCTTCTATTGACAAAGACTGTTGCATAAGACATTTGTTATTTTCTGAAATGCTATTTTGGCCTGAGCTATTCTGCTTTTTATTTTTGTGGTGCATCTTCCATCTGATGTTATTGTGCCCAGATTGAGACCTTTCTTGTTGCTTCTTTTACTATTATGGCTATCACTTCTTGTAGTTCATTCTCTGTCACTGCTATTGAGACTGTATCATCCGCATATTATGTAGTGATCGTTCGATTTCAATTCCTTTTTTGTCTACTATTGATTTCATAATATTTTCGCTGTAAAGTGAATATATAATGCCGACATTAAAACCTTATTTCCCCATGACTCACAAGGCATGATGTTTACTTTTTACTTGCATTCTACTTAGTTACTGTAAGCTCATGCTATCTGTAACAAGTAAATATAAATATGCCATTGGCTGGATCGTGCATTTATTGGTCCCATTAATCCTAATAAACAGTTTGTTTTTATATTAGTCTGTATGAGTTTTATGTAATTGTGTCTCACTAAGTTATCTTGAGACTTACTCTTGTGATACTGTTTTTGAAATAGAGAACATTGATAAGATTGCCTGTTTTTTATTTGTAAGAGAAGTGGGGATATCCATATAAGAAGTTGAAAAATCCATTGGTAATTAATTACCTTTTTAAATAAATTCATTGACCACTATAATTTATGAACAAGTAGTGAATTCTGTGACTGTAATTTTAAAAAATTCTGCTATGGATACCAAGGCTACTGCTTCTTTCTAGTGTCTGTAGTTCAAATGAAATTATTATTACTTGATTATTGAAATAAACATAGTTCTGTTTGGATGCTTTTATTGCTGTAATATAAGACATCTGCCAGAGTAGCGGCAGTGCTACCAAAAGTCCTGGTAATCTGCTGAAATTACTTATTGCCCATTTTGTGATTAAATGCATAATACGCACAGTATAAGATGTTCTCTCCTTGGTTTGTGATTGGATATCAATTTCGAACAAGAAAGAATCTTGTTTCTACATTTATTTTGTTTTTATTTGATAGTTGATTCTAGGATATAAAAGTCTTGGACATTTCAATATTACCTGTGGCTATTTGTTCTTAATATTTAATTTTAAATTTTATTTTACTGGTAATAAGATATCTATGTTACACGTCTGATGTTTGAGTTTCATTGTCATTAATAAAGAATGACAATATATTTTTTTATATCCCATTTATTATTTTGAGTCTCACTTTGCTTGAATCCATCATTAAAATATATGTAAATATTTGTGTATGCATATGATAGTGAGGGAGTAGACTCAGTAGAGTATGTCTTACCCTCAGCATATAAAATAAGTACTTACATCCAAAATGGTCAACAATCAGAAATGCCTAAATTATTTTCTGAGCTTATTAAGAACCAAATTGAAAAATAGAAAGTGGCCAAAATAACATCATCCAGAAATGAAATGGATCCTCACACTCACGTTTCCCTCTAAGCAGTGTGACCTCACAATTGGTGCTTTATTGGTTCTGTGCACATCAAAATGTTGCTGTTCATTTTTAATTTACAAAATACAGTTGTTTTGGTCACCGTACATTTTTGTTGGAGCTGTGATCGCTCAGTGGTTAGTGAACTGGACTACAAAGGACAAGAGGTAGGGTTCGATCCCAACCGGTTCACCCAGCCTTTAATGGGTACCGGATTTTTTTTCTGGGAAAGGAAAGCGGCACGGGCATAATACCGACCACATTACCCCAAAAATCATGTGCCGAAGGTCTATAAAAAAAATTATGGTCACTAACACCATATTCCCTATACGCCACTTGGCATGATGAGGGTACTTTACTTTTTTTTTTTTATTTTTGTCACTTATGCATTTCCAGAAACTGAAAATAGACTTACTTCAGTGAACAGTAACCATTCATCTATTGCACTGAACACCATCTTGTAGTTATACCTGATATTTTCTACATGTCCTCTGTGTCGTATTGTGCTATTCATGCTCTGATGAAGGCGCCAGAATGTGGCTAGCGATTTTTCTGAGCACACTTTTCTACAGAAGTCATCCTATTTGATATCCTTAGCCTGCTTAGCACATTAAAGTGCTTCATTTTTTGATTGACCTCTTCTTTCAGACGCTTCAAGAGCTCAGGTTGTGTTCTTCCATTCTTTCTGGCTTTCTGCCATGTCTTGGCCATTTGTCTCTTGTACCACCAAGCTTCCTCGACTTCTATGTTCCATTAGGGTGGCTGCGTCCATCTCTCAATGCTGCCTACGAGGAGCGCTCTGTTTCCTATGTCTGATTTTGCTAATGACGTCCTGGTCTGTTTTCTCATTGTGGAATGTGTGGAGCTTTCTTTTCTGGCTTTTATTTCTGCTTTTCTCAATTAGGAGGACACATGGATAGTGATCACTTCTGTGGAACCCCAGTGCACTCCACCTGCAAACCGGTGCGAAGGTGGAAGACACCAGTGCCAGGTCTATGACACTATCAGAGTCCCCTGTTCGAGTGGCCATTCTTGTTGCCCTTCCATCATTCAAGCACACTAAATTGACTGACACTAGTGCATTCTCTAGGTCTTCTCCCTGCTTGTTGGTTATGACGTTACCCCACTGGTTGCCTCTAGCATTAAAGTCTCAGCAGAAAATTATGTTCTCTTCATCGAACTCAATGAGATTCTGCCATTGTTGTGTGTCCACCTTCCCATTACTTGCATACACATTTACAATTAAGAAATGAATTGGGGTCTGCACCCTAACAGCATGTACCTGCAATTCTGCACTGTCCCACGCAGACATATCAACCTCAGCTGCTACCATATTGCTGTGCACAAGGATGGCCTGCCCAAGGTGTCGCCTATTATAGAAACAATGAAATTAATTAAATTCGCATGGTCAAGAACCCGTTTCCACATTATAGACTGGCCAACTCCAGTAAATCGCTCTGCAGCACGCGGATACACTGTAAGCCTTATACAAATTAAATGAATTACGCGTCCTTGACGACAGACCGGCGAATACAAACTGCCATTTTGTCACGCGTTCAATAGCGCATTCAACAACATAGATGAGTATAAGTGATCAAATAAAGAAATTGTCACAAAATGCAATGAAGCAAAAGAAGCATAATGATTTACATCAAATAGAAAGCGCCTACAATCACATGATCCCTTCAAATACCAATAAAAACAAATAAACAGAAAAGTTCAATGGAAATCAGCACTTATCTGTGAGTCCTCTGAAGAAGCCAGCGAACAGGGCGCCATATTCCCTGGAAGTCCAAGTAGATTTTTACAGCACCTCTTTAGCTAAGCCAAAGAAAATGGAAACACATTTTGAGACACACAGAATGTTATACATAATCGTTTTTTTTTTTTAAACTAAATGTGTAGCCAACCAGAGGTTTAAAATTTAAATTGTATATACTGCCAGTCTATTAGACTATGTTATGTTGAACAGTATGCTATTTAAATATCCAGTTTGTGTTAGTTGTTTTAAAATTTACATTGCTAGTAGTACTGGTTAAAAGAAGCCCTTTAATTCCCAGAAATTGTATGTTGAAGCTATAGTGCAAGCTTATGTTTGTAGTTTAGTATAAACTATAAAAAAAAAAATATATATATATATATATATATATATATATATATATATATATATATATATATAAACATTGAAAAAGGGAAAGGCAGCAGGACCTGACAATATACAGATAGAGATGATACAGGCTCTAGAAGAGTTTGGCATCGAAGTGATCACAGACATATGCAATGACATATACCATACAGGATACATACCAAACGATCTAAAAACATCAACTTTCATTGCATTGGCTAAAAATAATGGTGCAGTTGAATGCAGTGATTTCAGAACAATAAGCCTAATGAGCCATGTAACAAAGATTTTACTAAAAGTTATACAGGGAAGGATTCAGAATAAAATCAATACTGAATTAGATGAGCAACAATTTGGATTCAGGAAAAACAGTGGGACAAAAGAAGCCATATTCAGCATGAGAACATTGATTGAAAAGTACACAGAAGTAAACAAACCAATATATGCCTGCTTTATAGACTACACCAAAGCTTTCGATAGAATACACCATAACCAACTCATAGACTGCCTAAAGGATATAAATCTAGACGACACAGACATACGACTAAAATGTAATTTGTACTGGGAGCAAACAGCAATAATAAGATATAACAAGGAGAACTCTACACCCATGGACATAAAAAGAGGAGTAAGACAAGGATGCATCCTATCACCAAGCTTGTTCAATCTATACATTGAGCAAATCTTTAAAAACATCTCAGGAATACTAGGCCTAAACATTAATGGAAAGATAATCAATAACCTAAGATATGCTGATGATACTGGTCTACTAGCAGAAAATCCTAATGACCTACAACAATTGCTTAATGTGATAAACATAACAAGCAAAAAATATGGACTAGAAATGTTTATCAAGAAGAAATGAATATCAAAAAGACTAAAACTATGATCATAAACAAAGAAAATTCTCAAGACCTACAATTAAATATCACAGTTGAGGGAATACATCTGGAGACAGTCCAGAGCTACAACTACCTGGGACAACTATAACCAATGATGGAAAATGCAAAATTGAAATAAACAAAAGAATATGTATGGCAAAAAGTAATTTTAATGCCATGAAAAATATACTAACAACAAAACAAATATCAGCAGGGCTGAAACTAAGAACGGCAAAATGTTACATCTTCTCAATATTCCTAAATGGTGCAGAAACATGGACATTAGACAAGAAAACAGAACAGAAAATTGAAGCCTTTGAAATGTGGATTTATAGAAGAATAGGTAGAATTGGATGGAAACAAAAGATAACAAACGATAAAGTTTTAAAACAACTGAAAATAAAAAGAGAACTACTAAATACAATTAAGACAAGACAAATGAAATTTTTGGGGAATGTTAAAAGACACAACAGCCTACTAAAAGTAATATTGGAAGGAAAAATACAAGGTAAAAGAGGCAGAGGCAGACCAAGACTAACATGGACGAGTAACATCAAAAGATGGACAAGTTAATCTATGACAGCCTGCACTATCAAAGCAAGAGACAGAGTAGAATGGCGATCCATGCGGAGAAGGCACTCGATGATGCGATGATAAAAAAATACTCAATATAAAAGTACTTTTTTTATTGAAAAGGTTACTAGATAAACTGCATGAAAGTTTGAATGATGCCCAGTAGCTTTAAATTTGGATCAATTTTGCTCAAAGCACCAAGTATTCTGATCAGTTTTGGGGGAAAATTAGAGGGAACATGTTCACACTGGTTGTTGGCACTTTTGGGGCATCTTGATGTGGACTACACTGGCATGCTAAAATTATGAATTAGAGGTTGGGGGGGGGGGGGCGACTTTAACACTCAGGGGCATTATTTTTGTCATTTATATAGACTCATTACATGTTATAATAAATTTTATCTTGTGAGACACCCTATAATCTGCATATCTACTCCAGTTTTTGGACCAGTGTTTATATTACTTTTTTTTGGGTTATTATAAAAAATAAAAAAAAATACAATTATGTATAACATTCTGTGTGTCTCAATTGTATTTCATGTTCAAATAGATATAATATAACGTTTAGAGTCAACACAATACAACCTCAGTTCTTTTCTTTTTACTACCTGTTTAGATAGTAAACTAAATTGCCTATTTTAGACGAATGACAGGAAATAGTCTGAGAGATAAGATCAGAAATGAAGAACTGAGAAAAAAGCTAGGAATAGCCCCAGCCATAGAATATATAAGGAAACAACAGATAAAATGGTTCGGCCACGTGACAAGGCAGAAAGAACAAAACACAACACAACGAGCCTTCAACAAACGTTGTGAGAACAACAGACACAAGGGTCGACGACGAAAATGATGGATCGATGGAATATTAGAAGCACTAGGAAACATAACAGCAGCAGAGGCGAACAGAAGAGCAAAAGACCGCAAATTATATCTCCCCTCGACGCTGAAAGGCAGATGAGGAAGAAAAGAAGAAGAAGAAGAATTAAAAAAAAATAATTTGTAGAATGCTTTTCATAATGAAAGTTACACAAATATTTGCTCTGTGTATGTTTTTGGAGATTATTAAACATTAGAATAGATCAATTCAGCATAAGTATTCATACTGGAATTGTAAAGCTTGGAAATGGTTACTGGAATAAATACCGAATATCATCTTAGATCATATCAATATCATATTAATAGACATCTAAAAAAAAACTACATTTGGCAACCATCTTACGTAAGTTGCATATTTATAGTGATTATCAGTTTAAAGTTTTAATGTATGTTAATATATTGTCTTATAGCATAATGTTTATTGAGTACATCTTTGAATCATTACTCATTTGCAAGGATTTGGTTCTCAATGACATTTTCTGAATTACAGCACCACAAATGTACTCAAGATGTAACAGTTTTATTCATAATTTTTATATACAAACTGCCTTCAGTGAGAAACCGGATTATTTTGTTTTCAGAGTAGTTATTGTAAACACTTAAATAATTACATTATCATAATTTGAAGGCCTCCCACACCCTTTGAAGGCCACCCACCCCCTTTTTTCCCTCACCCCCACCCCCCCCCCCCCCCCCTAGAAACAGTAAGAAAAAAATTCTTTTGGGTGGGGCACAGCCATTCATGCACTGCGAACCAAACTTCCTTGTCATCCTGAAACTTTGCTCCACTTAGCGCATCTTTCACTGGAATGAAGATGAGGATATCCACTGGTGTGAGGTCAGTGAGTATAGAGGGTGTGGGATGCAATCAGATTGTGCTTTCTTCATAAACCTGTCATTGTACTGAGTTAAATGATGAGATGACGAGTCTCTGTTGGTTTCACGCCTTTTCTAATAAAGATCTAAGAGAACTCAGCTGCTCTTGCTTGATGCATTGTTGCAAGGGTGCTAACATTATGTCCAATTATTTACCAAGTTCCTATGCATGCAGAGGGCATGTTAATGCCATCTATTGGTAACTCAAGGTCACCACTTCTGCATACCATACACTCAATTTTTTATATAACTTTTCCTCTTTCCCACTGAACCACCTCTGTATATATGCAGAGCTTTTTCTAGTTGGAAACTGTCCAGAACACATTCCAGTAAACTGTTAGCACTTTAATGGTCACTCAACTTCCAGCTCTTTTACAGTTTACTTTTAATTTCAAATAAATCTACAAGCAGGAAGTAAGTGAGATGTGAATTTAAGTAACTTTTGAAATTCTAAAAGAATGTGTTTCAGACCAACCATTCTAGCAGAAAAAAGGCAATGGCCTCTGTATAATGTGTATTTATTAGTGTAAAATACCTCTGTGTCATTTTTTTTAATGCAGGTGTATGGGTTTATATTTGTAAGTTTCTTTTTGGTTTTTAGGGTTCAGGTTTTCATTTTTTGTGATTAATGATTGTTTTGTAATGTAAATAAACACAAAATGGCATAAAGCAGCTAAACTAATAGAGAGACACAACAAACTATGACATTTCAGTAAAAGCAAGGTACAAAACACAAACTATTCTAAAATAAACACATAAATACAAAAACGAAAGCTAAACAAAACATTTTTTTTTACTCCTCTAATTGTTATGTTGAAGTATCTTATTGATTATTGCTGTAATGATTGTACTGCACAGTTACTTTCATCTGTATTCAGTGTGTTCATATAAAGTCTAAGAAGAGTTGCACTAAATTAAAGTTTAACTGTAAATTATAGATAATAAACGACGAAAAACAATTTTATGATTTAAAAAAATTACTATGGTCTTTCAAAGGAAAGCAAGACAAAAAAGTTCATTAGGAGGCTAAATTAACAACTTATTTTACCACAGATTATTTGTAACATGTAAGCAATAACGATAATGGAACAACAACTTGATGGGACGGGAAGAATTATTACTTTTTCTGATGACATTCTGGTATATCGACAGGGAAAAGACAGACAGGAAATTGCCTCCATACTGTAAAATGAACTTGATCAAATCTCTTCCTGGTGTGGAGTATCAGGTGTCTTGGTTAATCCTAATAAAGCATCAATTGCATGATTCTCCTTTAACAATCATGTCATTAACATGGAAACACCAGTGGTATGAATGGGAGCTGATGAGGTGACCAGGGACAGGTTGATGATGTACCTAGGAGTTAAATTTGATTGCCTGTGTTTTAGGGACTACTTCAACCATGTGATAACAAAAGCCTGCAAAGGATTAGCTGCCTTGAAGGCTATGGCAACTGTCAACATCGAGCAGAGGCTACTTACCTTTCTGTTCCTGGGACTAGTCTTCGCACCAATCAAGTATGCCCTGGAAATTCTTACACTCAATGTGCAAATTGACAGGCAGGAGAAAATACACAATGAAGCTATGCACATTATCTAGGGGTGTATAAGGGACATTCCCTGTGTAGCAATAAGGTATCTTGACTTTCCTACCATGGATGACAGGATCAAGATCTGGAGGGCATGAGCATGCCTGAAGATAAGTGCAGATAAGGAGCATCCATTGCACCAAGAGCAACACAGAAAGGTGACTGGCTAAAAAGAGGCAAATCTTGGGTCGGCCGAGCAGAAGATGTCATCAAACAGGTCTGTGCACTTACCAATATCAAAGCTGGTGAGGAGTGAATACCAGTGCCTACGTCATTCAGGTGCACATTCTCATGTATTGTCACACTCGACAGGAAATGTAGGGAGCAGAACTTAGTCGTGATCAATGCAGAGGTCAATGGTCTCATCTGGGATATCACCAATGAGGAAGATGCAATCATCAATACAGATGGATCTGTAATGACACCGAAGTAGTGCGTGGGCATTTACAGCACGCTTGGCAGGCAGAATAGTCAAAGAAGACAGTAGTGTATATGTTATGGCCACGAGTAGCATGACGATGGAAGTGATGGCAGTGACCAGGGCATTCATCTGGTTAGAGTCACAAGACTACACCCACGCCTTCATACTAAGTGATTCGATGAGTATTATACGAAAAATGGAAGCAGGCAATGGGTAAAGTCATTTTCAGAAGTCAAAAATACATAGTCACCTTTGTCTATGGCCTTGGACATTTGGGAGTATGTGGAAATGAAAGAGCAGACAGGTTGGCTAGCTGTGCTGTCATTGAAGATGGTCAACCAATGGATCGGGTAGACATCATCAATGTCATCTGAGATGTAGGAGAGGCACAGGACTTTGACAACCATGAGTCCATGTCACTCCTTCACATAACTAGAAAGAGTGGGGGGAGGGTAAAGATGAGCACAGCCAGAAACAAGAAACTTAGTGGGCATATAAGAAGACCTATCAACCAACACAGAACTGGAGTCAACAGCCACTGGACACTGTGGGATTTGCTGAATCTGAGCACTTATGGTCATGTTTGGAGCGCAATGATGATGACCCACAAAAAAACTCAATATTTGTAAATAACTATAGGCTCCACATATAAAAAAAACTCATAATTTATAAAAAATAATTGAACAATTTTAAAAAAGGTTAAAATGAATTCCTTAGTGGTTCGATATTAATTAAGCAGCAAAAGAATGTTTTACTGTTTCAAATCAAATTTTAAAAATTGTTATTGTAGACTTTTTGATCACTAATTTCAAGCACACTGACTTGAAGATTCTTATTTACTAATCCAGTTCTGATTTAATGCATTGCACCATGGAGCACATCACAAGTATTTTAGATTTAATAATCTAAGTTGGAGAATTCAAAGATAGCTTAAGTTTTTATTGCCCTGACTATTTTTACGAAAGCCATTTATGAATGAAACCATTCACAGTAACATCTGGAGTAAGACAAGGGTGCGTGTTGTCACCATTCTTGTTTATCACTCATATTGACAAAATATGCAAGGATGCCAAATCACAGTGTGAAGATATAAATGGACTGCTTTCTGCTGACCACCAGGCCCTAATAGCTTTTGAAGATACAGAACTTCAACATCTTCACTGAAAAAAGTGAAATTATATCAATAGGAAGACAAAAGAAGACATTAAACATAACTATACAACATCAAGTTATAATTCAAGTAAGAAACTTTAAATATCTGGGAACAACATTCTCTGAAGATGATAAAATCTATAAAGAAATAGACATATGATGCAACAAGGCAAACCAAACATTGAGTCAGCTACCCCTTATACTTCAACACAAGACCATACCTATTACCACCAAGAAACATCTTACACAGAGTATATTCATTTCAACATTATGCTGCCAATGCTAAACATGGTCACATAGATCTAAGTATAAAAGAAAGCCTGTCACCACAGAGATGTGATGTTTGAGAAAAGCACTTGGGAGTCACCAGAAAAGACAGAATCAGAAACATTATAAGAGAAAAACCAGGCATTGAACCAATCCTAAGAAACAAATAAACTGGTTTGCCCATCTAGAAAGATGGCATGTGAATCCTTACTATCTATCTATCTATTGACCTTTCGAGCCGTAACCGGCCCATAGGGCGTAGACCAAGATACACCTTCTCCTATATGAATTTTTGTTCTAGCAGTTTTCTTTTAAAGATATTTTATCAAATCTCGCCATCTGTCTCTGTTCTGTGCAAGCAGTTCTATCTCATTGAGGGAGCCGATTCCTGCTGCTCTTGCCTCTCTCATCAATGTTCTTCTCAGTGTCTCCCTGGGTCTTCCTCTTTTTCTTTTACCTGTTGTTTCCCATATGAGGGCTTGCTTTGCTATTCGATTATTATCTCTTCTCATCACATGTCCAACGTATGACCATCGTCTTTTCTTTATTACTGAAGATATTAGTGGTTGATTGGCGATTTCTCTAATTTCCTCGTTTGTTTTGAATTCGTTCCATTCTATACCAAGTATTTTCCTTAGACATTTATTTTCGAATGCGTTCAACTTTGTTTCTATATCTCTTGTTGTTTTCCAGCTTTCACACGCATACGTAAGGGTTGATAGTACATTTGATTTGAATAGCCTAAGTTTTGTGTTTGTGCTAATGAGTTTTGATTTCCACAACTTTTCAAGGCTTCTGAAAGACATTGCTGCTTTAGCCAGTCTGATTCTAATTTCTTTGCTCGTATCCCCTTCTCGATCAATGTGACTTCCAAGATAGATGAAGTGATCGATCTCTTCTACTGGTTTGTTTTCCATGTATATTTTGTCACTTGTTGGAATTAAACTTTTCATGACTTTAGTCTTTTCATGATTGACCTCAAGCCCAATTTTGCTGGCTATTGATGATAGTTCATTTGTGTTTTCCTGCATCGTTTTTATCTGATTGCTGATGAGAACTATGTCATCAGCAAAGTCCAGGTCCTCCAAATGGTCCCCTTGTATCCATTCGATGCCTTTATTACCAGTGCAGCATTTCTTCATTATGAAGTCCATAACAATTCCAAATAACAAGGGCGATAAAATACATCCTTGTTTAACCCCAGTTTCTATTGGGAAACATTCGCTCAGTCCTTCCTCTGTTCGAACTGCACATGTGTAACCATCATACATGTCTTTGATAATATTTATGATTTTGATGGTAAGCCATATTGCTTCAGAATTTTCCACAAAGAATCTCTATGAATACTATCAAATGCTTTTTTGAAGTCGATGAAGTTAAGTACAAAAGGTTTTTGCTTTTCAATGTGTTCCTCCAATATAAGTCGTAGAGTGAAAATGTGGTCAAGACAGCTTCTCCCTTTACTATACAAAGCATATATTAAAACAAGAAAAGGAAGAAGAGCAAGAGACATATCCAGGGTAAGATGGACAGACAAAATGAAAGAAACACAACACCTGACATTGAGTGAAGCCGTCAAAAGGACGAGAACCAGAACTTTGTATCTGCTTTGACACCCAAATAGGTACAAAAGGAAGTGAAGAAAGAAAGAACAGCTTTTGAATGTATACTTTTGCTAATCAGTTGGTGGCGAGTTTAGGTTCTATTATTTTTGTTGCTATCAAACAAATCAATTACTGTTCCAGGTCATGTTATGTTTTAAGAAGTTGATAGATGCCTTATTTATGCTATGACTCACATCTAGAGGTACATCTGTCACTGTTGTTTTTAGAATTTCTGCTAACTTGTTGAAATAATAATATTGAACATGCCTAGCCCAGTGTTATACATTTTAAATATTGAAATAACTTAACCTAACTACAGTTAAGATGAAGACAGTCCACAGCAAGTGCCATTGGATAGTGAAGTGTTAGCCACTTTATTATAATATCCTCAGTTTCATTAGGTGAGATGGCCATTTCCCATCCTCACTGCGTCTCCTCCTCAGAGAATATCTCTGGTACCCATTTAAAGAGGCTGGATCTAACTGCATACCAAACTAAAAGACCTTACTCTTTGTACACACACAATCTGCATATTCTATTATTAACTTCTTAATGTTATAGCATTTTTTAATATAGGCAATAAATATTGCCTTGGTGTCTACATCCGTACCATAATAGAAAAATAAAAACAAATTTAAATAGTTACACTGTAGACCTACACAATTCAAATGAAACAAAAACTAACCCATGTGAAATTGTCAAAATAGCACTTTACTCCCAGCAATCATGAAATTGTAGTGTTTTATTAACAAATCTATATTATGACTGTTAATGTGAGTTTTAAATTCACAAAAGTTGTGGAATCTTATAAACTAAACAAGCACTATGAAGAGTATGATGGATAAGACAAAAATTCAAGCCAATATCCTTGACTTTGTTGGTGCACATTCCTTATTTGATGTCTCGACTACACATTAAATAGCTATTCACTTGGAGAACACTTTTTAAAAGAACCCTTGTAGTTGTGGTGCTTTTATTTAATATCTTTCATTTCTTTGTTCCTGTTTGTTGTCCAAAGATTGAAGCGATAAAGGCAAGAAAGAGTAAAAAAATATGTCGCCTTAAAAGAATGGTGAAATGTTAAACAATTGTATAAACAAGATGTGAAGAGAAATGGGCACCTATACTATAAGATGTGACACTTGAAGAACAGATACAAATTCAAAACACCATGTCATTGTCATGGTTTTTATTACAGATGACACAAAGCATATTCGATAGTGACAGCGGTACAGACAAGCAACACACCATCACACAAGCATTATAGAAATGGCTGTTCCACTTGAGAGGAGCAATGTTCCATATCATTATTTATTTTCAGGATGAAGTGAAACCGATTGCAATTTATTGATAAATGAAGTTATAATGTGGTGATGCTTGCCTATTATCACTGCACTAAGTGTACAGAGTAGGAAGTTCAAAAACCAACTGTGATGCCAGAGTCCATTATGGCAGTTAAAGGAGTTAAAGATGGAAAGTTGCTCTGATTTTTGCTGAAAGACAATGAAAGAAGTAGCCAACATTCTAAAGATTAACCACTTCCTGCAGTGACAGACACACATCACCATGTTGCAAATTTATTTGTTGCTTAATTAATATGAAAGTATTTTGCTTCTTCATGTCAAATAAATAATTATGAGTGTTTATTTCTTGCTTAAAAGAAATTATGATTGCATCGTCAATGAGTTTGTTTGGTTTAATCATACACTTCTTGCTTAATTGTTCTTGATATTTTATTGTTCTCATGGGGGTTTCATCATAAGTTATTATATTCTAGAGGTCATTTTTGTTGTATCAAAAATTGATACATTCTTTCCACACATTTCTTTTCAACCCTAGATTACGATATCGTCGTAAAAGCTATCGCATCAAAATATAAATTCTTCCAAATTTGATAGTTTGCGGTGTTCAAAAATAACTCCCTCCATGTACCTTCCTAGTTACTACTTTTGGTGACCCCTGAATGTTTATTTTGTTTCTATTAATGTAGGATTTTTTTTCCAATTTTGTGAGACACAATCCGAAAATGGGAGCCGCGATAGCTCAGTGATTAGTGAACTGGACTACAAAGGACAAGTGGTAGGGTTCTATCCCAACCGACGGCTTCCGGGTTCACCCAGCCTTAAATGGGTACCAGATTTTTTTCTGGGAAAGTAAAGCAGCACGGGCGTAATACTGACCACATTACCCCAAAAAATCATGTGCTGAAGGTCTGTAAAATATAGGGTCACTAACACCATATTTCCCTATACGCCACTTGGCGTGACGGGGGTACTTTAGTTTTTTTTTTACAATCCTATAATACAAACAAAAATTCGCCAAGTTTCAACAAATTGTTCATTTATATTTTTTTTTCCCCTCTTTGGGCAGGGAAGTTTTCTCAGTCATCGGCGACATCTAACAACTTTATAACTCGGGAAACTCAGCTTGGGAATACACTTTGAGGTAGTCAAAACATACTGATGGATTTACTGTGTCTGAATAGACAAAGTAGCACATCTAGTCCAAGCGGTCAATTTCGGCTCATAAATCAACCTGAGACTGGAAATCCCAATTCCTTCTGTGTGTAATTGGTAAACACACATTTGTGTGTCAAATGTTCAAAGAAAATACTATTTTTAGTGCTTCTAATGTTACAATTAAGTGGTAGTATTTTGTACTTGATCAACGGCCCAGAAGGCGAAAACAGCAAAGTGTGTGATACACATGAGGCATATTCAGAACACGAAAGACAAATATGGCAGACCACCGTGAAAGAGATTGGAGCCTCATCACGTAACACTCCAAAGAAAGCCATGGAGAGAAATTCTAACTACTGTATTAACTACTAAAAGTAATATTGGAAGGAAAAATACAAGGTAAAAGAGGCAGAGGCAGACCAAGGCTAACATGGACGAGTAACATCAAAAGATGGACATGTCAATCTATGTCAGCCTGCACCATCAAAGCAAGAAACAGAGTAGAATGGCGATCCATGGTAGCCAACCTTTGTTGCGGAGAAGGCACGCGATGATGATGGTGATTTTGTACTACGGAATGTAGCAAAGTGTACCATAGGTAGGCATTGTAATTAAGGGTCAACCCTACATTATGATTCACATACCAGTGACTCAAATTGTATTACTACCTCCGAAATGTAACATTTTGAGTTTTGAAAATCAAACTTTCATTTGAACTTTTTCTACACAGCAGTGTGTTTACTCAAGATGAGCAACAGATCGGATGCAGTTATCATTACCTGATTTATGGTTGATTTTTAGCCTGAAACTCGACCGCTGTCAGCCCTAAATTTAGCCCTTATGTTTGGTGCCTCATGTTACAAAGGTTTCTTTGATATCATACTGACGGCTGAGAAGATTTCCCCGTTCATGAGAAACAAAAAATGGAAAATAATTAAATTTCTTGAAAATTTACCACTTTATAAAAAAAAAAAAAGAGAGAAAACAATGTGCGTGTTTACAATACCATAGTACTTTTTACTATGTGAATAAAAAAAAATAATCCAACATCAAAGGAAATAAATCAAACACTCAGGGGGTCACTGGAAGTGATAATTAGTAAGGTGAGGGTGGTTTGGGGAAGGGGAGGATGTTTGTCCATGGGAAACTGTCAAATTCCAAAAAAAAAATGTATTTTGAAGATTTTAACTATGGGATCTTAATCTAGGGTTAAAATGTAAACTGAAGCTGGAAATTAACATTCAAAGATTTTATCGAAATAAAAAAATATTATATTTGACTGAAAAATAAAACAGTTGTGATATTCTTAATATAAATTGTCTCATTTTTTTCTTCATTTATTTCTTCTTTTATTAGTGGAAACGGTCAACCATTCCATCATCTTGGACAGTTGTTATTAATCTTCTGTGTCGGATTTATTATTTGAAGCATTCATTGGCTGGTTTTAATGGGTTGTTAATTTTAATTCTTTTTACATTCTTGTCATATGTGGTGTATGTTAGCCCTCACATATTAGTTCTTTGTATGACTATATAGAACTTTTTTGCTTGGTCTCAGATAAGAGAACCGGCTCATTTCATCCACTAGTTTATTTTAAGTGGGTAACTAAAGATAGTGATCTGCAACATTTTTTTTAAGTATATGAAGTATAGGATGACAAACAAAGGGATTAAAAATGGGACAATCTAATAATGTAGCATGGAAGAAGATCAACGACCAGCACTAGCGAAAGGGATTTGTGGAGTCTGTGTTTTCCAAACCTGCTGAGACAACACAAAATTGTTATGATGATATATGTGTGTGTGATTAATAACAAACAAAGTACAAAATAATTGGAAGTTACAAAATGACAATACAAATAAATGAATTGAAAACTCTTAACCAAATGGTTTTTTAAATCATTACATAAAAGCAAAAACAGTAAAAGTGTAGACATTGTGTTGTTATATGTTGAAATAAAATTGTACATTTTGAAATGTTCTTTATTAATATTCTTTGATTTATGAAACCTTGTGATCTAGGTCCAGTATTATCTTACCCTAGCCTTGACTAGTAGTTAATGTGTTGTCAGGGAAAGAGACGGTCAATCTGTATTGTAGTTACTTCTTTAAATGTGTACCTAATGTTTGTTCATGAACGTGATTTCTCTATGTCACCAGCATAGAGTTGTATTTATGTCTACATTATTTTACCATTATAGATCAACAATTTTAATATGCACAAAAAGATTTTTCAGTTAAGGATGCAGGATGCATTCACACAAATATATATTATAAAATGATGCCAAAAAATGTAGATGTTGATTTGTGCTTTAAAAAACTTTATTGTGTGATTTTTCATCCAGTGGTTAACTTTAGTAATTCTGAAGTTTCATGTTTGATTTTTTTTTCTTTTAAACTGTATCACAAATTAAAGAAAATGTATTATTATAATCTAAAAAAAATATAGTCCAGAATAAAAACTTTTATTTCAATTTGTATAGATTCTTTTTTAATATACTTGATTGTTTTGCTAACATTGGCATTTATAAAGTGATTAGAATGTTTGAGGAAGTATCTCTTGCTTTACAACACACTAGCTGATTATATAAAAATACTCTTTGTATCATACCATGTACATAATAGATACTTACATAATGGTATGTTTTAAAGTAGTTGAAAGTTAGGGTAGAATTATGTGCCTTGCATTACTTATCTAATCTCTTCACTATGTTTTTGTAGTATCTTGTGATAATGTCATTATTATAATTGTGAAAGATATACATTTTAAATGTGGGCCTGATAACAGACTAACTAGTCTGTCCAAGCAAATGAAGATTGAAGAAGGAAGGCAATTCTGTACACAAAAATGCTGTGCTGAAGTCAGTTGGGTTGAAAGGTGCAGATATTATGACTTGCTGGAAATCACATCACAACTCAGCTATGCTTATTTAATGAGCAATGACAATGGAGAGAAGGACCCATGTGAATTCAAAAGAAAACATTTAAAGTGCTGGATATAGTTGTAGCTGTCTGTCATGCAATGGACTAACTAATATCTTTAAACTGAGTGCAACATTAACCAAACAAGACACCACAAATTAAACAGCCATAGCAGCATTTGATTGATGAGTCTGATATATGTGCTTGTGGTCATGCCACAAAATACTTTCACCAAATGTGTACATAAGTATTACGAGGGGAGGTTTTTAATAAGGATGTGAAACAGCTAATGCTGAGCATAGAAAAGTTTGGTATTTTCTGTGATTGATTAACAAAAGAAAAAAGAAACATCTGCCTCACTGAAAATAAATTGCCTTTCAATAGACTTCCCCGGCTTATTTCAAAAAAGGAAGAAGGCTTCTCTCCACCATTGTTTGTAAGAGTTACAAAAAGTAGTAAATAACATTTCATGTTCCTAATGGCACTATAAATGTAGACTTTCATTTTGTTATGTGTAGAAGAGATGTGTTAAATGTTTCTTATGACTGTGATAAATGTGTTAGAAAATAAAATATGTATCACAAATGTGGTTGTTTTACATATGATCCTCTTGCTGTTACATTTGTAGTCTATAGTATCCTTATATTTTTGGCTATATTTATTATATGCACACTTTGATAGTCCTTTATTCTTTAACAGCAGGCAATTTATTGTTCATAATTATACACTGCAATGATCTTGTTTTAGTTGCTTCAAGTCATTAAATTAAAAATAAATCAACTAAAAACATTTATTTTGCACATGAAACAAACACTGAAAATGGGGACAAACATTTTATTTTATAAAAAAACTACTCAGCTTAACTTATATATGATAGGTTAAATATGATCTAATTATAACTATTTAGCTGAAAGTAGAACACAAGAGAAGATGGTAAATGTTAACTTCTAATAGATCATATTGCTTTGACATTCAGCAAACTTGTTTTGACTGTCAATAAACAAATTTCAGGTCCCCTCAAGTACCCATTGCCTGTCCATTATGAAGTCTTTCACAATATTTTCTATTATAGAATTATATATGGTCTTTAGTTTCAGGCAAATCTTTATTTTATTAAATGAAGGATAAATGTTTACAAAACCAGCTTTTTCCTTATGGAATCCACAGCTGTAAAATGAGACAAGCAAAACATGGACAGCACTGGAAATCAAATATTTCCAAAATTGTATGGCATCTGTAGCTTTTACTTTAAAAAAAATGTTCAGACCCTTTTTCAAGGATTCAATTTCTATCCTTGGCATGGAGTTTAATTGAAAGTTCAATTTAATTATTAAATCAGCATCACTAGCATTTTGGTAACTTGTATAAACAAAAATAGTATAAACATCACATTGACTTATACCTGCAACGCCTATCAGCTAAAAGCAGAACAGGATAAAAGGAAAAAGTATAAAGATTATATAATGTTTAGGAAATTGTTGCAACAAATATTTTATGAGTTGAAGAACAAAGCAGTTTTTTCCATTGTTAAATAGAAGTTGTATATATAACATCTAGCCATAAGACAACAGATATTTTATACTTAAAATAAATAATTAATGTAAGCTGCTATAATATATCCCCAAATGGATGTTATAAATTCCATAGAGGTGTTCAAATTACAATTTTGAGACACAGCTGTCACATTCAGCTGCATACATGGAAGTGTTCAAATGCATCAGACACTTTAGAATAACCAAAACTAAACCAAAGTTATATAGCAGTAATTTTATGCAAATGAAGCCTAACCAGCTACTTCTATACACCTATAGCAGCTGACTTCAAGACATGAGGATTAATAAGAGGCAAGTGGATAGATAGCATCGCATTAATTATGTAGCAGCAAAGCGAGGGTGTAGCACACATGGCACACAATTTAAAAAATTGTACCTCCTCATGCTTCATGACATACCATGATAGCAAACAAAACATTGCAATGATTTTTAATATTATTTAATAGATTATTTTTCTTGTCAAGATGGTTTGTACTGCAAAGTTTTTAACTTAGAAGTTGATGTACAAATATGCAGCTTATAATATTGCAATAGGTTTACTCATATATAAACCAGAATCAGGCATACTCTTGTATATGATTATAGGGTTAGCTGTTAGTGTGACATATTACAGTCAAAACATTGCCAGTCCTAATGTAATATTACTTTCTTCATTTCACATTAATATTTTTTTTAGGATGTGCATAATATTAATATTCACTGAACCATATGTTATTCATGGGATATTCAACCTCATTTTCACGTAAGTATATCTGCCAGGAGATTTAAAATTTATTACATATATTTTTAGAAGGTATACCTTACTATCAGGGTAAGCCAGTTTCAGTGATCTTTTGCAACTGACATTTGTGTATTGTTTCATGACTTTAAAAAGGGAAACCAAAAAATGTGTATTTTGATAGGTGTTTGTTGATTTTATTTTGTCTCTTTTGTGTTCAACAGCTGAAAACTAATTTTAAATATAAAGACATTTGTATTTGTTGGGTGACAGTCTAAAGGATTACAATATGTAGCTTGTAAATAAATATATTAGAACAGATGATATGGCGTTTGTGTTTTAACGTTCACATAAGATTCTTCCTTTCATTTCAATGAGCTGTGTTATTTGTGAACATGCAGTGCAAACTAATTGAACCCAAGTAAATATCTTCTTCTTTATACCTTTTCCATAAATAAGTAATATCAGTTACAGAATTACATCTCATCTGTTATCTAATGAAAAAAAGAATTAAATGTCTTCAGAGAATAGCTTTTTCAGATACAAGTTTATCAGAAATCCTTTGATTGAAGAACTTTGCATGAAACAACACAATAAGTGACTGGCAAGGGAAGAAAGTAGAATTTATTGAAGCCAAATATTAGATGTAAATTTAAGAAGGGAAAAAAAACCTCATTACACTACTTAGCATTTAGGGAATAAAGTATTAGTACTTTTATTTTTTGCAATATTGTCAGCACTAAGCCAGTGCTGTTCTTCTTCCCCAGAAAAAATCTGGTACCCCTTTAAGGCTGGGTAAACCTAGAAGCTGATCTTGTGTCCTCAATAGGTTCCATTATGTTAGCCCAATTGTGGATAAACCACTTTTTCTATATTTATGAGATGATATAATTAATCCCCATTTACCTTTCAGCGTCGAGGGGAGATATAATTTGCAGTCTTTTACTCTTCTGCTAAATATCATATGCTATTATGAGTATATATAAAATATTGATTATGTTATTTGGTATTTTTGTATTTGTCAAATCATTTGTCTTGTGAGCAATTTTGATCACCACAATTTCTCCTGTTCTTCACAATTTCAACAGCCTCAATGCTTAATTTCTTCTCCTTTGCCAGGCTGTTTAGAATTATTTTTCTCTGTCATCCTGTGCTTCTTTCATTACTAGCAAGCAAAGCAATGTTCCCCCCCCCCCAAACACATACATAAGTTCTGAACTTATGAAAGCTGACATAAAGTATAATTTCAAGCAAAAACCAGCTTTTGCAACATTCAGAATAGAATATGAACATTTTATTTCAATTCCAGTGTTCCTTCTATTTTCTACATATATCTCCAAGTGTTCTTTTTAAATCCAAACTTCTCATTTTGTGGAAGCGTTACTTCTTGGTTTGTATTATAATATTTATACAAAATTATGCACGTAATATTAGGAAGAAACAATTATCATTTTTTGGCAATGTAATGAGAAGAGAACAACTGGAACAATATATTGTAACAACTGGAAAAATTGAGGGACGAAGAGATAGAGGGAAGCAAAGGCAAAGAGAAAAAATAACAGACAGCTTAAGAGAATGGCTTGGCAGAAGGTCAACAACAGAAATGATAAATAACTGTCGAGATCGAAAGTTGTGGAGAGACATGATCACCTACACCAGCAGGACAGAGAACATACAAAGACTTCAAACAGCTGAAAATTATTACTTTTTTTTTAACACAATGAGACATAACCAACTGACAGTCATAAAAAAAATTGCATAGTAAAGAAAGTAGAGGTTGACAAAGACTAAGATGGACTGACAACATCAAGTGATGAACAGAAGAACTCGTGATAGCCTTGCCATCAAGGCAGGAGTGAAATGGCACTCCACTCTAAGCTGAGAGAGCATAGAGAGATCATGTAGGATAATGTTATTGCTGTGAAAATGTTAAGTATAAAAGTAAAATTGAAAGAAAGGTAAGAAGTAATATAGTCTAAACACAAATACAGTATTAAAACTGATAATTTACACAAACAAAAACCATGATTTTTTTTGGGGGGGTCAAAAATCAATAACTTTCGTAAAGATTGATACTACTACTTGAAACAGCAGAAAGAATGTTGAACTGTTTGCTTGTATGAATGAAATCATGACTGCAGCACTTTATTTCTTAGCAAAAGTGAAAGCTAGGAAAAAAAAATATTCTTATTTTAAAAAAAATAAATAAATAAATGCTGCCATAAATGTATTTCTTACAAATCAATTTGATAGTCACTGGCATTAATTTTAAACAGATATGCTCAACAATGTCAAATGACAAACAAATTGAAGAGCTGCTTTATAAAGATGTGGTAAGAGACCGTTTCTTTAGAGCAACTATATAAAGATGCAGTAAGAGTGTTTCTCTAGATCAACTATATAAAGATGCAGTAAGAGTGTTTCTCTAGAGCAACTATATAAAGATGCAGTAAGAGAGTGTTTCTCTAGAGCAACTTTATAAAGATGCAGTAAGAGAGTGTTTCTCTAGAGCAACTATATAAAGATGCAGTAAGAGAGTGTTTCTCTAGAGCAACTATATAAAGATGCAGTAAGAGAGTGTTTCTCTAGAGCAACTTTATAAAGATGCAGTAAGAGAGTGTTTCTCTAGAGCAACTATATAAAGATGCAGTAAGAGAGTGTTTCTCTAGAGCAACTATATAAAGATGCAGTGAGAGAGTGTTTCTCTAGAGCAACTATATAAAGATGCAGTAAGAGAATGGTTTCTCTAGAGCAACTATATAAAGATGCAGTAAGAGAGTGTTTCTCTAGAGCAACTTTATAAAGATGCATTAAGAGAGTGTTTCTCTAGGGCAACTATATAAAGAAGCAGTAAGAGAGTGTTTCTCTAGAGCAACTATATAAAGATGCAGTAAGAGATTGTTTCTCTAGAGCAACTTTATAAAGATGCAGTAAGAGAGTGTTTCTCTAGAGCAACTATATAAAGATGCAGTAAGAGAGTGTTTCTCTAGAGCAACTATATAAAGATGCAGTGAGAGAGTGTTTCTCTAGAGCAACTATATAAAGATGCAGTAAGAGAATGGTTTCTCTAGAGCAACTATATAAAGATGCAGTAAGAGAGTGTTTCTCTAGAGCAACTTTATAAAGATGCAGTAAGAGAGTGTTTCTCTAGAGCAACTATATAAAGATGCAGTAAGAGAGTGTTTCTCTAGAGCAACTATATAAAGATGCAGTAAGAGAGTGTTTCTCTAGAGCAACTATATAAAGATGGAGTAAGAGAATGTTTCTCTAGAGCAACTATATAAAGATGGAGTAAGAGAGTGTTTCTCTAGAGCAACTATATAAAGATGCAGTAAGAGATTGTTTCTCTAGAGCAACTTTATAAAGATGCAGTAAGAGAGTGTTTCTCTAGAGCAACTATATAAAGATGCAGTAAGAGAGTGTTTCTCTAGAGCAACTATATAAAGATGCAGTAAGAGAGTGTTTCTCTAGAGCAACTATATAAAGATGCAGTAAGAGAGTGTTTCTCTAGAGCAACTTTATAAAGATGCAGTAAGAGAGTGTTTCTCTAGAGCAGCTATATAAAGATGCAGTAAGAGAGTGTTTCTCTAGAGCAACTATATAAAGATGGAGTAAAGAGAATGTTTCTCTAGAGCAACTATATAAAGATGGAGTAAGAGAGTGTTTCTCTAGAGCAACTATATAAAGATGCAGTAAGAGATTGTTTCTCTAGAGCAACTTTATAAAGATGCAGTAAGAGAGTGTTTCTCTAGAGCAACTATATAAAGATGCAGTAAGAGAGTGTTTCTCTAGAGCAACTATATAAAGATGCAGTAAGAGAGTGTTTCTCTAGAGCAACTATATAAAGATGCAGTAAGAGAGTGTTTCTCTAGAGCAACTTTATAAAGATGCAGTAAGAGAGTGTTTCTCTAGAGCAACTATATAAAGATGCAGTAAGAGAGTGTTTCTCTAGAGCAACTTTATAAAGATGCAGTAAGAGAGTGTTTCTCTAGAGCAACTATATAAAGATGCAGTAAGAGAGTGTTTCTCTAGAGCAACTTTACACAGATGCAGTAAAAGACTTTCTCAAGAACAACTTTATACAAATGCAGTAACAAATCGTTACTAAACAAAATATATATATATATATTGCATGTACAAAGAGCTTGGTCAAGAAATTTGAAAAAAAAAAGATTTAAATATTTGTGCAAACTTGAGCAACAGTAAATGCACACGAAGCGCTTTATCATTCAACTGATAAATGTAGAAAAACTTAATGCCACCTAGATAGAGATTCTTTGCTGGTAATCTTCTGCATTTGAGTTAACAAACTTATAAACATGGGGTTAAGTCTGAAAGCATTTGTAATAAGTGATTGATTGAAGAAAATTATAAAAGGGGGCTTATATACAAGGATTTCTGGAAGTAATGATAAAAAAATATATTCAGTTATAAATCTGTCATGTCAATGTGCAAGACAATTACAGCAGTTCTTTTTTGGCTCAGTAGAATGAGGTAATGAGTATGAATGAAGCTTGGTAAATACTGAATGAAGAGTTGAGCATAACATACTCATTATTATGATTACATTGAATGTATTAAGAAGTGAACATACATAATAACATTCTGACTTGTTAAATACAATTACAAGGATTCACTAATAATTTCATGACTATTTTTAACAATGTAATGACAAAACGTTAATTTATAGCTTAATCAATAGTTTTAAGAATGAAATTTATTAAATGTACAAATAATAGTATAAGTGTGTGTGTGTTTGTGGTGGAGTCCTAAAGAATTGAACTAAATTAATCATGGTTCCATCTTTGATAATTTCAAAGGAAAAAGAATATTTCTTTTTTTAATGCAGCATAAACTCTTTGTAATTATCAATATGCTAGAAAATGCAAAATTGTATAAAGTTCAGTCCATCATAAATCATATTTAACAGTCTCTCCTATGACCTATCAGATCCAACTTAAGCCACAATTTAACTCAATTGATACTTTGCTATAAGGCCAGGTTTATTGTTTCAAAAACTCATCACTGACAACACACCTGTACAACAAATATGTGTCCTATTATTTAATATTTTGCTAACCTCAGACGGAAAATGTACAAAAGAAGTGAGATGTAGAATGGCTCAGGCAAAAGCAGCTTTCCAAAAAATGAGGAAGATACTATGCAATCCATTTTTGACAATAGAAACAAGAAAAAGAGTTCTTAAATGTTATATAGAGCCAGTCTTAACACGTGGATGCAAATCATGGACAATAGGACAACGGACAAGAAAATCACTGGAGTCTGTAGAAATGTGGTTTTACAGAAGAATATTGAGAGTACCAAGGACAGCTAAGTAGAGTAATGAAAATGTTCTGAGAGAGGTCAAAGCAAAAAGAGAGCTAATTTCCAATATTAGGAAGAAACAATCATCATTTTTTGGCCATGTAATGAGAAGAGAACAACTGGAATATATTGTAACAACAGGAAAAATTGAGGGACGAAGAGATAGAGGGAAGTAAAGAGAAAAAATGACAGACAGCTTAAGAGAATGGCTTGGCAGAAGGTCAACAACAGAAATGATAAATAGCTGCCGAGATCGAAAGTTGTGGAGAGACATGATCACCTACGCCAGTAGGCCCGGTACTTGATGATGATGATGATTATTTAATATATTCACAAGTTCTGTGGTTTGGAAGGAATCAGAACTGTAATTCATACAGGTAGAGGGACGATGGCTTGACAAGCTGTCATTGTAAAAAAGTATTGTTATGGCAATAGCGCCATATATTTTAGAAGCATTGATCTCTGCAATATGTACCAGTTTGGCATGCAAGGTTTCTGTTTTTGAGATTGTGGTTCTGCCCTATGTGCAGTCTTCGGCTCGAAGGGACGATAGATAGATAGAGGGATGAGGGAAAACTTCAAAGTGAAACCATCACATAAAGTAAACATGCCTTGACTACGATACCTTGAGGGGCAACATAGATGCTAGCCTATGTCCCACACTGAAGTGTCAATCATTTTTCTGGCTTCAAATTTGGGTGGGCAGAAATCCACAGGCAGAAAATTTCTACATTCCTACATGGCATTGAGCCAATGACTCAGGATATGGTACTGAGCCAATGATTAGGTAAATGGCACTGAATCAAAGACTAGGGGCCCTTAGCAATAACAAATCATAAAGGTTAGTCAAAAGAACATTTATAAAATGTGAACCTACCTTAAACTGTTTCCTATTGCTCTGATGGTCAATTCCATCTACAACTATGCCTTTTAAGCATTTCAAAAGTTCACATACTTTTGTTTTTTCCACCCACTGTCATTACAGCTCTTTCCTCTCTGGCTTCATCTGTTGCTCTTGTCATAAGCATCAAGATTTTCCAGGTCCTTCTTCCTAAATCTGACTCTTAATACTTTGTTATTATTGCTCTCCTGTAGTTGTACAGCCTTTATAATTCAGTACAAGACAATTTCTGGCCTATTGAGATGGCTGGGGGACTAGATCTACTCTTTGGTGAAGCTGTGAATCAAGGTGAGGTATATAATGAGATTGGCTTTTGATATACAAACAAAACTGCCAACAGGAAAAAAATAATGAAAAATCAGTTCTCTTGATACTGTTCTCTTTCACCATTTCCTAATTTTTATTTAATTGATATTCAAAGGTATCTGGAACATACTTCTAACAAACAATATCCTTATTGTTGCATGAAAATGTACAGGGGTGGACAGGGTCCAGTAATATTCGAAATAACATCAGCACCAAATAGTAGTAAAACATTTAGTTACATACAGCAGCACTTGTTCTAGAGATAACATGTTGGAATAACAAAAAACTGAACCAGATTTCAATAAACAGTGATGCATCTGGAAAAAAACAAAACAGATAATTCAAGTATATAAATCAGATGCACCTGTAAGGGCAAGGTTGAGAATATAGAAGTAATCCATGATGAAAAATTCACAACCCAGATAACTTGTCCAAAAATACTACTACACAACCATGTTTTATCCACTGGATAGATTTAATTTGTAGAATTATCCATTCAACTCATTCTGGACATTTTTGGGTTGTTTAAAAAAAAAGAATCATTTTCCAGGTAGCTTTCTTCTGAACAGCAACACATGTGGTTCTGTGAAAGATATGCCAGTAAATACAGAAATTAATAATAATATTTTGCCATAACAATACTAATTTACTCATTATGTAATACATTATGTTATAAATTATTATGTAATTAAATATTTTGCCTAATGGAACGAAAATTCGATATATATCACCCAATGTTTATTTAGTCCATCAAATTATGTATTAGTGTGTGCTACCAGTGATCTGCAGGTATCATCTGTTGAGAGAAAATAGTACTATGTTTGTGTAAGTGTGTTGTTATATTGATTCAAGCAGTACTCAATATTCTTCTAGCTAAAGAGCATACGAGATCACTCATTCACAGAATATGATGATACTTCAGAAACACCGAAAGGGGACCGCGGTAGCCTGATTGGTAAAACCACTCGACTGGGCTACCAACGTTCGAACAACCCATGTTCGATATCCGCTGGAAGCAGTGTGAGTTTTACTCATTGGAAAAGAAAAATACCCAGCCGCTGGCAGAAATGGGTGCCAGGGTATTACTATGGGAAAGTGAGGAATGTCACTTTGCAATATTGAGTTTTGATGCTTGAAGCGACACTATCCAGAAGTCACCGAACACTCCTGGATAGGCAGCCGAGCACATATGGAGGAAAACTCATGTACTAAGAATCCGACTCAAGTCTCGTACTTTACCTTTGCACTAAAATAGGTTCAGTCTCTATGAAGAAATACCACAAAATGATGCATGTTGATCTCAGAGCTGCTTCCTTTAAACTCAAAGTTTTATGGGAGTGGTTTAAATCTAACAAAATTGAATTTTATTACAGCTTCATTAACATCTTTGTTTATGGCATTGTAATAGAATAATGTTCACAAAAGAAACATTTCAAATATTCGCAACATTAACATTTTCTGGTGTCAATTTTTAATTGTTTCAACAACAAACCACCCCCTCACCCATGAATACCTGGATCATGTCGCATGTAGTGTATCCAACCTTGGCTTTGTTGAACTCCAATGCCACGCCATTCTGTCTCAGACATCAGATGTGACTTGGGAACAAGCTTGGCAATCTCTTTGGGAAGCATGACATGCCTGAAATTGTAACAAATTTGGTTTGCTTGTAGCATAGACACTACAATTAAACAATTTATAAAAATAATATCATAATCTATTAATCTATAATTAATCCTTTTTTTTCAGCCAGAAAACATTTCAGTAAAGTTTTATGATTTTAATGGCCCCAAGATACATATTTGAAAAGTAACTAAAACCAAGGTCACTGGACTCATACTGTATGGCAAATAGCGATTCTAAAAAAAAAAAGAAAGAAAGAAAAAAGTGGTGTGGTGACAGCTTTACGTGGTAATGGACAAAACAAAAATCGACGTTTTGGCCAAGTAGGCCTTTAGATGGACTTGGCCGAAAAGTCCATTTAAGTTTTGTCCATTACCAAGTATAGCTGTCACATACCACTTTTTTCTTTTTTAGAATTGCTATTATCATCAGCTTCACATCTCTATGCATCTTGGTGCCTTTACTTCTTGTACGGCAAATATATTATCACAATTGCCACCTGGTAATGGCACCAAATTTGTAATAAAGACAAGTTACTTGTACAATGATCCTTAGATGTCATCTGCAAAGACAAAGTGACAGCAGTCTTTAGATCTTCATTTGAAAAGAATTTGGGCTAATTGAAAACAGGGAATGGTAGGCCTTTTTATCTTAATGCTGTATGAGCATTAACAAATTTGAGCTTTGAAGGAATGTCTGAAGAAGAGGGTAGACATCATCATCATGTGCCATACCGGTTGGCGTAGGTGATCATGTCCCTCCACAATCTTCTATCTACAGTGCATCGTATCAGTTCTGTTGTTGACTGTTTTCCATGCCATGACACCAAGCTATCCAGTATTTTCTCTCTTTGTCGTCCGTGATCTCTCTTTCCTTTTATTTTGCCAGTTGTAACCAAGTATTCCAACTTTCCTCTTCTCATGATGTGCCCGAAAAATGTTGATTGCTTCTTTCTGATGTTCTTTAAGAGCTCCCTTTTTGTGTTGGCCTCTTTGAGAACTTCCTCATTGGTCTTTTTATCTGTCCAGGGAACTTTCAACATTCATCTGAGAAATCCCATCCCTGTGGCCTCTAATCGTCTTTTCATTTGTTTGTCTACTGTCCATGATTCGCTTCCATAGGTCAGAATTGGTTCTATATAGCACCGATGAACTCTCTTTCTCATTTTTATTGACATAGATTTGTTGCATAAGATATTTTTCATTTTCTGAAATGCTATTTTGGCCTGAGCTATTCTGCTTTTTATTTCTGTGGTGCATCTCCCATCTGATGTAATTATTGTGCCCAAGTATTTGAAACGTTGTACTTGTTTCTGATTTGTCTCGTTTATTTTTATGCTGCATGATGGCGATGGTTGTTTCTTCGATATAACCATTACTTCTGTTTTCTTACTATTCAGACTGAGACCTTTCTTGTTGCTTTCTTTTACTATTATGTCTATCATTTCTTGTAGTTCGTTCTCTGTCACTGCTATTAAGACTGTGTCATCCGTATATCGCAAATTATTTATGTTGTGACAGTTGACTTCAATTCCTTTTTTGTCTACTATTGATCTCATAATATATTCGCTGTGAAGTGAAAACAAATCCGGTGACAGAACACAGACTTGTCTGACTCCTTGTTTTATATATTTGAATTGTCCTGTTTGGTTGTTAATTCGTATATCTGCTGTTTGTTGCCAGTACATGTTTTTTATGATTCGCAGATCCTTGCCATCAATGTTTAATTTCCAGCATATTGATTATTTCCACATGCTTTACCTTGTCAAATGCTTTCGTGTAGTCAATATAAAGCACATATATAGATCTTTCTTTACCTCTATAGATCTTTCTATCAATGTTCTTAAGACAGCTGATCAATAAATGTGAATCATTCTCTTAAACTTACAAAGTCTTATGACAACTTGAAACAACAAATAGAAAACCATCTTCTGCCAAAAGAGAAGACATACATACCAGAAAGGACAGTTTCTTTCAGAGAGAGTTTGTGCTAGAGGGTTAAAACTCCAGAATGACAGTAGTTTTCATGAATCATCATCATCATCAAGTACCGGGCCTGCTGGCGTAGGTGATCATGTCTCTCCACAATTTTCGATCTCGGCAGCTATTTATCATTTCTGTTGTTGACCTTCTGCCAAGCCATTCTCTTAAGCTGTCTATTATTTTTTCTCTTTGCTTCCCTCTATCTCTTCGTCCCTCAATTTTTCCAGTTGTTACAATATATTCCAGTTGTTCTCTTCTCATTACATGGCCAAAAATGATGATTGTTTCTTCCTAATATTGGAAATTAGCTCTCTTTTTGCTTTGACCTCTCTCATAGCATCTTCATTACTCTTCTTAGCTGTCTATGGAACTCTCAACATTCTTCTGTAAAACCACATTTCTACAGACTCCAGTGATTTTCTTGTCTGTTGTCCTATTGTCGATGATTCGCATCCATATGTTAAGACTGGCTCTACATAACATTTAAGAACTCTTTTTCTTGTTTCTATTGTCAAAAATGGATTGCATAGTATCTTCCTCATTTTTTGGAAAGCTGCTTTTGCCTGAGCCATTCTGCATCTCACCTCTTTTGTACATCTTCCGTCTGAGGTTAACAAAGTTCCCAAATATTTAAATTCATTTACCTGTTTTAATATTGTTCCACTTGTCTTTATTTTGCACTGAGGTGATGTCTTTTTCTTTGTTGTTACCATTACCTCTGTCTTTTTGCTATTAAGGCTGAGTCCTTTATTTTTGCTTTCTTTCATTATAATGTCCAACATTTTCATGAAGACCAGGCAGAAAATGCTTGCTGCATCACTGCAGGTAATAAGAAATATGAACAGCATCCCCATTTCTACTGATGAATGTAAATGTGGATTCTCCAAGTTGAAGCCAGTTTTCACAATGACAAGAGTTTCTCTTCAAAAGAAGATCATGAGTACACTAATTTTCATCACGTTAGTTGCTTCTCCCCCATTTTTCTAACCCTAAATGGGGGAATTACACTGGGAAATTGTTTAATTTTACAAAGATACTGGTATAAAATTAAAAGGCATTCAATTCCACACAATTCTGTTGTTAAATTGTTATAATAGTGAGAAGAGTTTCTAAGATAAGAGTTTTTAAAATAAGTAGAGGACCAGAGTTTTTTTCCCTGACTTATATAAATTGCCAGTGTGTCCGGGATTTAGTGTTTCAAAATGCCTAATGATTAAAATGTATTCAAGACACTCAAGAAAATGAAAGTTTCATGGAAATAGATGTGTTAGGATAAATAGTGAACACTGAAGTTGATTTTGTTCACAATGTAAATCAAGTAAATAATTTTAGTAAATATAGTATATTGAGGATGGAAGATGACAGATCTGAATACAAAGTCTACTCATCTGGACACGTCTACTGTCATGCCTAACGTAGGTAGGTCAGAACTAGTGTTCTAGTAAATAAGTTATAGTAAATATTCCCCATATGCCTAGCAAGGCGTGAAGGGAACCTTTACTTTAACACCATATTCCCTATACGCCACTTGGCGTGATGGGGGTATTTTACTTTTTTTTTTTTTTCATAACATTTAAGAACTTTTCTTGCTTCTATTGTCAAAAATGGATTGCATAGTATAAATATAGCTATATAATTTGATAAATATAATAATAATATTCAATTGACAATGTATGTACAGTGCCAGAGCTTCAGAGGCCTGGTATATCCCATTTTTTTTTTCTTTTTATGAGATGGGATGATAAACTTCCAGTAAGCTTTTTTAAAATAAAACACACCTTGCATATATATAAGCACAGTGACACAAAGCAGTATACAAGCTATAGGATGACCATCATCATCAAGTACCGGGCCTACTAGCGTAGGTGATCATGTCTCTCCACAACTTTCGATCTGGGCAGCTATTTATCATTTCTGTTGTTCACCTTCTGCCAAGCCATTCTCTTAAGCTGTTGGCGATTCATGATTGTACAAAGAAATTACGACGGTGGTTTTCTGTTGCCTTCCGTCAGTTCGTTTACGGTTGGCTCCGCTAGCCTTCGACTAAAAAGTCTCACCCACAAGGCAGTGGGCTTGTTTTACTTTGGGGTACCCTCCCTTAGCCTTTTACTCTCCCGAGCTTACCTGTAAGGCAGCAGGGCAGCACCAGGTTGTACTGTTTACTGCATACAGTAGCAGGTAAAATTACCTGACCTGACACATGGATGACCATAGGAAGGGAAATAAATATGGTCAGAAATAAGTTGGTTAAGCAAGTTTTAAGGATGGTAAACATCATTTAATAACTTTTCTTTACAGCAAATATATTTATTTAGCTCTTGTCTGTGATTGTTTGTTGTCTGTGATTGTTTGATATCTATGCTTAATGGACAGCTAGTTCAAAATTTGGCATAATATGTAACTGTAAGTCTAATGCATATAAAACCTGTTGAAATGTTAAATGTAGAAAAATATATATTTTTATTGTGTGTGTGTCTTTGGCAAGGCATAATGCTAATAGCAAGATTCGGTGGTGGCTCCACCATTATCTTTATAACATGTATAATCTGTTCTGCATAATAAGTAGGTAACACAACTCAAGTTATACATAATAATTATCTATCTATCTATTGACCTTTCCAGCCGTAGCCGACCCATAGGGCATAGACCAAGATACTCCCTCTCTTATCTGAATTTTTGTTCTAGCAGTTTTCAATTCTTTTAAAGATATTTTATCAAATCTTGCCATTTGTCTCTGTTCTGTGCAAGCAGCTCTAGTCTATCTCATTGAGGGAGCCGACTCCTGCTGCTCTTGCCTCTCTCATCAATGTTCTTCTCAGTGTCTCTCTGGATCTTCCTCTTACCTGTTGTTTCCCACATGAGGACTTGCTTTGCTATTCGGTTATTATCTCTTCTCATCACATGTCCAACATATGACCATTGTCTTTTCTTTATATTACTGAAGATATTAGTGGTTGACTGGCAATTTTTCTAATTTCCTCATTTGTTTTAAATTTGTTAAACACTATACCAAGTATTTTCCTTAGACATTTATTTTCAAATGCGTTCAACTTTGTTTCTATATCTCTTGTTGTTTTCCAGCTTTCACACACATATGTAAGGGTTGATAGTACATTTGATTTGAATAGTCTAAGGTTTGTGCTGATGAGTTTTGATTTCCACAACTTTTCAAGGCTTCTGAAAGACATTAGGCATTCCTATTCTAATTTATTTGCTTGTATCCCCATAATAATTATACATTTTTAATATTACTTATCTATACTAGTAACAAACAAGCCATACATTTTAGAGCAGTGATCTCTGCAATATGTGCCATTTTGGCACGCAAGGTTTCTAGTTTCTGTTTTGAGATTGTGGTTCTGCCCTATGTGCCGTCTTCGGCTCGGAAGGACAATAGATAGATAGATACTATATACTAGTAACAATACTAATAATAATAAATCATGTTAAATAACTGTTATTTACTTTTCACTGCACTATATACTGCGCTGGCGCTGACTTTAAATAACATTCATAAGAAAACGTACAATAATAAATAACCTGTATATTATAATAATCATAACATTCAAGAGTAAAATATAAATTATAAATAAAATAAAAAGTATAAATGTAATAATCATCATAGTTTTAGTTTTTATGTTTATGTATTGTAAGTTAGTAAGTATAATTATAATATTATAATTAATATTAAATATTTAAATTAATGATTGAATTGATTGATACTCAAAATAATAATCAAATCAGGAACCTGAGTGAAATGTTTCTGTTTTTACCTGAAAAGTGAAAGTTTTGAAAACTGTCACTTCAGAAACAAGTTTCATCTAGAATCTATAAATTACTATTATAATGTAATTATGTTTTTAAATCGAAAGACTACTAAAGACTAAATAAAGTAAAAGTTACTGAAGTCTGAAAATAATGAAAAACAGACCAGACGTCAGACGTAAAAAAAAAAAAAAAACCCACCTGTACTCATATTCATCGTCCGTGTATTTGTCTGAATAGTAAATTTGTTTCTGGAGGCTTGCTGACATATTTATTGCGTCAATTTGCGAACAAAATTCTTAGTGAACTATCAATCCACAATCTGAATGAAATGAAAATGTTGTGTATGTCCGCATACCATAGAAACAATGATCGAATTTTTGAACTTTCTTGTGCGGTCTATTTAGAGTTGTCGGTCTTTGTAAACAAAGTGTAATCTTTGCTCTGATTGGCTTATATTTTGTTAAATCATCCAATTACAAACGTATAACAGTTTTCATTGTGAACTTGAAATTGTTTGCTGATTAATAACGTTACGTTAAAGAGAATAAGCAGATCTTTTATGAAATGATACCGTGCAATTATTACCATCATACGTTATGCCAGGTGCAGAGCTAGGTGTTGATTTGTAACCAGCTTTGTTCTCTTGGCTGTCCTTTTCAGACCTAACTTTGTAGATCGCGCCAACTCCCGCCCGTGGTTCTCACAGAAGGGGTTATTGCATTATTTGCGGGTCATCACCATTGCACTCCGAACATGTCCATATGTGCTCAGATCCCCTCCTCAACAAGTCCCGCAGTGTCCAGCAACTGACGACTTCAGTTTTGTGTTGGATGATAAGTCATTTTATACGCCAACTATGTTTCTAGTTTCTGACTGTACCCATTTTAACTCCCATCGCTTTCATCTGAAGGAGTGAGGTGAACTCATGGTTGTCCAAGTCCTGTGCCCTTCCCAATACTTCCCATATCTCGGGGGGGGGGGGGGGGGGGGGGGAGCATTGATGACGTCCGCCCGATCCATTGGTTGACCGTATTCTGCAATAACACAGCTAGCCAACCTGTCTGTTCTTTTATTTCGCCGTAATCCCGCATGTCCAAGGACATAGACAAAAGGTGATTACGTATTTTTGACTTCTGCAATGACTCTACCCATTGCTTGAGTACAGATACCGCCTCCACTTTTTTTATCATGCTCATCGAATCACTTAGTATGTAGGCGTGGGTGTAGTTGTTTGACTCCAACCTGGTCACTGCCATCACCTCCATCGTCGTGCTATTCGTGATCATAACGTACGCTTATATATTTGACTATTCTGCCTGCCGAACGTGCTGAAAATGTCCATGCACTCCCTTGGTGTCGTATTACGGATCAGTTTGTATAGATGACTGCATCTTCCTCATACGTGTTATCCCAGATGAGAGTGTTGACGTTCGCATTGACCACGACTGAGTTCTGCTCCCTACATTTCATGTCAAGTGTGGCAATAGTCGAGAATGTGCCGTAGGTACAGGTATCCACTCTACGCCAGCGTTGATATTAGTAAGGCCCACAGACCTGTTTGATCATATCTTCTGCTCGACAGAAGGGGTCTGACTAGTAAAATGCATTTATTAGTAGATGGTGAACGCATTGTGACTTGTCAAGAAGCAGGCACAACAAAAAACCGCACTATACAACGACACCAAAAAAGCCGCACTATACAGCGACACCAAAAAAAAAAAAAAAAAAGGCACACTCACATTATTCTCTAGCCAGCATTTTGGAAACAGTACTTCTGTCTTTTCTGAAATTTTATATCTTCTTTAGACAGAGGACGATTTACTATTCGCAGTATCAAACTGTCATAAATCATTGCATAATGAAGATAACGAGAGTCACATTTGCTGATCGATTGGCTAACCATTCTTCAATTTCTTTACACTTAGAGTTTAGTCTTTAGCTCAGCTGACGTCACTGGAGTCGAGGCATTCCTGTATCCACTCTGCCAACCCTTCCAGCAACCATCGAAGTGTTCATCTACTGATTGCTGCTGTCCTGCATTGACTAAACGTGTAGCGCGCGACCTTCATGGCAGCTGCCAATATTGAGCAGAGGCTACTTGCATTTTTGTTCTATGGATTGGTCCTCGCACCAATTGAGCATGCCCTATCAATCCTTACTGTCAGTACAGCACAAATCGACAGCTAGAGAAAGTACAAATGAAGCGATGCTCGTTATCTCGGGGTGTATGAGAGACACTCCTCTAGCAATGAAGTATCTTCTAGATTTTCCACCCTATGAATGACAGGATCAAGATCTGTAGGGCGCGAGCATACCTTAAGATACGTGCAGATAAAGAGCATCCACTGCACCAAGAGTTCAACACAGGGAAATGTCATTAAGAAGAGCAAATCATGGGTAGTCGCGCAGAATATGATCCCCACGTTTTGCTACCACTGACAGACATGGGCCTTAGACTCAAGAACTATTAGAAAAATATCCACCCCAGAAATAACGTTTTCAGAAACATGACAAGAAATAGACTGAGAGATAAGATCAGAAACGAAGAGTTGCGAAACAGACTAGGAATGGAACCAGCTATTGAATACATAAGCGACAACAGATCAAGTGTTTGGGCAAGAAATAAGACATTTAAAAAAAAAACCGAAATCCAATACAAGTTACCAACAAACACTACGAGAACACCAGTCCAAGAGGCCGACCAAGAAAAATGTTGATAAACAGAATACTAGAAACACTCGGAGGTATAACAACAGAAGAGCAAGAAACCGCGAACCACGTCTCTCCTCGAATCGGCAAATGAGCAATGAAAGAAAGATACATTAAATTAATGATTTTGACTAACTCGTTAAAGCGCACCATTTGAAAGTGTACATTTAGAGTTAAAATATAGATCACCGATAAAATATAAATTGTGGGATACATATAAAGATGCAAACTTATTTCTTGCTTGAATACAGTTATAAAACCTTTATGCATTTTTTTTTCCAGTTACCTCAAATATCAAAGTATGGCTCCTGGGGCGCTGTGCTATGTAGCGTCGAGGAGAAAGTGAAATGTTAACAGTTTAATGTCTAAACAATATATTATTTCACGCTTGCTTCCCATGATCATTGGGTATTGTAAGTAGATCTGTGTACAGTTTGATTCGTTGCTATTTCATCTTTTTTGAAAGTTAAAAAAAAGTATGCCCCCCGAAGGTGAATACAATTATTTATTCTTCAAATATACCCCTAGTAGTAGGAAACTCTTTGTACAGAGCTTCGCAGCAGGAGGCAATCTGATCATCAGAAGAAGACCCCCGTCGAGCAAGTGTTTCGGCCCTTTAGCTTCTTGACACTCTAGGGGAGGTGGGCCCGCCTGGGTCATGACTTCCAGGCGTCGACCTCCTGCCGCATTGCCTCTAAGGCTTACACCGTATGTTCGGCACAAACTAACTAAACGTAATACACAAAACTTTCTAAAATAGCTTACCTAAACTAAGCTTATGTTCGGCACAAAATAACTATCACTTAATACACAAAACACTCGAAAATAGATTACCTAACTTAAGGTTTACATTTCATGTTCGGCACAAAATAGTTGCATTTAATAGGCAACACCTATTATATATTTAACTTTAAAAATAATTATGATACTATAAATACAGACATTAATTAAAGACACTTCGTTCTGAAAATAATTAACTGAGTACAATAAAAATTGTGCTGGGACATTACTTATTAAAAACTGGGCATTTCACACGCTGAGTAATTTTAAGGTTCGCATGCATTTATCAAATCTGATCAATGCTAAATCCTTTGTGTACACGTGGTAAAGGATCTGTTGTATAAAGTACATTTCTTTTTCAGCATAGCTGAACACGATAGGCTACACATAAACTGGTCGTGATTTTCAATTTACAACGTGTTATTTTGTCAGGTAATTACATACACATACACTTTTTAATGCATTTAAAAAAAAATTATCTTTGTATTATCTAATAATGTTGCCTGTTGTGTGAAATCGTCAAATATCAAGTCCAATATTTTTTTAATCGTTGTATATGCTGCAATTTTCACAGTGAAATACTAATACATGTAGCAAAATTATTGTGTATTATTCAATTTTAAATTGTTACTTTATGTTATAGTTTCTTTTATATTTTAAGCCATGTCCTACTCTACGTTTATAGTTAGGTTACATGCGATGAATGTGATAACGTGTATGTCTCGTTTTGGTCTTACAATATCTCATCGTCGTTCAGCTTGCATAATATATATATATATATATAGTCGTCAGTGAGCCGCGTTAGCTCAGTGGTTAGTGAGCTGGATACAAAGGACAAGAGGTCGGTTTCGATCCTGATCGACGGCTTCCAGATTCACCCAAGTCTTAAATGGATACCGGATTTTTTTATGGGAAAGTAAAGCGACACGGGCGTAATACCGACCACTTTACCCCAAAAATCAGATGCCGAAGGTCTGTGAAAATTATGGTCACTAACACCATTTTCCCTATACGCCCGTTGGCGTGACGGGGCTCTTTACTTTTTTTTTATATATCGTCGTCACTCTCAGGTTCTCTTACTCTCATTCTCGTCCTCATTATTAAGTCATACGTTTTTCTTTAGCTTAGTGTTATCTCTTTTATAATTGTTAGAAAATTGTAACCTTTACTTATCTCGGTATTTCTCGTCGATGAAATAAAAAGACCAATGAGGAAAGTCGCAATGAGGCCAACATCAAAAGGAAACTCCTAAAAAAACATCAGTAAGGAACAAACATTTATTCGGGCAAATCATGAGGAGGAAAGTTGAATATTTGGTGACAACTGACAAAATGCAGAGACCGAGAGAGAGAGAGAGAGAGAGAGAGAGAGAGAGAGAGAGAGAGATCGCGGATGGCAAAGAGAAAGATATTGAATAGCTTGGTGTCATGACATGGAAAGCTTTTAACAGTAGAATTGACACGATGTACCGGGAATATAAAATAGTGGAAGGACATGAACGCCTACGCTAACCGGTCTGGTACATGATGATGGTGTTGAAATAAAAACTCAGACCTGAACACCCCGCGTTGACTGCACTGGACAAGCGGCCCTTACTCTCCGGTCCTAAAAGCTGCCCCGTAGACTCCAGAAATGGGATATAATCATGATCGACGGCTTCCAGGTTCACCCAGCCTTAAATGGATGCCGGATTTTAAAAAAAAACATTTTTTTGGGGGGGGGGGGGGAAGTAAAGCGGCACGGGCGTAATACCGACCACATTACCCCAAAAATCAAATGCCTAAGGTCTGTAAAAATTATGGTCAATAACGTCATATTCCCCATTGGCATGAAGTCGCTCTTTAGTTATTTCACTGTAAAGCTAGTTTTAGTATTTCTCCTTTCATTTTCATAATTTTTTTTCCCAGAGCTAAATTAGTTGGTATTTTTTCATTTGTTTTCTTTTTTTAAGTATAGAAATAGTTGAGAAATGTCGGTTTCCATATGTAATCTTGTATTCCAGCAAGCCGCAAATTATCCAATTACATCACAGAATACACTCACACACATATTTACATAAAATGCACGCATTTTACCACACACTCACATATAAGGCTCTCTATGATAAAGAGAACGCCGCTTCTGACAATGTTGATGACAATATAGAGATAATGTATCTTAGATTCGAGGATATTATGTACTAGATGTAAAAAGTCTGTGACAGTGGATGGGGCGGAAGAATCAGAAATGATAAACGGCAAAGTGTGTGGTACACATGAGGCATATTCAGGACACGAAAGTTGAATATGGCAGACCATATTGAAAGAGATTGCAGCCTCATCATGTAAAATTCCAAAGAAAGCCATGGAGGGAAATTCTAACTATTGTTTTAAGACCACGACTAACATGGACGAGTAACATCAAAAGATGGACAAGTCTGCTTATGACAATCTGCACCTTCAAAGCAAGAGACAGAGTGGAATTGTGCTCCATGGTAGCCAACCTTTGATGCGGAGACGGCATTCAATGATGATTATGATGTACTAGAGGTTAATACGAGTAATGTAGTGTAACAAAAAGTTTAAAATAACACAGCATGGGTTACAAAGTACAAAACATGGTAATTTTCAGACATGTATTTCTCTCTCTCTCTCTGTCTGCGATCAAGACTCAATCAGAGTAGGATTCCAGACTCTCTCATGAAGTCAGCTGTCTGTTTAAGTGATTCGATTGCCCCATATAGTTTCTCTTCCAGGGAGGTGGGTGCGGACCACATTGCTCTTCTCAGGTCTGTGTACTGGGGGCATTCCTGTAGAACATGTTTTGTTGTCATACTGTCCAGTGTACAGTGACATAAGCTGGTTGTACCTATTTTGAATTTGGTGAACATGTGATTTCTGAGATCCATTTCGATTGAATACCTGTTTAAACGTTGCACTGTGTTCTGCGCCGGTGGCCCAGTGAATCCGATATCAGGCAGTATTTTATTCAGGCTTGCTTTTCTTAGCCTTTGATTGTCCCGAATCTTCCTGCAAGGCAGCAGATTGTCTTCTCACAATCCTAGGGGCCCTCACATTTATTTATATTGTAATTGATAATAGAGACCTAGTGTTATTTTTTTAACAGAGTGCCTAGAAGTTTCATCTATCTTAACCAGCGTGGGAACTTAACCAAGTCTAAATTTGGCTCTGGTTGCACTGATATCGACTGTGCAAAACATGTAGTGATCATCATCATTAAGTGCTGTCTCCGCATCGAAGGTTGGCCAATTGTATTTAGTAGTTATCTTTTCATTTTTAGTTGTTTTAAGACTGCATCTTGTGCTTTCTTTTCTTTCCATCCAATTATACATATTCTTCTACATATCCACATTTCAAAGGTTTAAATTTTCTGTTCTGTTTTCTCGTCTATTGTCCATATTTCTGCACCATACAGGAATGCTGAGAACATATAACATCTTGCTATTCATAATTTTAGCCTTGGTGTAATTTGTTTTGATGTTAGTATATTTTTCATGGCATTAAAATTACTTTTTGCCATTCCTATTCTTTTGTTTATTTCAGTTTTACATTTTCCATCACTGGTTATAGTATGTCCAAGGTAGTTGTAGCTCTGAACTGTCTCCTCCAGGTAGTGTATTTTTCCTCTTCAAAAATGAAGTAGAACAACAAGAAAGAAAAAGGTTAAAGAAAATAAACATAATATTACGAAAAAAAACAATTGAGAGAGAACAGAAAGGTAAATAGGAAGAGTTGTTGATGAGCACAAGAAGAAATGGGAGATGAAGATGCAGAATACACAAGGTAATATAAAACAGGAAACATAATTGTTGCTTTAACTGTAATATATTAATTCAAACCATTTTACTTGTTGCAATACAAATATCAGGCCTTTATTTTCGAATTCTGAATGGGACATACTCGACTAATAAATCACGTTTGTAAGAGGTTTTCAATTAGTGAGGCAAAATTGTTCACTTGTTTAGAAACAATAAAGCGTGTTCTACAAGCATTCGATCTATACAGAAGACCGACAAAGTATGTTCTACAATTGTTCGATCTATTCAAAAGACAGATAAAGCGTGTTCTACAATTGTTCAATCTATACAGAAGACAGCTAAAGCGTGTTCTACAATTGTTCAATCTATACAGAAGACAGATAAAGCGTGTTCTACAATTTTTCGATCTACACAGAAGACAGATAAAGCGTGTTCTACAATTTTTCGATCTACACAGAAGACAGATAAAGCGTGTTCTAGAATTGTTCGATTTACACAGAAGACAGATAAAGCATGTTCTACAATTGTTCGATTTACACAGAAGACAGATAAAGCATGTTCTACAATTGTTCGATCTATACAGAAGACAGATAAAGCATGTTCTACAATTGTTCGATCTACACAGAAGACAGATAAAACATGTTCTACAATTGTTCGATCTACACAGAAGACAGATAAAGCATGTTCTACAATTGTTCGATCTACACAGAAGACAGATAAAGCATATTCTACAATTGTTACATCTACACAGAAGACAGATAAAACATGAGGCATAAAGATATGACACAACTGAAAAAAAAAAACAACCCAGAAAGCCAATTGAATCATAAACCACCATTTGATGGTCAGAAGACTTCAAAAATATATTTTACGGATATACATTTATGGTGTCTGTCGGATTGTTAACTGAAAGATTCGTTTTTCTAAGTCCAATCAAACATGACCTGGTGCATGTTAAGGTGTTTATTTCTCCACTGATTGGAGAACGACAAATTCAATGCACTCGATCACCACATCATTATCGAGAGGCGTGTGTATGTCCGAATTATGAAAAGGACGAACTGCATTGCTTTTAGTTAATTGATCGAAGCAGAGCTCTCATAAAAGCCTACTACGTGAGAAGAATTGCAGATTGCTGGGCTGGTGAGGATATGGATAAACAAAGAAAAAAAACAGAATAGTTTTTAACGAACTAAATTATGTGTGTAGATTTTCTTTGCACTAAAAAAAAATGAATTATTATTCTTCTTTCCATCATCATTTGCCTTTCAACGTCGAGGGGTGATATCATTTGCGGTCTTTTGCTCTTCTGTTCGCATCTGCTGCTGTTATGTTTCCTAGTGCTTCTAATCGATCGATCCATCTTTTTCGTGGTCGACCCTTGGGTCTGGTATTCTCGCAACGTTTAATGGGGGCTTTTTGTGTTGTGTTTTAATTACGCTGCCTTGTCACGTGACCAAACCATTTTATCTGTTGTTTCTTTATATATTCTATGGCGGGGGCTATTCCTAGCTTTTTTTTCCCTTCCCCTTAGTTCTTCATTTCTGATTCTATCTCTCAGACTGTTTCCAGTCATTCGTCTGACACATTTTATCTCAGTAGAGGTTATTAGGTTTTTTAAAAAATTATTCTTGCATCTAGGGTCCAGGACAGGCCCAAAAAAAAAAAATGAATTAATGTAAAAATATTTGAAAACTGTGTCTTTCGGTTCATTTGTGTTGACACGGATACTGAAATGATTACCCTGCCATCGCTTCGTATTGCTATTCTTATTCATGAATTAATGTAAAAATATTTGAAAACTGTGTCTTTCGGTTCATTTGTGTTGACACGGATACTGAAATGATTACCCTGCCATCGCTTCGTATTGCTATTCTTATTCGAATTTTCACTGTTTTGTTTAATAAGTTAAATACAACAGCCAGGAGTCGCTTAATATATTCTACCCAAAAAATGCACACACTTATAATAGGCAGGGACTGAAAAAGAATATGCCAAGTTCTCATGAAATATACAGAAACCATCACAAGAACAACGGAGCGATGTTCTATGGATGAAATAAACAAGATATAAAATAGGGACAATTTTGTAGTGGAGAGGATTAAAGAAGGAGGAGTAGTGCAGTCCAGACCTGTGGCACTCTGGGTTAACCAGTCAGCGAATTAGCAACATGAAAAGACGATGTTGCTATTATGCAAAATACCTCAAGTTTTTTTTTTTTTTTTTTTTTTTTTTTTTTTTTTTTTTTTGGTAATTACTGCTTTATTGGTCCGTGTTTATATGTTCGAAGAACATAAATGAGATCACATATGATAACAATAAATTAACTGACGTAATAAAATGTCAATTGCAGGTTTCCAGAATGAATCTCAACTGGTTTCTTATTCAAGTTCTAATCGTGATTCCTATTGTAGCTCGAGCAGCAGCAGACACAAATGACACTCTTAAAGTCGTTTCAGAACAACGTGACGTCAAGAAGCTCGAGATAAGGAAAAAGATGTATGGCGGGAAGGAGCTAAAACCGCCACCTGAAATGTACTTGGTTTGATTGATTCAACTTTAAAAATAATTATACAACAATAATTTCCAAACTGGTATAATTATCTTACTTCGCACTCATGTAAATATATACAGTAAAGTCTCGATTATGCGGTACTCAATAATCCGGAATTCTCAATTTAACGGACTTTTTTTTTTTTTTAATTATTATAGGGAGAAAGCTTGAATCATGTTTTGTTCAGTTAAATTAAATGCCTTTATTCGGAAATCGAAAACGCTACAACACGGTTTGTGCGCTGCGCTTACTTCTACAGGCTCTATCATTACACAATATTGCGTTTACAATAGTGTATTTACAGTAATATACTTCAAATAGGAGCGAACATATTTTATTCAATCCAGACATTGTGTCTCCAAATATTCCAAGTAAAAGCGACAGACAGTCTATATCTTCACTTTTTCCCCCGACTAAATGTTTTTGTCGGGAAATCTTAGTCGTGCCAAAAACACTTATCTACATGATTTTACAAATTTGCTTAATTTTCTCATAGCCTGCTTTAGATCTAAAGTTGGTCATGAATTTGTCAAAAATATGGCGTTTGACAGTCTGACCGAACATTAGAAGCAGACGTATTGTTTGTGAAAATTGAAGAGCCCATAACTTTGATGATTATAAATCAAAGGTTGAGCAGCCGGCGTGCAGTGACATAGAGATGGTGAGAAGAAAGGGGGAGGGGTTCAAAAATTACCTACTGGAAATTCAAAAAGAGTAAGATACAGAGTTTGACGTTAGTTTGTCTCAGACATTTGTGCAAGCTGAAATTCGTTCCATCAGCATAAATTATACATGATATGCTATAAACGCATGTGTGCATACTTTTTAACGGAATACATTTTTGTGTTAAATAATGGCCTCTGCGAGTGCAAACCACACCTCAATTTCCCGCAAAGGTAAACGCAAGCGAACTGTATTGACACTGAACCAGAAGATTGAAATCGCTAGTAGACTTGAAAAAGGCGTTAATCGCAACGTTTTGATGACTGAATTTGGCATAGCCTCTTCAACATTATATGACATACGAAATCAAAAAGATGAGTTGTTTAAGTTTGCGTCGGAGTCTGAAAGCAGCAACAATATACACCAGAGACGAAGTATGAAACGGCCAAAATTTGAAAAACTCGACGACGTCCTTTATGTGTGGTTTTTAGAAAGAAGAAGAAAAGGAATGCCAATATCAGGACCCATGTTGATAGAGAAAGCTCGCGAATTTCACACGAATTTAAATATTTCTGAGCATTGCAATTTTTCAATAAGTTGTTTTTTCATAAATTTTGAGTTTGGTTTTCTTACTCTCGATTATCCAGAAAAATTCAATTATCCAGAATGGGTTCTTCCCCGAGCATTCCGGATAATCGAGACTTTACTGTAATTCAATATTTCAAACTTGTATTGCACATTAAATTTATTCATGAAACTCAACATATACACAATCATCATCATCATGTGCCATACCGGTTGGAGTAGGTGATCATGTCCCTCCACAATCTTCTATCTACAGTGCATCGTATCAGTTCTGTTGTTGACTGTTTTCCATGCCATGACACCAAGCTATCCAGTATTTTCTCTCTTTGTCGTCCGCGATCTCTCTTTCCTTTTATTTTGTCAGTTGTAACCAAGTATTCCAACTGTCCTCTTCTCATGATGTGCCCGAAAAATGTTGATTGCTTCTTACACACTAACGTTAATACACAATAACGTTACATTTAAAGCAATTTACGATACATTTTTGGGTCATTCTTGATAACAATTTGAGAACCGTTCTGTACACAGCGTTCGACTGCAACCAATGTAGAATTCACGGTCTCTTTTACTGTTACAACAAGACGGGGTATATCGTATTATCAATAAATAAGTAGCACGGTGAATTTATTTTTAAAGCACACATCGTAATGTCGTTTTAGCTTGTTATGCATTTATCAGACACTACCACACTTCTCGCTTTCCTTTTAATTTGTTTTTCTATTTATTTATGAATCCTACACATACTTTTGTTCCGTTCTTCTACCACACTGATAAAGCAGTGAGGTACCTTGTTCTCTTGTTATTTTTCCTCGAATCGTCGCTACATGATGACGGGATTGATCTTAACTGATAATTTGGTTATTTTAAAAGACAGCTTGACAAACAAACGCACTGTTGCACTGGAAGAGAATGTTGTTTACCATCACAAAACTCAATCATATGTTTGGTCCTTTCCTTCCCTTCCCTTCTTTTCTTCCCTTCCTTCCACCCTCCCTACTTCCTTCCTTCCTTTCCATCCTTCTCTTCCTTCCCTACTTACTTACCTCCTTCCGGCAGATTAAAGGATCACAGAAGAGAACGCACGTCTGTTTTCCATTAACCGTTCTGTCAATCAAAATGTCTGAATAAGAATATTTTGTAACATAATTACAGGAACAAATTACAAGCTACAAAATGCATGATTATATTAAGATTCATCACGAAACTGTATACAAGAACGTTTATTATGTTTCCTATCTTGGCCAGAGTGATAGTAACGCATGAAATCTGGTTAGACTTGAAGATCTCGAACTACTACAACAAAGGCAACCATTTAAGAGAAAGAATTATTCTCGGCTGTTTTGGGGAGCTACTGCCAACAACGACTCAGAATTTTCTTTCATTGATTAGAGGGTACACAAAAAATGACGTAAGTTTTAAAAAACCTTATTTTGGTTTACTTTCTGTGATTATTTTTAGTAGTTATGTCATAGTTATTTATAGTTTGTGGTGGCAGTGTGATTATATATAGTGCTCTCCCTACTGACCAGAAGGGTAAATTCTTAGACTTCTTTTTTATTTTTTTATCCACGCTGCTTCGAGATTCACACAGCCTTTGCTACTTCAAGATTCACATAGCCTGTGCTGGTTCGAGATTCACACAACATTTGCTGCTTCGAGATTCACACAGCCTTTGAGAAAGAGTATCGTGCACTTTTGCTTTAAACTGGAAAAGAGGGCGGTTGACGTCACATCACTTATTTAGGAATTGAACTGTTGGTCATAGAAAAAATACTATACACAGTGTTCCTTGTATACTTTAAAGCGTTTGGGAACCCTAGTAAAAAATAAACAAACATATCCCAATTATATATATATATATATATATATATATATATATATATATATATATATATATATATATATATATATAATTTTGGATCATTCTCCTTATGGTTTCTTTGACCACAGTAGAATGAACACAGACAATGGTTTCATTGACATTAAAATCACACTGCCAGTTTTTTTGTTCTTTGTATTTGTTAGTTCCATCAGAAAACACTCGATCGCTATATACCAGAAGTATAGATATTTGTGGTATCATTAGCTCCTAAACTATAAAATAATGACGTTAATACATTATTTGTTCACATTGAGCACTATATGATGTGCATGCAGCTGGACCACATATACAAGCACAAATATTAACACATATATCTATACATACGTACACACATACCACGCACACACAAACGTACATACATACACACAGAGTCAGACAAACCAACACAGACACATACACATTCACACAAGCAGACATACGCACTCACATATACGTATACACATATACATATATACGTTTAAAGCATAAAAATTAGAATATGGCACATTTGATCTTATTCGTTTGAGAACCACTGTGAAATGGACTTAATCAAAATCAATTTCACAAATCAAACTGTTTGAACGACTGCCGCTAGTAACATCTGCGCCATGTAGCCAATAATTCGTATACAGTCTGCACAAACACATTGACTGTACACACTAGGAACAACTATCTATCTTTCAATAATCTGAAGCCAATACTCGTTTCACCAGGTAGCCTAGTTGACCGTGTGCTCTAGCGTTTGCTTCTCGTGGCAAGGCGCTGTGTTGAGGAGTACGGGTTCGATCCTGCTTCGGGCTGTCTATTGTTCATTTTTTTTTCTATTCTTGATTGTGTTTTTCCCCCCTAGTGTTGTAAACATAGTAAAGATTTTTTTTTTGTTCCTGATGAAGGCCTATTGGGCCGAAACGTTGTTTAGTCTGTGTCGTCCACTTATCACGTAAAGCTTCTTACATACCATCTTTTTAATTTTTTAATTTTTCCTGTTGTAAACATATCTCTTCCCCTGAAATTATTCGTTTGTTTCATCTCAACATTGGGATCTCATCGATACCAACATGTGAGTGACATGGAGCGAGGGTCATTAGTTTGGCTGCATAGCTTTATATAGTAGAAAGATCCCCGTCACACCACGTGGCGTAAAAACAAGATGGTATTAGTCACCGTATTTTTTTTTTTACCTTCATCATGTTTGTAAGTAGTATGGTCAACATTACTCCAGCGCTGTTTTTTTTTTCAATCTGGTACTCATTTAAGGCACGAGAACCTATAATTTGTGGAGAGTTTGAATTCGATCACTTGTCCTCAGTAGTCAAATTCACTTACCAGTCATGTACAAGGTTTTACTTATCAGTCATGTACAAGGCTTCACTTACCAGTCGTGTACAAGGCTTCACGTAATAGTCATGTACAGGGCTTCACGTAACAGTCATGTACAAGGCTTCACGTACCAGTCATGTACAAGGCTTCACGTACCAGTCATGTACAAGGCTTCACGTACCAGGCGTGTACAAGGCTTCACGTACCAGTCATGTACAAGGCTTCACGTACCAGGCATGTACAGGGCTTCACGTACCAGTCATGTACAAGGCTTCACGTACCAGTCATGTACAAGGCTTCACGTACCAGTCATGTACAAGGCTTCACGTACCAGTCATGTACAAGGCTTCACGTACCAGTCATGTACAAGGTTTCACGTACCAGTCATGTACAAGGCTTCACGTACCAGTCATGTACAGGGCTTCCTTATAACCTAAATATCATGCGTATATTTCCAAGAAAAGATTCGGTTTTATCGGGACTACTGTAAAATAATCACGTGACAAGCTCGCAGTGTAAGCTAATGTAAGTTTTACATCAAGCAAGAGCAATGTAGTCACCTTTTCGCATCCACACACATACACATATACATACTGTGGTTTTGTCCTTCTTTTATGTTTAGAGAAGTTACAAATATTGACCATACAAGAAGATCTTGACATAAGGCGCAAACTCTGCAATTCACGCGAGGAAACCGGGGGTAGATTCATGACGTTGAGAAATAGAGTTTCAGTGATAGGTAGCATTGTCTTTCTTTTGAAATCTGAACTAGGAAACGGCATACCCCAGGATCTTTTTTTTAAATTTCAGCTGCTATAGAGTTCTTTCACGTGCTCAACTATAACATGGGGTTAACGTCTTATCGTTCGTTTGCGATAAAGCTCGGACTATATCTAACCTATTTTGAGGTCACTGACTTATTTTGAGATTTAAAAAAAAAACCGTTTTATCTTTACGCTGACATCAATGTATCAATACTTGGCTCACTGAGTTGGGGATGGTATTTAAAGCGAGGAAGGGCACTGGCTCCCGCACCACCCAATGCTGTGGCTTAGTACAGTGACATGTAATACCTTACTCCACTGCTATACGACATTATTTTCTACGGGACATACTTTACATAGTGTACTACGGTACAATTTTCTACCGATTACGTTGCGTGAAAGCGGTTGATTTGTGCTTTAATACTTCGGGTCGCAATATTTCAAACGAATACAATTCAGCAATAATAATAAACAAATACAATGCATCTAAGAGGCGCAATCCGTGGCTTGTTGGGAGTACTGGCAGCACACGCTATGCCAATGTGTCACGGTGGCCTTTTTAATAGGCAAAACTTCAATAACAATAAGTTATGAGCACAATGACGAAATAACAATAAAGGAAATTACTGTTATATGTTTTAATGAACAGTTACATATGTTAATGTTCAATTATATCTGTTAATATTCAGTTATATATGTTAATCTTCAATTATATATCTTAATCTTCAGTTATATATGAGCTACAGAGGGACCAAAGTTCAGAAAATCATTAACGACTTCATGATACAGCTTGGAGATATTAAGTCAAGGTTTTCTTTTAGTAAGTGACGCTTATTTATTTATTTATTTCATTTTTAAGCAGTGAGGCCTTGTCAGATTATTAATTGAATATTTGTATTAAGTGACGTCCCTTATAATAAACTTCTTGATGTCATCTAATAACCAATACTTAAGAATTAATTCTCTGTGCTACATGCAGTAATTGGTAATGTTCTAGTTTAGCTTTTTCTGCTAAACGAGTGACCTCCCCTGGTTGACCGCACGTATTTAAATGTATCAACTGCTTCTAGTTTTTTGTTATGTTAATTAATTTTGTCAACATGGTTTAGAGTTAACTTTAAGATAATCCTAACACTAACTTACAGGTCTCATAGTGAGAGATGAGAGAATGGCCGAATAAAGTGAAAGAGTACGCTACTCCAAGTACAAACACGTTAAACTAGGACATTACCCAATAATTAAATTATTTAAAAAAATTGTTTCTGCATGATTCAAGACGCAAATTAAAGATTTATCGTGTTTCCCCTCTGCGTTACACAACACATAGTTGCATAGTTTGCATTTTTAAAAACACCTTATTATAATTATACACTCGTGTGGGGGACTGGTTGGTCTTGAGGTAAAAAGCCGGCCTCGAGACAGAGGTTGTGGATTCAAATCCCGGCTGCACCGGTTGGGATTTTATTTATGATTTCTCTCTGCAACCACCCCTGGTCTTAGCAGCGAGGCCCGGCTGGAAAAGTCAATTACTCATCGACGGGAAAAAAATATGAGTACCTCCGAAGACGGAGTTACCTGCCTGTGCGGCGAGGAACCCCTGTGCACACGGCTGCCAGGGAAAAACGGATTAACGAGCAAAATTAATTTCCTAATCTCTGGGGACTTCGTCAGAGGTAAAAGCTGGCGAATGCAAAAAAAAAAAAATAATAATAATAATCGTGTGTGTATTATTAGCGGGTCACGATTATTGCACTCCGAACATGTCCATAGGTGCTCAGATCCCCTCCTCAGTTATTCAGTTATTAGCGGGTCATGATCATTGCACTCCGAACATGTCCATAGATGCTCAGATCCCCTCCTCAGTTATTCAGTTATTAGCGGGTCATGATCATTGCACTCCGAACATGTCCATAGGTGCTCAGATCCCCTCCTCAGTTATTCAGTTATTAGCGGGTCATGATCATTGCACTTCGAACATGTCCATAGGTGCTCAGATCCCCTCCTCAGTTATTCAGTTATTAGCGGGTCATGATCATTGCACTCCGAACATGTCCATAGGTGCTCAGATTCCCCTCCTCAGTTATTCGGTTATTAGCGGGTCATCATCATTGCACTCCGAACATGTCCATATGTGCTCAGATCAAGTCTCACAGTGTCCAGCGACTGACGACTCCAGTTCTGTGTTGGTTGATTAGTCTTCTTACACGCCCACTAAGTTTCTCGTTTCTGGCTGAGCTCATCTTAAATCCCATCTCTTTCATCCGAAGGAGTAACGAGTTCATGGTTGTCCAAGTCATGTGTCCTTCCAACTTTCCGGAGGGCATTGGTGATATTTTATGTATTATATACCAACATATAAACATATAAATTAACATTTTGTGTTATAAGACTTTTGTTTAAGAATCTGTGCTACAAGACGTTTGTATAAACAACATATAAATTGTCTTTGAGTCTTGATCGCAGAGAGAGAGAGAGAGAGAGAGAGAGAGAGAGAGAGACCATATTTAAATTGTTTGTGTGGTACGTGACATGCATATAGTAGCCTTGTAAAATTAAACTGTGGTTTGTGCTTAATCATGTTTCTAATATGACACCTTTTGTCAGATGTGAAGAAAATCGAGGTCCCAAAATTTCAGCCAGAAGGATTCGAACTGAGCCACAGCAATGCAGGCTGGGTAGGCATGGCTAACTTTGGCGCCAGCTCGAACAGCTCACAGTTTTACATTACGCTCCGATCTACAAAGTGGCTAGATGGCTTTCAAGTTCTTTTTGCAAAAGTCATTAAAGGAATGGTAATTATATAATTTTGTTCAACCTAGGATTGTTTAGATCCTCGGTGGCTGAGTGGTTAGTGTGCTCGCCTCGGTGGCTGAGTGATTAATGTGCTCGCTACTTGATCAGAAGGGTCCGGTTCGGTTCCATGAGGTGGGGGATATTTTTCCACAAGGCTTCGGCCTCTAAAAATGGGTACCAGAGATATTTTTCTGGAAGTAAAGGCGGTTTTGCGTGATACCGACAACATCACCCAAAAATGTGACGTAGTCATGAAAAAATATAATCACTAACACCATACTCACCATATGCCATACACAAGGCGTGGAGGGAACCTTGTTAGATTGTTCAAGACAGATGTCAATGTTGAATAAAGATCTTTTGCATGGGTTAAAAACATAGACAACATTAACCATAACAAAAAGATGAAACTACCGGCGTTTATTAAAATGCGTTAAAATAGGATACTTCAAATCACAAGGCTAGACACGATTAGAGATTTGTTACTGACCCAAAAAAAAAAAAAAAAAAAAAATCAACACGCAGTGAAAGAAATTATGTATACAAGTTTGTGACAATGGAGGAAACATACAATTCAAAAAGCAACTACAATTATTCCAACATAAGCTCGTATCTGGAACCCACCAAAAAAGTAAATAAGAAACGGGGAACGGACACATGTCATCACAGTCGTCTAACAAGAAAATAACACTAGAAGCAAAACGGACACTATAAAGCAATTTTCATCCCAACGTTGTGCTACCAATGCCAGACCTGGACGCTAGACTCAAGAACAAGAAAAATAACCACTACCGAAGTGAGATGAAACGTGTTCGGCGCGTGACAGGAAATAAGATCAGAAATGAGGAATTGAGAGAAAAAGCGAGGAATATTTCCTGCCACTGAATACATACAGAAACATTTTGGCCACGTTATAAGGCATAAATATTAAAATACAACAGAACGAGCCTGTAATAAACCATACGAAAACACCAGACCAAGGGCTGACCGCAAACAAAAAAAAAAGATCTTTTGATAGAATATCTCTCTCTGCGATCAAGACTCAGTCAGAGAAGGATTCCAGACTCTCTCATGAAGTCAGCTGTCTGTTTAAGTGATTCGATTGCCCCATATAGTTTCTCTTCCAGGGAGGTGAGTGTGGACCACATTGCTCTTCTCAGGTCTGTGTACTGGGGGCAATCCTGTAGAACATGTTTTGTAGTCATATTGTCCAGTGCACAGTGGCATAGGCTGGTTGTATTTATTTTTATGGAATATTAGAAACACAATGAAACATAACAACAGGAAAAGACAATAGAAGCCCAAAAGACCGCAAACTATATATCCCCGTGATGCTGAAAGGCAAATAAAGAAGAAAAGGGAAAAGAAAAAAAGATCACAATATAATTGAAGGCAACAGGCATCGTTCTGCGATATTTTCTAAAGTGGTCATTATTTGCATCAAATTTTCCCCAAAAATTGTATTTTATTAATTTATATCATCAATCCTAAGCAGTGCTTTTACTAATAGATGTTTAGCGGAACTCTCAACCCATAAACTTAGAAAATCGTAACAGACCAGGCCACTGAATACCCGATGTACTTACACGTGTAGTAAACAATAACACAAGAATGTAAACCTGCAGCAAGTCAAGTTCTTCATTACTTGTACAATTTATAATTCGGATGTCGGGATAGTTAAGTCTTAAAAGCTTCCCGGAACACATTCTGGCTCATTTCTACCTCCTCATCTTTAAATAATATGACCAAGAATGGTGGAATATTATATTTAACTCCCACCCCACTCCTTCTCTCTCCCCACCCACGATATGATACATGTTGCGGCCCTATATATATATATATATATATATATATATATATATATATATTTATTTATTTATTTATATTAGTGTATGTGTTATGGTTATGGAAGGCCCCGGTATCATTGCAAATGAATTAAAATCCATAATTGCTCAACCGCCCGTGCCAGTGGAATCATCCAAATTAATGTCTCATCTCTCAAAGAAATAAAGGCAGCTGCATCCATCTCTCAGCACACGCCAAAAGACGAAAACGTCTTTAAGGTACCTCACAGAAAATAAGCAATCGGAATATCGAAACAAGATCAAAACGGATGAAACGCACAGCTCACGGTGTGCACAGAGCACTTAACTCAGTAGCTCTTGCAGCAAGCCGGACTTGGAATATGAGAAAACTGCAACAAGGAACAATTTTCAAACACAGCCTTTAACGGTCGCTGCTGCCTATACGCCAATAGTAATTGCTAGTCTTGAACAAGCAACGATTTTACAGCAATTTCAATAAAAAACAAAAACAGCACATTTTTCTATTAATGTCTAACTATATCTATCTATCTATTGACCTTTCGAGCCGTAACCGGCCCATAGGGCGTAGACCAAGATACACCTTCTCCTATATGAATTTTTGTTCTAGCAGTTTTCTTTTAAAGATATTTTATCAAATCTCGCCATCTGTCTCTGTTCTGTGCAAGCAGTTCTATCTCATTGAGGGAGCCGATTCCTGCTGCTCTTGCCTCTCTCATCAATGTTCTTCTCAGTGTCTCCCTGGGTCTTCCTCTTTTTCTTTTACCTTTTTTTTCTAACTATATGCACCATAATAATGTCCACACTGCATGTGTATGTATGGGTGTGTGTGTGTATGTGTGTGTATGTGCGTATGTGTATGTGTATGCGCGTGTATGTGTGTGTATGTGCGTATATGTGTGTGTGCGTGTATGTGTATGCAATGCCTGTTTTATGTCCATCTTGCTTATGTACTCTGCCACAGAATGTCCTTCAAACAATTGGCCTGGAAGAGACAGATGAAGACGATAAACCATTAAGACCAGTCGTGATAGAGAACTGTGGAGTTCTCAGTTTGAAGATCCCGTACAGTCTAACAGCTCAACAGTTCAACACGGACGGAGATATTAACACTGGCACGCACTAATTTTGTGACAATGTACTCTACTTGTTTTTCACGTATCTGTGCTTAAATGATAATTCACTATGTCGATAAATGTGGTAGCCTATATGTACAAATGTGATGTGAGTATGTACGTAACAGAGATTGTGCACGTGCAATCAGAACCACGTAATATGAAACTCTTTTTATAGAGATCTGAAGCAGAACGCAATCTCATCGTAAAAAAAAAAGAAAAAAAAAAACTCTCACTGAGAAAGTATTTTGAAACTTTCATTAGTAGTCGTACAACCATAATTAATAATTTATCTTTAGAACACCACACCTTCTATTTGGCAAGATTTTTTATTAGGCCATTAACGTAAAACGGATTAATTAATTCAAATATGGGCATGGAGAATTCGAATTGCAAGGAAATATTTCAAAATTTACATCCAATCCGACATTGTCGACTTAATCTCAAACCTCTATTAATAGACACTTTGTGCTTTGTTGATTCCTGGAAACGTTTTTAATTTTTGCCGCTTCCACTAAAAGTGAAATTATTAATCCCCTTTTGGTACATATGTGTTGTCTGCGTGTCTTAACTCAAGAAAACCTATTTTTATATTAATCACAGGTTCATAGGTTATTGCATGGAGGATGTTTTGTATTGCAAAACAAACTTATCCGGCTTGTAAACTTGTACATGTCGTTCTATCTGAATAATTTAACTCATTAATAAAAATAACTAATGTGGCTGATATGTTGTCTGTGTAGTTATTTGAGCTTGTGCTGTCTGATTTATGATTATCTGTGTTCAATTTTAAAAAAAAATCCATTGTTGTTAATATGATGTTTGCACCATTATTTTGTCACCATATTTGTTTAATATTTCTATCTATCTATTGACCTTTCGAGCCGTAACCGGCCCATAGGGCGTAGACCAAGATACACCTTCTCCTATATGAATTTTTGTTCTAGCAGTTTTCTTTTAAAGATATTTTATCAAATCTCGCCATCTGTCTCTGTTCTGTGCAAGCAGTTCTATCTCATTGAGGGAGCCGATTCCTGCTGCTCTTGCCTCTCTCATCAATGTTCTTCTCAGTGTCTCCCTGGGTCTTCCTCTTTTTCTTTTACCTGTTGTTTCCCATATGAGGGCTTGCTTTGCTATTCGATTATTATCTCTTCTCATCACATGTCCAACGTATGACCATCGTCTTTTCTTTATTACTGAAGATATTAATTATGTTTAATATTTATAGTGAGATTATTTTAAGATCCAAAAGGGACATGCCTGGAATAACAATTGGAGGTCATAATATAAATAATCTAATCTAAGTATGCTGATGATACGGTCTTAATCGCTAAGAGTGAAAATGAGTTACAAGAAATGTTGGACATTATAGTGAAAGAAAGCAAAAATACAGGACTCTGCCATTAGTGCAGCCAGTGCAAAATAAAGACAAGTGGAACAATATTAAAACAGGTAAATGAATTTAAATATTTGGGAACTTTGTTAACCTCAGACGGAAGATGTACAAAAGAGGTGAGATGCAGAATGGCTCAGGCAAAAGCAGTTTTCCAAAAGATGAGGAAGATACTATGCAATTTTTGACAATCATCATCAAGTACCGGGCCTAGTGGCGTAGGTGATCATGTCTCTCCACAACATTCGATCTCGGCAGCTATTTATCATTTCCGTTGTTGACCTTCTGCCAAGCCATTCTCTTAAGCCGTCTGTTATTTTTTCTCTTTGCTTCCCTCTATCTCTTCGTCCCTCAATTTTTCCAGTTGTTACAATATATATAAAAGTTGTTCTCTTCTCATTACATGGCCAAAAAATTATGATTGTCTCTTCCTAACATTGTAAATGTGCTCTCTTTTTGCTTTGACCTTTCTCAGAACCTCTTCATTACTCTTCTTAGCTGTCCATGGTATTCTCAACATTCTTCTGTAAAACCACATTTCTACAGACTCCAGTGATTTTCTTGTCTGTTGTCCTATTGTCCATGCTTCGCATCCGTAAGTTAAGACTGGCTCTACGTAACATTTAAGAACTCTTTTTCTTGTTTCTATTGTCAAAAATGGATTGCTTAGTATTTTCCTCATTTTTTGGAAAGCTGCTTTTGTCTGAGCCATTCTACATCTCACCTCTTTCGTACATCTTCCGTCTGAGGTTAACAAAGTTCCCAAATATTTAAATTCATTTACCTGTTTTAATATTGTTCCACTTGTCTTTATTTTGCACTGAGATGGTGTCTTTTTATTTGTTGTTACCATTACCTCTGTCTTTTTGCTATTAAGGCTGAGTCCTTTATTTTTGCTTTCCTTCACTACAATGTCCAACATTTCTTGTAACTCATTTTCACTCTTAGCGATTAATACTGTATCATCAGCATACCTTAGGTTATTTATATTATGACCTCCAATTGTTATTCCAGGCATGCCCCTTATGGATCTTAAAATAATATCACTATAAATATTAAACAAATCTGGTGACAGCACACAACCTTGTCTAACACCCTGTTTTATTTGTTGAAACATTCCCAATTGGTTTCCAGTTCTTATGGCCGCTGTTTGTTGCCAGTACATGTTCTTTATTATTCTTAGATCTTTGCTGTCTATGTTTATGCTTTCTAAAATGTTGATTATTTCTTGGTGCTTTACTTTGTCAAATGCCTTGGTGTAATCTATGAAACATAGGTATAGATCTGTTTTCACCTCTATGGCTCTTTCTACTAAAGATCTTATGATATAAATGGCATTGCTTGTTCCTTTATCTCTAACAAAACCACACTGTTCATCGCTAATTTCTGGACTAATTTTGTTTCGCACTCTTCGCATGATGATTCTTAGTAATATTTTAGTCATATGACTCATAAGGCTTATTGTGCGATGATCATCGCATTCAATCGCACTCGATTTCTTTGGTAGGGCTATGAATATTGATTTGAGCATGTCGTCTGGTCTATATCCGCTGTTGTAGATATCATTCAATATTTTTGTTATTATTTCTATTCCAAAATCACCCATGGCTTCAATCTCTTCTTTAGTTATATTATCTGGTCCAGGAGCTTTGCCTGCTTTCATATTGCGCAAGGCATCTTCCACTTCTTTGAAGAAGTTTCCTTCTTTCTTCAACAAATTCTCCTTCCATTTATCTTAAATAAAGTGGTCTTCCACTTCTTCTCTTAGTATTTCTGGTCATTCTCCATTATCCTTAATATTTACTTCCGTTCGTTCATCATTATAAAGATCCTTAATGTATTCTGTCCATCGTTGCCTTATGTTTTCTTGATCAATCAACAGTTCTCCTTTCTTTAATCTTAAACATCCAGTTTTTAATTGCTTTTTTCTTCCTGTTAATTCCTCAATTCGTTTGTACTGTATATAGCTTTAGTATCTCCTTTTTGTTACAATTCGATTTCTTTGCATCTCTCTTTTAGCCATGCCTCTTTTGCTTCATTACATTTTACTACAATTTCTTTATTTAACCTCTTATACTCATCTTTATTTTCTTTATTTCTTTTTCTTGTATCCATTAGCTGCAAAATATCATCTGTCATCCATTTCTTCCTTGAATTTGTCCTCACTGGTGGTATGAACACTTTTGATGTTTGTTGCATTGACTCTTTTAGCATTTCCCACTGTTCATCAATGCTTTGTATCTTCTCTATTGCATTGTACCGGTTCTGAATTGTGATTTTATATTTGTCTTGCAGCTTCTTTTCTTATTTTAGTAAATCTAAATTTAACTTGATGTTAACTGAGGCTCGTTTTGTTCTTTTTAATTTTACTCTAAGCTTTCCCACAACTGGTACATGATCACTATTGCAATCTGCCCCTGGTCTAGTTTTCACACACACCAGACTGTTTCTAAATCTATTGCTTATCATTATATAATCAATTTGATTACGTGCGTTGTCCCCTGGGCTTTTCCATGTCCACAGACGTCTTGGATGTTGCTTAAACCAGGTGTTTCCTATCATCAAATTGTGTGTTCTTGCCCATTCAATAAGTTTCTCACCTCTTTCATTCCTCTTGCCTAAGCCATAATGACCAACTACTTCCTCAACTCTTTCCTTTCCTACTTTTGCGTTAAAATCACATAGAACTATGGTGTTTTCATGTGGTTTGCATTTATGAAGTGTCTCATTTAACTCGTCGTAAAATTTATCAATAGTTTCCTCTAGACTGTCTGCTGTTGGTGCATAAACTTGTATAAGATTTATGTCTATTGGCTTTCCATTCAATGTCACTAAAAGGACTCTGTCAGATATTGGGTAAAAGCCTTTCACTGTTCTTGCCCTTTCTGCATCCAAGATGATACCTACTCCTCTTTGGTGTTCAGTACCTCCTATGTTTATCATAATATATCTCCCCTGATCCGGTGTATCTCATTTCGCAAAGTCCCAGTAAATGTAAGCCCATTCTTTTCATTTCTTGTATGACATTTTTTAGTTTACCCTTCTGCATGAGTGTTCTCACATTCCAAGTACCTATCTTTAGAGTTTGTTTAATCTTTATTTTGCTTAAAGTAGCTTGATGACGATCGGGTATCACCTGTAGCACATGATATCCCCTACCGAACGAGGGTTTTCCATGAGAACCCCTCTTAACGTTGTTGTCGTTATATCTAATGTTGTGGCGATTCATGATTATACAAAGAAATTACGACGGTGGTTTTCTGTTGCCTTCCGTCGGTTTGTTGACGGTTGACTCCGCTAGCCTTTGACTAAAAAGTCTCACCCACAAGGCAGTGGGGTTGTTTTACGTCGGGGTACCCTCCCTTAGCCTTTTACTCTCCCGAGCTTACCTGCAAGGCAGCAGGGCAGCCACAGGTTGTATTGTTTACTGCATACAGTAGCAGGTAAAATTACCCGACCTGACCTACAATTTTGACAATAGAAACAAGAAAAAGAGTTCTTAAATGTTATGTAGAGTCAGTCTTAACATATGGATGCGAATCATGGACAATAGGACAACAGACAAGAAAATCACTGGAGTCTGTGGAAATGTGGTTTTACAGAAGAATGTTGAGAGTACCATGGACAGCTAAGAAGAGTAATGAAAATGTCATGAGAGAGGTCAAAGCAAAAAGAGAGCTAATTTCCAATATTAGGAAGAAACAATCATCATTTTTTGGCCATGTAATGAGAAGAGAACAGCTGAAATATATTGTAACAACTGGAAAAATTGAGGGACGAAGAGATAGAGGGAAGCAAAGAGAAAAAATAACGGACAGCTTAAGAGAATGGCTTGGCAGAAGGTCAACAACAGAAATGATAAATAGCTGCCAAGATCGAAAATTGTGGAGAGACATGATCACCTATGCCAATAGGCCCGGTACTTGATGATGATGATGACCATTATTTTGAAAAGGTTATGCGCTACCAGACAATGAATGCAAGACTGATATTGAAATATGAGAAATGGCCAAGCAACCATTTATCTCGTCTACTATTGGGGAAGCATAAGCGTCTGCGACCTGCGGTCGCAATAGCAGGGTCGGCGCACCATCAGCTGACCAAGACCTAGCAGTTCTACTTCCTTATGGTCTCCCCTGGAAACAGTCTGTGTCAAACCAGACTGGCTAACAGAAGCTAGGATCGCTGTGTTCCCCGTAGTGGTGGCTGTTACTGATATAGAGGACCCAGTATTGCAGTACCTCTGGGCTGGACTAGTAGTTTCCCAGCATAGCCTGGGACAGACGAAATCCAACCTCTCCAGTAAGAGCCGGGAATGTCAAGAAAGTCATTACGACCCGCCACATCTTATGAGTCAAAGGGCAACATGCTCGAATCAACTCGTGGCAATCCGTCAACAACAACAACTCGTCTACTATTAAGAAAGGAAAATGAACATATGTCAGGAATGTATTTAAAAGAAACGATAAGTGAATTACTAAGCGGCTCTCAAATGGGAAACATCAGGCCACATGAAAAGAGGACGACCTCGAGAAACACTGAAAAGAACTCTAACAAAAGAGACAATGTTGGTAGGCATTGACTCAATCTCTGTAATATAATCCAACAACTCGCCCAGAATATAAAATTGGCGGGAGACTCTACGTGCCCAAACTACGTCTAACTGTATTGGATCAAGAATGCCACAGGGTCGACACTAGCCCTGTACACATAGATACCACGTGGAACTGGGTTTGTTATGAAACGTTCTTGATTTCTCGTTTTCTGTCTGAGAAGTTAGGGCCTGATCCCCCCAACGGAGACAACAATACCAGATCTTCTCTGTCAACAGACCATTACTACAGTGGGTACTACGAGAATCCTCACGCCGATAACCAGTCTTGTTTTTATACAAACTATTGCTAGGGAGCTGAAATGAAAGATGAAGTCAAGTCAGCTTTAAATCTCTTTGTCATGCCTCTTTGCGTGCGATATTGATGATATTTAAATGATTAATAAATATTATTTTTTATGTATCGAACAAAAGTATGTGGCCTGGTTATTTTATGTAGGAATGTAAACGTGTGACCTCTAAAATATGGTCCTACAGTACACACAGAGAATGAGAAAGAGAGAGAGAAGAGAGAGAGAGAGAGAGAGAGAGAGAGAGAGAGAGAGAGAAAGGGGGGGGGGGTGTTATTTAGTCTTATAATTATAAATTTCTACGTCTTGTAAAAAAAAAAACAACAACAACAAACACTTTCTGTGATATTTTAAAGAAAAAGTAAACTCAAAATTTAAAACGTAACAACATTCCGTTTCAAATATAATTATTGTTTACATTACATGCCGGTATTTTCTTTTGCGCAGTGGCTCAAGTATTATAACCTCCGCCATTGTTTCACACACAAGGAGTTTGTCCAAAAAGCTCAGATAAAATCAAACTGAGGGGCTTTGAGAGAGGTGGAAGGAGTATGTCTTTTCTTTTTTAAATTATAAATTCAGCACTTTCAACCATGTAAAAAAAGAAAAGAAAAGTAGAGTACCCCGTCACGCCAAGTGGTGTATAGCAGTGGCGTATACTGGTTTTGGGTTCAGGGCTACTGCTGACATAATAAATAAAGACATACATTATATTCAGTAGGCTAACATGAAGCAATATTTGCTAATGACATCACTACATTGTAAATTACTTACTTATTTATATGTAAACTCTATCCGTCTTGTTTGGGACGAAAATATCTCGATGACTTTGTCATTGAAAGTAGTGTTGGGTTGGTTTCTAAGTTTCTAAAGGAATGATTTCTCATTGGACATTATTGCCAAACCAGATACACGTTCTTGTGTCTGAGTTGAGCGACAGTAAGATTTGATTCTCTTGAGAGCATAAATACCCTACCTCTTGTCCTTTGTAGTCCCGTTCACTACCCAGTGAGTTATCGCGGCTCTCAGTCTAAAACAACATTAGCTGCAAATTTGAATCAAAGATTTCTTGCTCTTTATGCCACAGTTGGTCCTGTCAGTGATCAGTTGCCGTGTCTTCTCGTGTGCACGTTGACATACGCAACTGTTTTCTTTATTAGAGAAGATGTGTTGCACTGTTTGTTGCTAGCCCGTGCCACTGCTGAATTGATGCTGTATTGTTGAACAATTTAACTGTTGATATTTTACAAGTCAGACGTTGTTGGTTATTCATTTTATCAAATATTCTCATGTCCGTATATATAAAAGAAATGGCAAGAAGCGAAAATAACGATGCCAGTTGTAGGATATAATAAAGATTTCCTCATTGCGACGATGGTAGGGTACATGAGCAAGCTTTAAATAAACTCCAGACTGATTGATTAACTATTGACTGGCGGTTAAAAATATGATGACACAAAAGCCCCTTCACACCCCAAAATAAATGAATAAATAAAAAATTGAATAATAATGTACAACATCAGAAAGAAATTTTCGTATCATTTTTTGGGATCATGTTTTGAGAAGGAAACAGCTGGAATAAACTGTTACAAATGTAAAAATATGAGGAAGAAATGGGAAGCAGAGAGAAAAGATACAAAATAGTATATGAGAATGGTTTAGTAAAAAGCCAACAACAGAATTAATGGCTTAGATGTAATAAGTTGTGAAGATACTTGATCACCCACACCAGCAGATACGGTACTAGATGAAGAATGAACACAGAACTGACCGAGAACAACTGATACAGACTTATCACACAATTTATATCGTTATACGGTAGGGAATGATGAAACTTAATACATACATCTGGTATTGGCCGAATACCTCTTTATTTCCCTCAGTACTAAGCCAACGAGAAGGTCCTGGGTTCGAATCCGTCCAGGCAGTGGGATTTCTTATATTGGAATATGTGACTTCTTCGTGGACACACCCACAGTCTCTGGGAAGTGAGATCCGATATCAAACACTCTCGAATCATCATCATCATCATTGAGTGCCGCATCGAAGGTTGGCTACCATGGAGCGCCATTCCACTCTGTCTCTTGCTTTGATGGTGCAGACTGTCATAGGTAGACTTGTCCATCTTTTGATGTTACTCGACCATGTTTTTCTTGGTCTGCCTCTTTTACCTTGTATTTTCCCTTCCAATATTACTTTTATAAGGCTGATGTGTCTTTTAACGTGCCCCACAAATTTAATTTGTCTTGTTCTAATTGTGTTTAGTGGTTCTCTTTTCATTTTTAGTTGTTTTAAAACTCCATCGTTTGTTTTCTTTTCTTTCCATCCAATTCTACATATTCTTCTATAAATCCACATTTTAAAGGCTTCAATTTTCTGTTCTGTTTTCTTGTCTTATGTCCATGTTTCTGCACCTAAAAAGGAATATTGAGAAGAGTAACATTTTGCTATTCTTAGTTTTAGCCCTGGTGTTATTAGTTTTGATGTTAGTATATTTTTCATAGCATTAAAATTACTTTTTGCCATACCCATTCGTTTGTTTATCTCAGTTGTACATTTTCCATCACTGGTCATAGAGTGTCCCAGGTAGTTGTAGCTCTGAACTGTCTCCTGATGTATTCCTTCAACTTTGATATTTAATTGTAGTTCTTGAGAATTTCTCTCCATGGCTTTCGTTGGAATGTTACGTGATGAGGCTTCAATCTCTTTCACGGTGGTGTGCCATATTCGCCTTTCGTGTTCTAAATATGCCTCATGTGTACCACACACTTTGCTGTTTTCGCTTTCTAGGCCGTTGATAATTTATTATTCTCTTGAATAACTCTCGAATAACAGAGGATAAAAAGAGAGGTCCCATGTGTATCGCTCTGCACTCATTAAAAGAATCAGTGACAGTTAAAAATCGAAATGAATAGTCAAAGTATTGCTGCGCATGCAATTTATAGGGGGGGGGGGATGTACTGAAAACGTTAACTCTCAACGATTATATAAAAGTACATCCCAAGTCGGAGATTATATTTAGTACAGCGAGGGACACCTGAGATCACAGTATGCTGGAAAAGGGTGGGGATAGGAAGGAGGGGGAAAGAGAAAAAAAAGGGGGGGGGCGGAGACTGATTATCACGCAAAATTAAATCCAAAGGTATCTTGCTGGAGATGAAAAGCTGGCGTCTCTAGACAAAGAAATACACAAACAGAAGGGATATATATATATATATATATATATATATATATATATATATATATATATATATATATATATATAGAGAGAGAGAGAGAGAGAGAGAGAGAGAGAGAGTGAGAGAGAGAGAGAGAGAGAGAGAGAGAGAGAGAGAGAGAGAGTGGAAATGTTTTAATTCATTTAATGATTAATGTAACATTTAGCAATTATGATTAATTCAATAATTAATATAAAAATATAAACGAGAATATGCATGTGATTTTACAGGCAACGCAATGCTAAAACGTCAGTAGCTTCCTACACCACGAAGGTCGGCTACATTGGACTGTGTTTAACATGTTATTTTCGTGATCTTGTGCTGGACTGTGTTTAACATGTTATTTTCGTGATCTTGTGCTGGACTGTGTTTAACATGTTATTTTCGTGATCTTGTGCTGAACTGTGTTTAACATGTTATTTTCGTGTTCTTGTGCTGGACTGTGTTTAACATGTTATTTTCGTGATCTTGTGCTGGACTGTGTTTAACATGTTATTTTCGTGTTCTTGTGCTGGACTGTGTTTAACATGTTATTTTCGTGTTCTTGTGCTAATAAAAACAGGTCGAAACTTTCTCTTTTGTTCTCTCTCTATCTGCGATCAAGACTCAGTCAGAGTAGGATTCCAGACTCTCTCATGAAGTCAGCTGTTTGTTTAAGCGAATCGATTGCCCCATATAGATTTTCTTCAGGGGAGGTGGTCGTGGACCACATTGCTGTTCTCAGGTCTGTGTACTGGGGGCAATCCTGTAGAACATGTTTTGTAGTCATATTGTCCAGTGTACAGTGGCATAGACTAGTTGTACCTATTTTGAATTTGGTGAACATGTGATTTCTAATTCTATTGTGGCCTGTGCGTAGGCAAAGTATGATGACTTGATCCCTCCTTGATAGTTGGTGGTATCCGTCACTCTCGTTATGCTTTGGGCGTTCTCGTTTCCATTTTTCATGGAATTGACCTTTGAGGATGGATTTGGGTTCATCATAACTGAGCGGATAGTTCTCTTGTGGTAATCTCCCTACCTCTTTAGCTAATTTGTCTGCGCGTTCGTTCCCGTGTATATTACATTGTGATAGTATCCACTGAATGACTACTCTCTGGAAGTTATTGTTTGGTTGGTCCAGAGTTGTTCTCAAGTCATCTAGTTCATTGTTCTTGGGGATTTTTAGAGCTGATAATACTGACAGTGCATCAGTCAGAATCACCAATTTATTGTGCATGTTATTTTTGTGTTGAGTAGCCAGTGTTGCAGCATCTCTGATGGCCTCAGTTTCTTCTGCTTTAAAGTTGTTTGAGAATTTTCCAGTAGCTATTGACTTGGTGATCTCGTCCTGATTATTCAGCGTCAAGAACACACCTCCCCCTCCATTTCTGGTGGCATTTGTAGCAGAGCCATCTGTGTATATGTGGGACCAAGAGTCCTGTGGGTAGGTATCATGTATGTGTTTTTCTGCTACGTGTTTTCTTTCTGTGTCTGATTGGGTGCCCTTTTTCATGATTCCTGTTATATTTTCCTTATGTTCTGGTATTTTATGCTTTCCATGAGGAGACATATCAGATGTGCCTAAGGGTTTCGATATTGTTTGGGAAAGTACTGGGTCTCCAGTAGTTAGTTCATCGGCAATTGCAGCGAAGTAGCTCCTCTTTAGTTGTACAATTCCGGAACCAGTTATCCTTTGGTGCATGGGGTGGCTAAAGAACCTTCTATATTTCTCCGCTTGTTGCAATACTTTAGTGACCCGTGTGTCATCTAAGGGTTGTAAATCTGTTACTGTTTCTAGAGTCTTGATAGGTGTAGATTTCATATCATCAGTGATGATACGGGCAGCTTGGTTCTGTGTTCTGTTATTTTGCTAAGGTGTGATTTGGAAGCCATAGCCCAGGCTGTGACTCCATACTCTAGAACTGGTCTGACTCTTCCTACTAATAGTCTTTTCAAAATATTGCTGTCTGCCCCCCAGTCCGTTCCTGCCAATTTCTTCATAATATTTGTTCGTTTTCTGGCTTTTTTCCTTGCTCTGTAAGCAATTTTTCTGATTTTTCCAAGTCATTCTGCGATTCATGGTGACGCCAAGATATATTGGGTTTTGATCAATAGGGAGTGTATGGTCTTTTATCTTCAAGTTTGCAAAGAATGTGTTTTTTGATAGGCTGAAAATTGTATATGTAGTTTTTTTTCGTTGATTGGTAAGAACCAGGTATTCGTCCATTTTTCAAGTTCACCTAGGGCATCGTGCATCCTGGATCCAGCCACCGACATACTTTCCTCACGAGCCCACAACGCCAGATCATCTGCGTATATTACTGAGTGTATACTGGGTGGAATGTCCATTACGATGTCATTTATGAAAATTAAAAAGAGTGTTGGGGACAAGACTCTGCATTTTATACTAAAAAACTGTAATGTTTTATTGCAGCTTAAAATGTCCGTATGAATAGACATTTATTATAGGCTATATATTGATCTTGATCCTTCCCGCGCCGCTAGACGTCGCATAGCGCTTGTAGTGTTTTTTCCCCCGTCCATCTCTATTTTTGGCGAGATGTTCGATATTATCTAATGAGTCTATGCCTGCCAACTTTGCGTCTCTTATAAGTGTTCTTTCTAGTGTCTCTCTAGGTCTTCCTCTTTTCTTTCTCTGTATCCCGTTTCCCCCAGAGCAGCCTGTTTTAGAATGCTCTCTTGTTTCTTTTCTCAGCACATGTCCCACATTTGTCCATCTTCTCTTCCTAATTGTAGATAAAATCGCTGGTTGCATGGCCATTTCTCTTATTTCAATATTAGTCTTGACTTCATTTCAGTGTATGCCGAGTATTCTTCTAAGTCAATTGTCTTCAAAAGCGTTTAGTGTTCTCTCAATCTCTTTTGTTGTTTTCCGGCTTCAGGTGCATAGGTAAGGGTAATAATGCGTTTAATTTGAATATTCTAAGTTTAGTTTTATTGCTTAATATAATTTGTCTTTATTATTATAAATTTTAACTTTATAATTATTATCTCTCATTATGTGTGACCAATATGTTTAATTTATTTTGACTTCACCATCATCATCATCATTGAGTGCCGTCTCCGCGTCGACGGTTGGCTACCATGGAGCGCCATTCCGTTCTTTGTCTCGCTTTGATAGTGCAGGTTACCATAGGCTGACTTGTCAATCTTTCGATGTTACTCGTCCATGTTAGTCTTGGCCTACCTCTGTCCCTTTTACCTTGTATTTTCCCTTCCAATATTACTTTTGGTAAGCTGCTGCGTCTTTTAATATGCCCCAAACAATTTATCCGCAATATGTGCCATTTTGGCACGCAAGGTTTCTGTTTCTCTTGAAAATGATGATTGTCGTAGCACTTGATGATGTTAGGCCATAGTTGATGACTCCAATTCCGAACATATAGACACACAGTCCGTCTTCAAGATGGCGGATCTAGTCCACGTCCTCTCAATCGCTGCAGAAAGTACACACAGGGTCTGATTAATTTCGGATCTCCGTTGCACTTTTTTGCGTTAAAGTCAAAATTATGATATACTTAATACATTTGTGTCGCTAAAGCGAGGTCGTAGGCCGACAATAGTCCGTTTTTGACAAATCAAGTGTTGCGAATGAGACCTTCCACCGTCTAGATTTGATCTGCGCTTTACGTCACATTGGTGTTGTTCATGGCCGTTGTTGGAATTCTTTGACGCAAGTTATTTCCATGTCACACATTAATGTAAACTACTTCGTCGGCCGCAGTTTTGTCTCTTTGGGGAATTTGATTCGTGTTTTGTTCGTCGTAGGCTGCTTACACTAGAGTAATCAGAAATCTAAAGGGTGCGAGATTGTGTGTTCGGCGACATTGTTGTGTGCTACATCATCGTAATAGTTCCCTAAACCGCCGTGCGCAAATCTTACGGTCTGCTGTTTGATGTGCGACGGGGATAATTTGACGACTAACTGTGTATCTATATGTTCGGAATTGGAGTCAACAACGATGGCCTAATATCATCAAGTGCTACGACGATCATCATTTTCAATAGGACGTGACTTACTGGTATATGGAGATAGGCGGCGGGAACAATTGAAGGCTATGCATGAGAAGTGTTCCTTGTTGCAGTTTCCTCATATTCCAAGTCGCATGTCTGTGTTAGTCACATCTCATATCTTTGTGTGTGCATGTCTGTGTTGGTCACATCTCATATCTTTGTGTGTGCATGTCTGTGTTAGTCACCTCTAGTGACTCGGGCAGATGGTGCTCGTAAACCTGGGAGGGCCGACCATCTAAGGGCAGAATCCCCCTACAGAAAATATCATCTGCTGCCTTGCAGGACGATTGGGGACAATCAAAGTCTAAGGAAAGCAAACCTGAACAAAATGCTGGCTGAAATCGGATGCACTGTGCCACTGGCGCAGAACGCAGTGCAACGTTTTAACAGGTATTCAAGCGGAGTTTTTGAGATTGTAGTTCTGCCCTATGTGCCGTCTTCGGCTCGAAAGGATAATAGATAGATAGATAGAAAAAAAATTCATTTGTCTTATTCGAATTGTGTTTAGTAGTTCTCTTTTCATTCTTAGTTGTTTTAAGATTTCATCGTTTGTTTTCTTTTCTTTCCACCCAATTCTTCATATTCTTATATAAATCCACATCTCAAAGGCTCCATCATCAACAAATTCAACCTGGCAACTCATATCCAGGGCCGGTAACTAGATTCTGTTTAACTTGCCGGGAATAGTTCCATTTTCCATGGTGAGACGGCGTTGAGCTGCGTATAACAATTTAAACGACAAGCTAATAGTTTGCAATGAAAGCTATTTATGACTAATTAGCAAACTCATATAAATTAAGACTGTTAAGATCTGCAAAAGTATTATGAGAATTCCAACAATGGATGACAAAAAGTCGTCCTCAAGTCAGGTAAGGCTACGGCCAAGAAGAGGAGGCAGTTTCACAACTTGACTCTGACTTGCACTAGTGACTGAGTCGTGAGAGTGAGACTGAACTGAGTGTTGCCTGTTGCTGACGTTACTCACCGTTACTGTTCACTCAGACGAGACTGAATTGAGTAGTTATAGTAAAGTGTAGTGAGTTGATCCCGCAAAATAATAATAATAATATAAAAATGATTACAATTAAAACGGAGAGTCTGGCTGCAGACTGAGAACGCTGCACACTATCTATGACTAAGTGAAGTGACCAAAGTCCCAAAGAATGCAGCAACAGCTTAACAAGTACCACTCTAACTCTTACACTTAAAGTCAAGTCACTATGACTGTATCATATGACATGAGTTTCATCTTTCATTATTATCAATCCTACAGCTGTGCATGATATCAGATCCCATATTTATTATAAAAAGACGATGGTTGTAATCAATAAGTAAAATGTGTTTAAATTGTATCAATACTTAAATGATTTAACTTATAGTTAAAAACTGAGTTTAGTTTCAATGTTTTCAAAATGTGATGTAGGAGGTGTTGGTAGGTAGGCAATAAAATAATAAAGAGACCAACACCCGTGAAAAGCAAGTTAGTAAGACTAGTAACTTCAATTTTAAAGTAATGTAAGATTGACTCATTGAGTGCTAAACTGAAACAAGAGCAAGACATATAATATTACATTCTGTTACATTTCCAATCAAATCATTTCAGTGGAACTAATTCAATTAATTGATGGGAAGGAAAAACATTGTTATGATAAAAACTGGGACTTAACACTAACAAGCAGATGCTGTTCTATTCTATTCTATTGACCTTTTGAGCCGTAGCTGGCCCATAAGGCATAGACTCAGATACTCTTTCTCTTATCAAAATTTCTATTCTAGCAGTTTTCAATCCTCCCAAAGATATGTTATCAAATCTCTCCATTTGTCTCTGTTCTGTGCAAGCAACTCTATCTCATTGAGGGAGCCAATTCCAGTTGCTTTTGTCTCTCTGGTCAATGTTCTTCTCAGTGTCTCTCTGGATCGGCCTCTTTTCCTCTTACCTGTTGTAGATGCTATCTACAAAACTAAAATTAACTACCTGGTTAACTACCTATTGTCTAGCAGCTTCCCTCTTACTGATTTTGCAAATGGCAGGTCCACCTGTAGAATGAATGAAGTTTGAAGAATGCACTTCTATCGAGGGGTCGACATGCGTGACATATTCATTTTTCCTTTTACTATAGAAAGGAACATAAGGATTTCAAATTTAAATTTTGGTCCAAAGGGATTCATAAATACACATGTAATTCTATAATGGCCACGTGACAAGGCAGAAAGAATAAAACACAACACAACTAGCCTTCAACAAACGTTGTGAGAACACCAGATCCAAGGGTCGACCACAAAAAAGATGGGTCGATGGAATATTAGAAGCACTAGGAAACATAACAGCAGCAGAGGCGAACAGAAGAGCAAAAGACTGCAAATTATATCTCCCCTCGACGCTGAAAGGCAGATGAGGAAGGAAAGAAGAAGAAGAAGAAGAAGATATAAATTATATTCTTTACCATATTTAAAATAATGATTTTGTTAGCTATTTTAAATGTTTGATTTGAAATCTCTTTTAATGCAGAAAAGTTACTAAATTATAGCTTTATATGTTTGTTTATTTAATAAATTACATAATTCACATTATTCATTGTTCATTTTCATGTTCTAGCAAATTATTGTTTCTTTGATTGTTGTTTGATGAACATGTATTCTGACAGATAATTATATCTGTGCATTATCTCATAGGAAGGATCAGGTTCAAATTCTAGATGTGGTACATTTTTTTAAAGACAAACATGGCTTTGGGGTTCATTGAGCCACTAAAAATCAGTACCAGAAATTTTTTATGTGACCTCGTATGATACTGACAAAGTAATCTATAAAATAATAAGATAGAAAGTTGACTTAGAGGATTTGAAGGTCACTGTCTAAACATGTTGGGATCAACACATCACAAAGAAAGAAGTTGCCTGAAGATCAAGCATTAACAATATCAATCAAGAAGTGTAAAGAAGACGTTGGAAATGGCTAGGCCATGCTCTACGAATGGAACAAACCAGGTATCTGCACCTAGCATTAACTTGGACACCACCTGGAAAATGAAGGAGAGGCAAACCATTGAGAACATGGAGATGAACTGTACATTGAGTTATTTGCGGGTCATCATCATTGCACTCCGTACATGTCCATAGGTGCTCAGATCCCCTCCTCAGCAATTCCCGCAGTGTCCAGCGACTGACGACTCCAGTTCTATGTTGGTTGATAAGTCTTCTTACACGGCCACTAAGTTTCTCATTTCTGGCTGTGCCCTTCTTAACTCCCATTTCCATCATCCGAAGAAGTGACGTGGATCTGTGTTTGTCGAAGTCCTGTGCTCTTCCCACATCTCGGAGGGCATTGATGATGTCTGCCTGATCCATTGGTTGTTCGTCCTCAACGACAGCACAGCTAGCCAACCTATCCGCTCTTTCATTTCCCCGTACTCCCGCATGTCCAGGGACATAGACAAAGGTGACCTTACGTATTTTGGATTTCTGCAACGACTCTACCCATTGCATGCGCACAGAGCCCGCCTCCACTTTTTTTTTATCATGCTCATCGAATCACTCAGTATACATGCGTGGGTGTAGTCTTGTGACTCTAACCATTTGAATGCCTTGGTCACTGCCATCACCTCCATTGTCATGCTACTCGTGATCATGACGTATGCACGACTGTCTTCTTTGACTATTCTGCCTGCCGAGCGTGCTGTAAATGCCCATGCACTTTTTTGGTGTCGTCTTACAGATCCGTCTATATAGATAACTGCAATCTTTCTCATCAGTGTTATTGCAGATGAGACCGCTGACCTCAGCATTAATCATGACTGGTTCTGTTCCCTACTTTTCCTGTCGAGTGTGACAATACACGAGAAAAATCCCTTGAATGAAATAGGCACCGGTATCCACTCCTCACCAATGCTGATATTGGTAAGCTCACAGACCTGTTTGATGACATCTTCTGCTTGGCCCACCCATGATTTGCCTCTTTTTAGCCTGACACCTTTCCCTGTGTTGAGCACGTGGTGCAATAGATGCTCTTTATCTGTACTAATCTTCAGGTGCTCTCCAGATCTTGATTCTGTCATTCATGGTTGGAAAGTCAAGAAGATACCTCATTGCTACACAGGTAGTGTCCCTTGTACATCCCAAGATAATGTGCATGGCTTCTTTTTGTATTTTCTCCAGCCTATTAATTTGAGTCGTACTGACAGTAAGAATTGCCAGGGCATACTCGATTGGTGCGAGGACTAATCCCTGGAACAGAAGAGTAAGTAGCCTCTGCTCGATGTTGACAGCTGCCATGACCTTCAATGCAGCTAATCCTTTGCGGGATTTTGTTATCACATGGTCGACATGGTCCCGAAAACACAGGCTGCGATCAAACTTAAATCTGAGGTATGTCATCAACTTGTCCCTGGTCACCTCATCAGCTCCCATTCGTACTACCGGTGTGGTCGTATTAACGATATGATTGTTAGGGAGAACCATGAAACTGATGCTTTATTAGGATTAACCACGGCACCTGAAACCCCACACCAGGAAGAAATGCGATCGAGTTCGTCTTGCATTGTGGAGGCAATTCCCCGTCTGTCTCTTCCCTGTCGATATACCAGAATATCATCAGCAAAAGTCATAGTTCTTCCCCTCCCATCCAGCTGTTGTTCCGTGATCGTTATTGTGTACATGTTAAATAAAAAATGGTGACAATGGTGAGCCTTGTGGCAGCCCTGGACAAACGGATGTTAGCTCGGAAGACCAACTTCCACATCTGAGCATCACCTTCCTCTGAAACAGTGCCGCGGCGATCTATCTAATGAGGAAGAGGTGCACCGCCAGTTTGAGGAGCATATGCATGAGATATTCAAATGGTACCCTGTTGTATGCATCCTTCAGATCTATAGTAGCAGCACATGTCTCATCTTGTCTGGAAGCTTTTGAAGACATCATAGGTAAAGACTGCTGCATTGAGCCATGTCTCTTTGTTATATCTATAACCTCCGAGTGTGGGTGGGAATGCGCGTTTCTGTTCAAGGTGACAGGTGAGGACACGGGCAACTATTTTCTCCAGCAGCTTGCCCGCAGTGTTCTGCATTGTGATGATTCTGTAGGCGCTGATCTGAGAATGGTCCTTGTTTAGAACCGTAAGAATATAAGAGAACCGTACATGATGAAATTGAAAGAGGATTGGAAGTCCTGGTGAGAATTGTCCATACTCTAGACCAGATTTGGTGATCTCTTGTGAGTGCCCTATGCTCCAACTGGAGTTAAAAGGATTAAGAAGCACAAGAAAAATCTATAAAAGTGTACTGTTGATTGTTGAAAAATATTGGCAATAACACCATATTCTTTTTGTGCCTTAAAGAATGTATAAGAAGCCACCGTCTTTCCTAGTATAGCATATAACTGAAGTAATTCGAGACTAATAAACAGGCTTGAATGTCTATGGAGATCAAACCTACAACCACCGTACTATAAAATCTATTGACCTTTCAATATAAATGAGAACTAAGTTGGCCATTTCAGAAATGACCCTGGTTGCCAAGACAACTGTAGTTCAACTAAATACTTTTTTTTTTCTTTATTGTAATGTATAGAAGTATAGACAGGCATGAGGCCAATTTGAAGTTGTATATAAATATATGAAAAATTTGAACAAGACCATATGAGATGTTAATTAGTAGCAAAACCTTGTTTTTTTCCCCATTACTTACAATGCAAAAAACTAAGATATTATAATGTAATTATGATAATTTATGGCAGTAATTGAGGAAACCATTTTACATAGCATAAATTGCTATGTCTCAAATTACCAGGTTAAAGATCAATCTAAATGTTTGGTCTCATGTCTTGGCCACAAGTTTTGAAACCCAGCTGTCCACCACTGGTGGACAGAGAAGGCAACAGATAATTAAGTTTTCAAACAACTGGAAATGAAGAAAGAACAATTTAACGCAATTTGAAAAGAAAACAAATTAATTTCTATTTTGGACACAGACTGCTGAAAACCATGAAGGGGAAATACAAGATGAAGTAAAGGTAGAAAACATTACTGCGGACCGACAAAACCAAGATCTGAACTGGAAAGATATGAAAATACAGATCATATCAAATATATTAAGAGACAAAGTGAAATGGCAAGCATTTGAGCCAGTACAAGATAAGGACAAATGTTAAAAAATATTTCAGTTAAACATTAAAAGCACAACCGAAAATAGTTTTAAAAAAAATTATATTTTCTTAAAGAAGAGGGTAATAATGAAAAGAAAAGTAAGAAGTTGATTCAAAACAAGGCAAACTGTAAAAGATTTTTTTAAAGACTTGTAATTTAGGGAAATCTAAAACCTATTTAAAAAGGCAAGAACAACATTCTGTCTTGGCTCTAAAATCAATCTGATGCATACCATTGTTATATCAGTTTTTTATACGCTTGCGAAATATGAACCAATAGAGCAGAGCTACAAAAGAAAATATGGTGATGAAATGTTATTGTAAACATTTGGGCATCTCTTACTTAGATCATATCACAAATGAAAAAGTTCACAAAAGGATGCAACAAGCAATCGAAGTACATGGTGATCTTTGGGTAATTGTGAAGAAACACAAAATGAAATGGTCTGGCCATGTACCTCAAACACCTGGCTCAGCAAAGACCATTCTTCAAGGAACTTGAAAAAGAGAGGTAGGCTGAGAAAGAGATGGGAAGATGGACAAGCCTTGACTTGCAAAGAATGACTGAAGATACAGATAAATGAAGTCTGACGAAACTTGATGAAGCCTGTCAGTAGTGCTCCAAATACACACCCCTCCCCAGATAGAAGCAGAGATGAAGATGATGGGGAAAACATTCAATGATCTTAAAAGAATGGCAAAAAACAGAATGACGTGGAAAGTGTTTGTTGAAGACCTATGCTCCACTGGGAGCTAAAAAGGTAGAAGAAGAAGAATTTAGACGAAGTTGAAAGGTGAATAATATGTTCACTAATTATTATAAAATTACTTTGCTTTTATTGCTTTTTATCAATGATATGTTTACATTTGTGTTGTACATTTTTTTTCCCAGCAAAAGAACACACTAGCAGAACTTCTGCCAGGTCCATCACCACCACCTGTTTCAACCAACACTTCCAGCATTGTTGCCCATAATCCATTTGATGATCCAATGCCAGCAAACAGTATGCAGGGAAAACCTTCACAGCAGATTCCCCAATCTCAACAAGGACCTCTAAATACGGGACAAGGTCCTCCACCGCATGGAAAGGTGTATCCACCCAACCAGCCTATGGTCTTCAACCCTTCCAACCCATGTGCCCCTCCTATCTACCCATGTGGGGTTTGCCATAAAGAGGTTCATGAAAATGACCAAGCTGTTTTGTGTGAAAGTGGATGTAATTTCTGGTTTCATAGAATGTGCACAGGGCTAACTCAGGATGCTTTTTCCATGCTAAAGACTGAAGTATATGCAGAGTGGGTCTGTGACAGATGTCTCACAACTAAGAATATTCCATTGGTGAAGTTAAAGCCTTAAGTAGTTTGTCATGTGAGCGCCCAGTACTATCGTCATATGTAGTTACATTAATATAATAAAATTATTACCGTTGTATTAATTAATTATACAAATGACTGAAATGAATTTATCTCTTTTTGCAAAATTTGAATGGCTGTCGCTTTCTTACAGTGTGTGTCTGTTTTCTTTAGGGGAATAAACGTAAGTAGATTGAGAAATGTTTAGTTTAATGTGTTGAATCTCATAATAAGCCAGTCAAACCAGAATTGCTTACTTGTGATTTGGTGGGTCATGATTCACAAGTGTTAATGCTGCTATTTTAAGAAAAATAAAACTTTACTATTTCTATAATTAAAGCTATCAGTGCGTATAATATGTAAAGTCAGAAAATAAACAATATATGTTTACTTTTAATAAAGTAAGTAAAAAATAAAGTAAAGAGCCCAGTCACGTCATGTGGCGTTTAGGGAATATGGTGTTAGTGACCTTAATTTTTACAGACCTTCGGCACATGATTTTTGGGGTAATGTGGTTGGTATTACGCCCATGCTGCTTTACTTTCCCAGAAAAAAATCAGGTACCTATTAAAGGCTGGGTGAACCTAGAAGCCGTCGATCAGGATCAAACCCGATTTCTTGTTCTGTGAAGGCTTTCACAAAATTTCTGTTTTGGCAAAAAAGTAATCATCAAGGAGCAAATAAAAACACAAGCAAATAATGTTTTATTATGTAGTTTTTTTGTTTGTTTCATTGTAACATTTATTACTTAACATTTGTCAGTATTGTTATTTGTTTCCTGATAAAGACTTTGTTTTTGCTGAAATGTAGGATAGTTTGTGGATTCTTCTCCCTACATAAAGTTGTAAGCATACATTTTGTGTTCTAGTCCTCTGTATTATCAAATCAACCATTATTTCAAATACAGTTCCATAATCTTAATGCCTCCTCCTATTCTTATGGATGCTGGTGTATGTGAACCCAAAAAAATAAATAAGGATAGGAAATAAAACATTCTTGTGAAATACCACTTTATTGAATGTATTGACCTATCTTATCTGAGACCAAGCTGGATTATGGGGGGGAAAAAATAAAATAATGAGCCCTATTACATCACAACCCATGTGTATAGGGAACAATTTGTTAGGGCTCATATTATAAAAAATAAACATTGAATCCAAATAAACCATAATATTTTGTTAATAATATTAATAAACCATTATATTTTGTCTTCTGTGCCTTCTGTGCATTCAGAAGTGAGAAGATGCATTAAAAGGGATAAGAGGAAATATATAGATGAAGCAGCAAATAAAAGGAACATGAAAGAACTGTACAACAGCACAAAGAAATTAAAGTGGAAAATACAAACAGATCAATGCCTTTATTAAAGATAAGAAAGGAAATCTGCTTAGTAATATAAGGGAACAAATGGAGAGATGGAAAGAGCATTTTGAAGAACTTTTGAACAGACCCGGCTCAAATAATCCCCCAGATATACTACCAGCAGAAGAAGAGTTACACGTTAACTGTAGAAAACCAAGCAAAGAAGAAATAATGACAGCCATCAAACTATTAAAAAATGGTAAAGCCACAGGACCAGATGAAGTTCCTTTGGAAGCCATCAAAGCAGATATTAACACCTCTACCAAGATGTTACATAATCTATTAGGTAAAATTTGGGAGAGGGAAGAAATACCTAAAGACTGGAAAGAAGGTTATATGATCAAACTACCAAAGAAAGGAAGTGTACTAGAGTGCACAAATTATAGGGGGATTATGTTACTATCAGTGCCAGGAAAAATATTAAGCAGAGTCATTCTGGAGAGACTAAAAGAGGCCATAGAGAAACATTTGAGAGATGAACAAGCAGGTTTTAGGAAGAACAGATCATGTGCTGATCAAATAACTACTCTAAGTATAATAGTTGAACAAAGTTTAGAACTAAAATCCCCACTTTATATTGGATTCATAGATTACGAAAAGGCATTTGATAGTTTAGACAGAAGAATGCTTTGGAAGTTGCTGAGTCATTATGGAATCCCCATAAAGTTTATTAACCTGAGAAAAACAATGTATGAAGGAACGAAATGTAGTGTGGTGCATGAATGACAGCTTACAGAAGCATTTGAAATAAGAACAGGAGTAAGGCAGGGATGCCTTCTGTCTCCATTTCTCTTTCTACTGGCCATAGATTGGATTATGAAATTAACTCAAAACAACAGAAATGGGATCCAGTGGTCACGGACCAAACAACTTGATGATTTAGACTTTGCTGATGACATAGCTCTCCTATCACACAGCCATCAACAGATGCAGGATAAAATGAGCATACTTGATGAGAGATCACAACAGCTAGGACTGAAGATTAATAGAGATAAGACCAACATTATGAGAATTAATACAGTTGGCAATAACCAAATTAAACTAGGAGAAATACCTCTACTAGACGTACAATCTTACATATATCTGGGCAATAATATAGATAAAGAGAGAGGAACAGAAAATGATACCAAAATAAGAATATCAAAAGCAAGAGGAGCTTTCATTGCACTGGGAAACATATGGAAATCCAAAGAAATTAGGTTAAATACAAAAATAAAAATCTTCAACTCAAATGTTAAGGTCCTATTATATGGCTGTGAAACATGGAGAACAACAAAATTGACAATCACGAAGATACAGACTTTCATTAATGGATGCTTACGCAGAATAAAGGGATGGAAATGGCAGGACAAAATCACTAACTTAGAATTATGGAAATGTACCAGTCAAATACCAGTGGATAAAGAGATACAGTGAAGACGATGGCGCTGGATAGGACACACACTCCGGAAGCCGACTGAGAGTATTACACAACAGGCCCTTTTTTGGAATCCCCAGGGGAAAAGACAAAGAGGAAGACCAAGGAATTCTTGGAGAAGACAGATAGAAGCAGAGATGAAGATGATGGGGAAGACATGGAATGAACTTAAAAGAATGGCAAAAAAAACAGAATGACTTGGAAAGTTTTTGTTGAAGACCTATGCTCCACTGGGAGCTAAAAAGGTAGAAGAAGAAGAAGAATATTTTGGGTAAAGTGTCTTTCTTTCCCAGAAAAAAATGAGGTACCTGAGTGAAATTTGGGTGAATCTGGAAACCATTAATCAGGACTGAGCTTGACCAGTCCTGTTTACTAACCACTGACCTACTGTGATTCCCATGCTAAAGTTTGTTCGTGTTAGGATCATTGCTGCACACCGAATTAATATATAAGTGCTTGGATATCCCCTTTAAGAAAATCCAAGGAAAGCCCTAACCCACATATACAAACTCAATAGTACGGACTGGGATCCACTCTATGGGTAGTTGTAATTGCTGAGAATGTTGCCTGGGCAACGACCACATTTATGGCCTACTCTTTTCAATTTTAACTGCCAAAGGTTCTTAATGGGCGGGAGTACACATAGGATGTGGGCTTTGAACCTGGGTTCTTACTGTCCAGAGGCCGACGTTTGTACCTCTAGACCACGCAGTTAAAGTATATCTCAGTAGGTATTTTACTTTAAAGTAAGATTTTCTCTTATGATTGTACTAGTAATGCACCTGTGCAAATGTGCATTCTGTTAAATAATACCCACTTACCTCATGCATTCTGTTAAATAATACCCACTTACTCTATGTGGTTTGGAAGGTGATAGAACTGTACTGTCCAGAATTAAAGGAGGAGAGTTAACCTGGAGCTTTCCTGTGACTGAAATCAACTGCAGAGACACAGTAGCTCAGTATATAAAGATCTCTTTGCCTTAAACTTATGGTTCAATAGCCTGGAGCCATTGAGAAATTTAGCACAACTAGCAGATGGTGGTGAGGAATAAGCATATTGAACACCTGACTTGGTTACAGTGCCTTGAAGCAGAACATACTGCTAACTTTAGTCCAACATTGATGTGACAGTGCGCCCCCAATCAGACCTGGGTGAGCAGAGTAATCCCCAGGTACCCCAACAGAGAAAATGCCTTACCCTATGATGGCATTGGTCTCAAGGACAGATCCATAAGGGACCCGCTGAATAAAACAAACCACCCCGCCATTGGGTGTTATTGAACAAAATCAGCATGAGAATAATTATGTCTTCTTGGACATTTTAAAATAATAATCAACAGAAACACTTTTTTTTTTAATAAAGTTTTTATTGAGCACTTAGTTTTTGGGAACCAGAGTATACCATTTTAATTTTATTTATCTGATTTATTAGTGTATATGGATAATAAATTTAACAGTGTAAGAACACAAAGTATATCTCCACTTGTTTTGTGTAGCAATGTAGTTAGGTAAAACTGGCCTAATACCAACATATCATGAGACTATGCAAATGCAAACAAAATAATTACATTTAGCCCTTTAAAATAATATTAATTTAAGTAACTGACTACACTTTCAATATTTATTATATATAATTGCAAAAAATATCAGGTTCAACTCTGTCAAAATGATGAGTCTGAAATTAGTGAGAGTTGATTATATTAAAGCCAAGTTTTCAAATCAACAATGTGTTGAGTATATAAATATAGAAAAATTGAGAACAAATGAAAAAAAATACTGAAAGTGTAAGTAAATGTTACATAATTTCTTGTTCTTTGGTGCACAAACAATACAAGGACACACCAGCATCGAAAATACTACACCATATGACAGCATTGAGTTCAGAGTGAAAGGATTAGTAAATTATTAATTAGCAAGGAGGATTACTGGTCAGTATATTATTTAACAGTTGAATAAGCTCCATTACCATCTGAAGTGTAACTAATACAATTACCAGTTCTGATGGCTGAAATTATTTTGACATAGAAGTGGACATTTAGGACTAAACAATGTGAACTTTAATTTGGATTGCACAAACAATGAAATGAGGTACACAAATTTAAACTCAATAAAATTAAAAACAATAAACAGTGATATAGCCATTGGGATAAAGAACCACAGGTGAAACAATAATTTTTTCAACAAAAGGGGACAGCCAAAATTGAAGAAATATTCTATTGAAAATAATAAAATGAACATTATAAAAATGTTAACCCATCAACAAAAAATTAAGAATAAAACAAAGATTCAAGAACATTTTGGAACATGTTGACAAAGTGGCAACAGAAGAATTGTTTTATTAAAAGCTGTGAAGAAAAAAAATAACTGCAATAATTGTAATGGAGAGATGAGAGAAACTGGACAATAACTGAGAAATTATTTCAAATGAACTTGTGTGGTCTCAAGCCTATTTGTCAGTTAAGTTGTTAATTGAAGTGCCGACAATACCATTGATGTCAGTTAAGTTGTTTAGTGAAGTGCAGACAATAACATTCACGTCAATTAAGTTGTTTAGTGAAGTGCAGACAATAACATTGACGGCAGTTAAGTTGTTTATTGCAGTGCAGACAATAACACTGATGTCAGTTAAGTTGTTTAGTGAAGTGCAGACAATAACATTGACGTCATTTAAGTTGTTTAGTGAAGTACAGACAATAACATTGACGGCAGTTAAGTTGTTTAGTGAAGTGCAGACAATAACATTGACGTCAGTTAAGTTGTTTAGTGAAATGCTGACAATAACATTGACGGCAGTTAAGTTGTTTATTGCAGTGCAGACAATAACATTGATGTCAGTTAAGTTGTTTAGTGAAGTGCAGACAATAACATTGATGTCAGTTAAGTTGTTTATTGCAGTGCAGACAATAACATTGATGTCAGTTAAGTTGTCTATTGCAGTGCAGACAATAACATTGATGTCAGTTAAGTTGTTTAGTGAAGTGCAGACAATAACATTGATGTCAGTTAAGTTGTTTAGTGAAGTGCAGACAATAACATTGATGTCAGTTAAGTTGTTTAGTGAAGTGCAGACAATAACATTGATGTCAGTTAAGTTGTTTAGTGAAGTGCAGACAATAACATTGATGTCAGTTAAGTTGTTTATTGCAGTGCAGACAATAACATTGATGTCAGTTAAGTTGTCTATTGCAGTGCAGACAATAACATTGATGTCAGTTAAGTTGTCTATTGCAGTGCAGACAATAACATTGATGTCAGTTAAGTTGTTTAGTGAAATGCTGACAATAACATTGACGTCAGTTAAGTTGTTTATTGCAGTGCAGACAATAACATTGACGTCAGTTAAGTTGTTTAGTGAAGTGCAGACAATAACATTGATGTCAGTTAAGTTGTTTAGTGAAGTGCAGACAATAACATTGACCATTCTGGTTTTGAATTTTCCCCCATCTGTGAGGTTACTTCTGGTTTGAGCAAATGCTAATAAGTAATGACCAATCTCACTATAAAACATTTGTTCCTTAAGCAAACTGCTGCTATCTGCATATTAAAACAAATAAGTAAATTAGCGAGAAACTCAGAGGCTAACCAAGGATACATATACTACATTGTGTATTGTCATTAGATCCTGTTTAAAATACTGCAGGTGTGGTGGCAAGGTCTTTGTTAATAGGTCTTGTTTTTAAAATACTGCAGGTGTGGTAGCAAGGTTTTTGTTGATAGGTCTTGTTTTTAAAATACTGCAGGTGTGGTGGCAGGGTTTTTGTTGATAGGTCTTGTTTTTAAAATACTGTAGGTGTGGTGGCAGGGTTTTTGTTGATAGGTCTTGTTTTTAAAATACTGCAGGTGTGGTGGCAGGGTTTTTGTTGATAGGTCTTGTTTTTAAAATACTGCAGGTGTGGTGGCAGGGTTTTTGTTGATAGGTCTTGTTTTGAAAATACTGTAGGTGTGGTGGCAAGGATTTTGTTAATAGGTCTTGTTTTTAAAATACTGCAGGTGTGGTGGCAGGGTGTAGTGCCAACATGTTTGGTGGTAATGTGTATTGTTACTAAACTACTACTATTCTCAAACTCTGGTCAACGTTGTGTATGTAATTCTTCTGATAATAGCCATGTAGTTTGCTATTCACAAATTACAGATTCCTGGCCAGATGATAATTGGCAACCATAGCCACAACTTGTCATGCTGTAAAATTTGGACTGAAAGTAATGATAGGCAGATCAGATACAGAGTGATGGAGGAGAGATGCATGTTGGTGGACAGATTTAAGGCATTCAGTGAAGAATAGCCACAGACCGAGCATAGCAGAGGGTTTTTGTTGTTGCCATGCAGAGCATCATAGATTGTGTCTGTCATAGGCTGAATTATAGGAGACAATAAACTTGTGAAATCTTTTCAGTAATTAAACATATATATATATATATATATATTACATATATATGTTATACATACATATATGTTTAACTACTGAAAAGATTTCACAAGTTTATTGTCTCCTATAATTCAGCCTATGATATGACAGACACAATCTATGATGCGCTGCATGGCAACAACAAAAACCCTCTGCTGTGCTCGATCTGTGGCCATTCTTCACTGAGTGCCTTAAATATGTCCAACATTATGTGGAATATACATATAACATATATATTAAACATATATAAATAAGAAGATGTTCCAGTGCTTTCTCAAAATAAAAAATGTTAATCTCAATATTTCAAAAGCAATGATTCAATATAAATGAAAAAATAATTAGACGATGTGAGATAATGATTTAATGCCATGATGTCGGCACAAGCTGTTTGCTCTGAAAGTTGATGTGGAAGTTTAAAAAAAAATGTCTTTCCTATTTTCTGGGCTCTTTTGGAGAAGTTGAAACTTGTCCCTCCTAGAAGTACTGCAATATTTTACATGAGAAACCAAGTGGCAGTGAAGGGGCATTGATCAGTTTTGGTTCACTGACATTGCTTCATTCATTGAGATTAAGTAGAAAGTACAAAAAAGAGGCAAGTGACAAAGTTCGAATGAGAAAGAACACTAAAAACAGGCTGGATGTCTCATGCTAGCTTCAAGAGTATGAAATATATTACTAGTTAGTGTCTTGGGTTTTAGTAAGAAAATGACTCAATGTTCTATACAAAACTAATATTACTTATTGCAAGTCAAAACATGGACAACTAAGAAAGTTTCAAATGCCATGCCTGCTGGTGTAGGTGATCATGTCATACCACAACTTTCTATTTCTATGGTTTGATTATCATTCCTGTAGTTGACTTCCTGGAAAATCATGTAAACATTCTTATTATGTTGCCACAACTGAAGAAATGAAATAAACATGACAACGAAAGAACATCAAGGTAACTGGAATTACAAGAAGTTAAAAAAAAAAATGAAGTTAAAAGTATATATGCAGCCAGGGAAGTAGGGACAGTGTGAGGAGAATTGATAGAAACACCCTATGTATGGGGAAGGTGACATTCACTGGATGTTGAGTGAACTGTTGTTTAGGTGAGTAGAGATGAGTCTCGTGATATTGGGGACCGGTGGGAAGCATGGAGGAGTAAATAGAAATAAGGAAAGGTTAAGGTGAGATAGAGGTTATGATGTCAAGAGAAGTCATTGGCTAGGAAATAAGTAGTTGATTGGCTGGGGTATGGGGAACTTAAGGCCATGCAGAGAGTTTTAGAGGAGAGAGATCACATGTAAGCTAGAGACTTAGGAGACTGGTGCACGCCACTAGGGCATGTGACCTTAATAGCCATAGTAGAACGCATGCTCTGTGTTTTAGAGTAGTGAATAGGATTAAGTTTCGATAGGAGGTAGAAACTCTCATGTAGGAGAGTAACTTGAAAGTGAGTACAAGAGTCATAGATACCTAGCTTACTTTGATACCCGAGCAGCGATGTCATTCCGCTGAGTTTTTGTGATTGTACATCGCTGTTTGTGGAATTATGAAATTAAAGTCTTACTGTGTTTTCACATGAGAGACTTACATGTGAAATTGATTCATTGAAACGTGTTGTGAAGACCAACCCAACGCCCGGAGTCAAACACAATGCGAAGTACAGAAATTAGACAGTTGATACCAACAACTGAGTACAGATCTTAAAGAAAGAGTGAGCGGCGACAGTGAAAGGAAGTCTTCAAAAACAATTAGCATGTATCCTGTCGACAGGTAGACGTAGGGCTCGATGTTCAGGCATTGCTTGTGCTATGTAAAAAACAATAGGTTACAATGGACTACCATCGCGAAGACGTCCAGCTTATGGCTACTGTGTTACCACATTACCTTGTGATGCCTTTGAACCTGGGAGCGTTACATTTACGTGTGTGACGCTATTGAAACGTTTTAATCCTTTTTTAACACGTATGCCAGACCCCTTTTCACATTTACCATATGTGATGTATATGGAGTAAAGTTTCAGTGTCTGTATTTGTTAATAATCAACACATTTGTGGGTGTGGTTGATGCCATGTTGAGAAGCTTCATGGGTGATCTAAAAGTAAGATGTCAGCCTCTGGGTAGAAAAATATCAGCTTTGAATACAGCCACAGGAAGTGGGAGTTTTCCTCTTTAAAACTGTGGTTTTTTCATGGCTCTCTTCTCTCTCTCTCTGCGATCAAGTCTCAATCAGAGAAGGATTCCAGATTCTCTTATGAAGTTAGCTGGAGAATCACTGGAGTCTGTAGAAATGTGGTTTTACAGAAGAATGTTGAGAATACCATGGACAGCTAAGAAGAGTAATGAAGAGGTTCTGAGAAAGGTCAAAGCAAAAAGAGAGCTAATTTCCAATGTTAGGAAGAGACAATCATTTTTTGGCCATGTAATGAGAAGAGAACAACTGGAATATATTGTAACAACTGGAAAAATTGAGGGACGAAGAGATAGAGGGAAGCAAAGAGAAAAAATAACAGACAGCTTAAGAGAATGGCTTGGCAGAAGGTCAACAACAGAAATGATAAATAGCTGCCGAGATCGAATGTTGTGGAGAGACATGATCACCTACGCCAGTAGGCCTGGTACTTGATGATGATGATCTGTTTAAGTGATTCGATTGCCCCATATAGTTTCTCTTCCAGGGAGGTGGGTGTGGACCACATTGATCTATATATCTTCGTGGCTTTGCCTTCTCTTGGTGGTGAGATCCATTGTATAGCCTTCTCATATAATGATGAAAAAAAGTAGGTCCTGTATCCACTCATGCACATTAAAGAACCTTGGCAATGCCAAATAAAGTGTAGGCCAAAATGGCCGCTACCTGGGTAAAAATTGTTAAATTAGAAATTTGACCTTGGCGAAGACAGACGAGTCAGATGGGAAATGTCAGGATACAGAAAAAAAGGAAGACCTAGAGAAACGCTGATAAGAGAAGCAAAGTCAGCAGGCATAGATAGACTCATTTGATAAGATCAAATCTATCTTGCATCTCTATAGAGATGGATGGCGACAAACACTACAAGCCCTATGTGATGTCTGATGCCGCTGGAAGGATCAAGATACAAACTTGGACAACCCGGATTTCAGTTTAGTTTCTAATGCTCTAGCTGTCTCAAGCTCCATCATGTCATTAGAGGTTAATAAATTTGATGAAGGTAGTAGTTGATTCAAGATTACCTGCATCACCCAACAATAAAACAAGATAAGTTGTGGCCATATCATGGTCTTATGTGTATTGTATGGTAGTTATGAGAGAGCCATGTAATAAGAAGAGAACAACTGGAATAAATCGTAACAACTGGAAAAATTGAGGGACGAAGAGATAGAGGGAAGCAAAGTGAAAAAATAACTGACAGCTTAAGAGAATGGTTTGGCAGAAGGTCAACAACAGAAATGATAAATAGCTGCCGAGATCGAAAGTTGTGGAGAGACATGATCACCTACGCCACTAGGCCCGGTACTTGATGATGATGGTAGTTATATATTTGTTTTCTTTGTTCACTTGACGTCTGCTCCTCTTCAACTGCTCTATAAAGGGCTTAGATCAGTGCAGACATGAATTTGTTTACAGCAAGCTATGATATTTTGACTCAACACATCTGGTTTCATCGGGTCATTTTTGGTACTGGGTGCTCTCCCTCATCGAGCACTTGTTTGGACAGACCTGCTTTCCAGACCAACCACTGGGAAGTGGAGTATGTTTATCTCTATAAAAGCTGATGGACAGACATTGAGGCACAGTCTTGTACCATGGAACTGTTCTCTGTAAGGGTTGATGGACAGATATTGAGGCACAGTCAATGTTCTCATGAAACTGTTCTCTGTAAGAGTTAATGGACAAACATTGAAGCATGGTCATTGTTCTCATGAACCTGTTCTCTATAAGAGTTGATGGACAGACATTGAAGCATGGTCATTGTTCTCATGAACCTGTTCTCTATAAGAGTTGATGGACAGACATTGAGGCATGGCCAATGTTCTCATGAACCTGTTCTCTATAAGAGTTGATGGACAAACATTGAGGCACAGTCATTGTTCTCATGAAAATGTTATCTATAAGAGTTGATGGACAGACATTGAGGCACAGTCTTGTACCATGGAACTGTTCTCTGTAAGGGTTGATGGACAGATATTGAGGCACAGTCATTGTTCTCATGAACCTGTTCTCTATAAGAGTTGATGGACAGACATTGAAGCATGGTCATTGTTCTCATGAACCTGTTCTCTATAAGAGTTGATGGACAGACATTGAAGCATGGTCATTGTTCTCATGAACCTGTTCTCTATAAGAGTTGATGGACAGACATTGAGGCATGGCCAATGTTCTCATGAACCTGTTCTCTATAAGAGTTGATGGACAAACATTGAGGCACAGTCATTGTTCTCATGAAAATGTTATCTATAAGAGTTGATGGACAGACATTGAGGCACAGTCATTGTTCTCATGAACCTGTTCTCTATAAGATTTGATGAACAGACATTGAGGCACAGTCAATGTTCTCATGAACCTGTTCTCTATAAGATTTGATGAACAGACATTGAGGCACAGTCATTGTTCTCATGAAACTGTTCTCTATAAGATTTAATGTACAGACATTGAGGCACAGTCAATGTTCTCATGAACCTGTTCTCTATAAGATTTGATGAACAGACATTGAGGCACAGTCATTGTTCTCATGAAAATGTTCTCTATAAGAGTTGATGGACAGACATTGAGGCACAGTCAATGTTCTCATGAACCTGTTCTCTATAAGATTTAATGGACAGACATTGAGGCACAGTCATTGTTCTCATGAACCTGTTCTCTATAAGAGTTGATGGACAGACATTGAGGCACAGTCATTGTTCTCATGAAAATGTTCTCTATAAGAGTTGATGGACAGACATTGAGGCACAGTCAATGTTCTCATGAACCTGTTCTCTATAAGAGTTGATAGACAAACTTTAATGCAAAGTTATTGTTCCCACGGACCGTCTTGGGTTGACCACCATTATATTAATTCATCATATATTTTTGTGTTTGTTCCTGCTGAAGGCCTAATGCGCCGAAACATCGTTCAAATCTGGTCATCCATTAATTACATAAAGCTTTAACCATACCATTTTTTCTATTAAAAAAATTTCTCCTTCACATTCAGCTTTACTGCAGCTTCACAGTTTTATGCATTTATTTGTACTTCTTTGTCTTGACCCTTTATTAATTCATCAATTTGTTCATCTTCACATGTCAGGTGTGTTGCACTATCTTCTGCTTATCTTCAGCATTTGAAGACTGCATCTCTGTTGTTTTAATAACTGGGCATAAACTTGTGACTCTGATCACCACACCGAGGTCAGTAGCCAAAAGTTCCTCTCAGAGGGGATCCTTGATTAACAGTATGCACCAAACCAGACTGGCTGAGAAGGTAAAGGATAACAACAGTGGTGGAGGCTGCTCCATGCCTTACTACTTGAGGAATGTAGAGTTAGTGTCCATATTTTTCCAAGACTAACTGCACATTTTTGGGTGATGTGGTCGGTATCATACCAGTCTGCCCAGAAAAATGTCTGGTACTCTCTTTTGGAGACTGGGTGAACCTTTGAACCTCATTCTGTGGCATAAAAAACCTACCACTTCTGGGAGTAAAACCTGGGCCCTTCTGATCAATAAGCAAGTATAGTAATCACTGAGCAGGTACAATAACCACCAAGCCACGAACTGCTGATACAGCATACCTAATATTGCAGTGCTTTTTAGGATAGACATGCTCCAACTTTTTTCCAGGATAACCCTTTAAATAAAAAAAAGCCTTTACGGTCCACCATATCAAGTTCCTTGGTCAAGCAACCAGTGGCTTACACCAATCATTAAATAAACAACATATTCATGACACGAAAGACGAATATGGCTGACCACCGTGAAAGAGATTGGAGCCTCATCACGTACTATTCCAAAGAAAGCCATAGAGAGAAATTCTTATATAAGAAGAAATATCTACAAATATATACATGGAATGTTAGGACATGGTGCAATTCAATGCAGTGATTTTAGAACAATAAGCCTAATGAGCCATGTAACAAAAATCTTGCTAAAATTTACACACAAAAAAGGATTCATAATAAAATCAATATGAAATTAGAACAACAATTTGGATTTAGGAAAAACAGTGGGACAATAGAAGTCATATTATGCATGAGGATACTAATAGAAAAATAACAGAAGTAAACAAACCAATATATGTCTGCTTCATAGACTACACTAAAGCTTTTGATAGAATACACCATAAACAACTTATAGAATGCCTAAAGGATATACATTAAGTTGAGACAAACATATTATTAATGTGTAATTTATATCCTAAAAATCTACAATTACTTAATGAAATAAACATGACAAGCAAAAAAAAAATATGGATTAGATATGAATATTAAAAAAAGACAAACTGATCATAAACAAAAATACCACTCAAAATCTACAAGTGGATATCAAAGTTGAAGGAACAGACCTGGTGATAGTTCAGAGCTACAACTACATTGGTCATACTATAACCAGTGATGGAAAATGTAAAGCTGAAATAAACAAAAGAATAGGAATGGCAAAAAGCAATTTTAATGTCATGAGAAATATACTAACATCAAAACAAATAACACCAGGTCTAAAACTAAGAATAGCAAAATATTATATCTTCTCAATATTCCTGTATGGTGCAGAAACAAGGACATTAGACAAAAAAACAGAACAGAAAATTGAAACCTTTGGAATGTGGATTTTTAGAAGAATTGGATAGAAAGAAAAGAAGACAAATGATGAAGTCTTAAAACAACAAAAAATGAAAAGAGAACTAATAAACATAATTCAAACAAGAAAAATGAGATTTTTGGGGCATATTAAAAGACATAGCAGGCTACTAAAAGTAATCTTGGAAGTGAAAATACAAAGTACGCAGACCAAGACTAACATGGACGAGTAACATCAAAAGATGGACAAGTCAGCCTATGACAACCTACACCATCAAAGTAAGAAACAGAATGGAATGGTGCTCCATGGTAGCCAACCTTCGATGCAGAGACAGTACTCAATGATGATTAAATATCATTGCTGTTTTTATTTCCTTTATCTTATTGTAAAAAAAAAAAATAAATAAATAAAAAGGTTCTTGATACGCTTATGAGGAAAATAACATTAGTCACCAATTTTTCTGCATATTTTTGGGTTCTGTGGTCGATACCACATCAGTCTGCCTTACTTCCCAGAAAAATCTCTAGCGTCAATTTTTAGAGGCAGAATAAGCCTTGGAGCCTTGTAGGTCCAAAATAAATTAGACACATCAGGATCCATCTGATCAGAAAGTATGCACCTTGATCTATAGCAGGATGTTTGTTCAAAACACATGCAGAGAATAGAAACATTTGAGAGGTGCATGAGGAATAATATGAGTGTGATAATCGAAGGTCAATCATTACTGGAAATGTGATCAACTGATTTGTCATCATTCTAATCCACGTCATTAAGTTACAATGAGAAAGTGATAACATCATCTTAAAGTAATAATGAAAAACAACATCTGCATATCAATGCAAGATAAGCTAAAATTAGTTCAACAGATGTTAAAATAAAATGATATATGGAAAAGGACAAAAACTGGAAAAAGTAATCAGTTTTAAATATTCTGATTCATGCCTAACATATAATGTATTGACTAAATAGGAGGTAAAAAAAAAAAAGTCTGAAATTAGCTATGAATAAGATACAAAAACTGCACAAAACATGGTAAGGAACCCACATAGCAACAAAACTTACATTAGACTTAGAAGAGATTGCATTTTTTTAAAACCATAGCAAATATGGTTTTGAAATGTGGAATTGTGACAGATCTGAAATATCCATACTTTACATGCATGTGTTACAGAAAAAAACAACATTTTAAATATGGACAGAGAATATAACAAACATGTCCATTTTGCAAACACTAAATATTCCAGAGAACTGGCAGAACATAAAAACAAAAGAAAAAATAATTTGCACATGATGAAAATGACAAAATGGTCTAGAGAAGATCATTATGGAGTGATTGGTACCAGAAAGATGAGTGACCAAGGAAAAGTTTGTTGCAGCAGATGCTGGATAGGCACAGGCAGGACAGAGTAAACTTTAGCGTAGCTGTTGTAGGAGTCAAGTTCTAAGGGGGATAGACTAGATGATTGCAAGAGGGAGCACAATGGCACAATGTAATTGGGTAACAACTACATTAATAATGCAACAGAAAAACTGCAGTTAATATCTTTAATATGAACAGTAAACTACTAATATCTCTTGTCTGGAATTAATTAAACACTTTCTAGTGAACTTTAACAGGCATTGCTAGATTTAACTAGGAATGTTTACATTTATGTGAAAGTGAGAACAACAGAATCTGATCAGAGGTCCCTAGCCTCTTAAGGCTAATGATTTTTCATTTCTAAAGATTTTTCACTTTAGGACTGGCAAAAAGTTAGATCAGTTTAAGTATTAACATTTAAATATCAACCATTATAATACACATATGGAGTATGTGTTTCAGTATATGTAAATAATGATATATTATAAGAAAAAAAAAGAAAATGTATGTTTTTTGAGAGCTTGCTAACATTTAGTCACATTTAGCAATGTATCACAGAAATAACAAACTAGTGAATCAGCAAAAAGTAAAAAAAAAAAATAATAAGGGAGCAAAATTTCCTATCTTTTAGCAGGAATTGGTAAAATATAAAGATTTTTTTTCAGTATGTAATATGTAACAGTAACCTTAAAAACAAAATATTCTTTGCGAAAGTAAATGGTTAAGTTATCTTTGTGTCATAAAGGACTATTAAAATAATGAAATGGGCAACCATACCAATAGCAGTTTGATAGCGGTTGTAAACTAATAAGGCTATACAAATATTATAAATGTCTATTTTCCTAATCACAGATGATTATTTCAGAATAAATGCCAGAGGTCTAGAAGTATTTGTATGCAAAGATAATATGGATTGTTAATGACTTATTACTGGTTTGTAAGTGAATTTTGAGAAGTAATATTCAGAAAACTGTATAATTTGTCAGTTTAGGTAAGAATTTACTTTCTAAAAGCAAAAGTATAGTAACTTCATGCACAAAACCTGCATATGATATAAAATAATCATATTTTATTTTTGAGCAACAGAGCAAAACAACAAAAATATTTGTGGTATGACATCTGTGTGCACGATGCAGATAAATAAAGAAATGGCAAATGTGATGAAGAAAAAAAAAGCCAACTGGAAAAGCAAAATTGACTCAGAGAGTGGAATGTTTCTCACTGTTGGGAATAGCTAGGTGAATATCAGCATATTTGGAAGCTATGCACAGATATCACTGACTACTATTAATCAACAAATTAAAATTGATCAAATAGATTCTCATAGGAGAACAAAAACTAACATCTAGTAGTGATACCAGCCATCAGAAAAAGCAAACATTGCAGCGCAAGTGTCTTCAACCTCTAGATGGGAGAAAGATAGCAATGGGGCAAAACAAAAATACAAACTATATAACTGCATGAAGATGATGGATAGTGCTTTTTTTTTTTAAAGATTAAATTAAGAAAATAAAACAAATGACTGTAAAAAAAAAATAGGCATTTAAATAGAGAAACTAACAAACCCAGATAAGTGTGAAGTAAGTGATGTCTAGTGTATAAAACTACTGAATATAACCTGAAATTAGTTTACAGAAAATGAGCAGAGATTGGCATATGTTAATTATTGGTATTCCCAAAACCCTAACGATTGATATCTGTTAATTATTTGTATTCTAAAAACATAAACAACTGATATTTGTTTATTATTTGTATTCCCAAAACCCAAAAGACATGTTTATTAATTATTTGTAACAATCCCAAACCCAAAAAACTGACTTTTGTTATTTTTTTGTTTGTTTTTATTCTCAAAACCATAGTTGTCCTTGTTTAACTAGTGTTGGGAGTTATTTTCCACACAAGTTTACATAGTAGAGAGCATTTGCATTACACATGATTGTCATAAAAAGGGACTAATAAGATAATAAAATAATGATCAATATTGTGTACATTTTAGTACATCGAATGAGATGATTACCCTAATAAGGTATAACTTAGCGCTTAATAACAGTGATTAAAATTAATTAGGCATAGAAATTCAACTACTGGTAATTTTCAAACCGGTAATAGCTATTACTGATCATTCAAGACTTTTTAGTCCACCTATCTTGAATTTCTGTTGACACTCAGTCAAATTTCCGTGACTGGTTGAAAGGTTGTGTTCTCGGTGTATAGGTAGCCATTGGCAGCACTGCATTTGGATTAACATATTCATTATTTCCACCGGAAATGAAATAGTTCCCACTGCTCGTGTCTTGCATTGGGGAGTAGTAGTGATAAAAGGCACCATCAAAATACATTCCCTCATAGGCAGGTACATCCCCACGGTCACTAGTGCTGACCCGGGTTGAGGAAACGTTCACCTGTGCATGACCTTGATATGGATATATATCCCCAGTCATATTAGTGGAAGGGAAAAGACGGCTAGATGAAGTTTCACTCTCACTGAATAAATGTGCGAACTGGTTACTTGAGAATTGATGACCTTGATTGGGTACCTCACTTAAGATGTTCTCTGGGGACAAAATGTAGGCAAATGTAAAAAAAAAATTCTTAATAAAAAACAAGATATAATAATATATAACTCTGAAGCCTTAAACAACTTTATGACAATAATTTAGGAGTAGACAAAAAGTTTAACAGAGCAACATTTATAAAAAGTTAGGCTATGAATTATGTAAAATAAAGTGAAGATTGCTACCAGGCCTTCATAGGTGTATGAGGAATATGGTGTTAGCGCCATATTTTTCCATGAACAATGGCAGTATCATACCATATCACGTTTATTGATCCTTCCATTGATCATTGATTAGACATTACATAGGACTTGGTGTTTTTTACCACCCATCTCTAATCTTGGCGAGATGTCTGATCTTATTTAATGAGTCTATGCCTGCCGACTTTGCTTCTCTTATAAGTGTTCTTTTCAGTGTATCTCTCTAGGTATTCTTCTTTTTCTGTATCCTGATGTTTCCCATAGAAGATCCTGTTTTGGAATGCACTCGTTGTCTCTTCTCAGCACATGTCCGGCATATTTCAATTTTCTCTTTCGCTTTTACTTAGAAAAAAATCTCTGGTACCCATTTTCAGGTACTATGTGACTTCCATAGCCTTGTCAGTATGAAAAAAAAAAAAGCCGCCATTTCTGGGAACTGAACTCAGATTCTCCACATCAGAAGTAAATTCTTTAATCACTCAGCCATTGTATAAGAATTATGAAGGTCACAAATTCTGGTTCTGGAGGAAACAGTTGATAAATTTTACCACAGCTTAATATGCCACTCTGTCAATGCAAGCCACAAGAAAACACCACAGTTCTAAGGGATCTCAATGCAAAAGTAGGAAAGGAAACAGTGTAAGAAGTGATTGATCATTATGGCTTAGGAGAGAGAAATGACAAAGAGTGATAAACTTATTGACTGGCCAAGAATACACAACACGATGATAGGAAACACCTGGTTTAAGCGACATCCACGACATCTTTGGACATGGAAAGGCCCAGGAGACAATGTGCATAATCAAATCAACTACATAATGAAAAACAAAAGATTTAGAAACAGTCTGGCATGTGTGAAAACTAGACCAGGGGCAGATTGCAATAGTGATCATGTACCAGTTGTGGGAAAGCTTAGAGTAAAATTAAAAACAGCAAAATGAGCTTCAGTTAATATCAAATTAAATTTAGATTTACTCAAATCAGACAAGAGGTTACAAGACAAACATAACATCACAATTCAGGACCGGTACAATGCAATAGAGAAGATACAAGGCATTGAAGAAAAGTGGTAAATGCTAAAAGAATCAAACAGCAAACATCAAAAGAGTTAATACCACCAGTGAGGACAAATTAAAAAAAGAAATGGATGATAGATGACATTTTATAGCTAATGGATACAAGAAGAAGAAATAAGGTAAAGTAATAATGAAACAAAGATGAGAATAAGAGATTAAATAAAGAAATTGTAATAAAATGCAATGAAGCAAAAGAAGCTTGGCTAAAATAGAGATGCAAAGAGATTGAAATACAATAAAAAAGAGACGCCAACGCTACATACAAATACATTGAACAATTAACAGGAAGAAAAACACAATAAAAACTGGATGTTTAAGATAAATGGAAGGAGAATTGGTGAAGAAAGAAGGAAACTTCTTCAAAGAAGTGGAAGATGCCTTGAACAATATGAAATAAGGAAAAGCTCCTGGACCAGATAATCTAACTAAAGAAGAGATTGAAGCCATGGGTGATTTTAGAATAGAAATAATAACAAAAATATTGAATGATATCTACAACAGCGGATATATACCAGACAACCTGCTCAAATCAATATTCATAGCCCTACCAAAGAAATCTGGTGCAATTGAATGCGATGATCATTGTACAATAAGCCTTATGAATTACATGACTAAGATATTACATAGAAACATGTGAAGAGTGCAAAACAAAATCAGTCCAGAAATTATTGATGAACAGTGTGGTTTTGTTGGAGGTGAAGGTACAAACAATGCCATATACATCATAAAATCTTTAGTAGAAAGAGTGATAAAAGTGAAAACAGATCTATACCTATGTTTCATAGAGTATACCAAAGACTTTGACAAAGTAAAGCACCAAAAAAATAATCAAAGTTTTAGAAGGAATAAACAGCAAAGATCTAAGAATAATAAAGAACATGTACTGGCAACAAACCACAAGAACTTTAAAGCAATTGTGAACTTAGGCAGAATATGTAATAAAATAGGCATACAATAATATACATTTATTGTTTTACAAAATGGAATACAATTTCCATACATGAAACTGGTATAAATATTGCCAAATATATAATGAGAGAACTATACATGGTAAACAAAACAGTTTGTGTGATTGTGAAGGTGTTTAATAAAGTTCTTGCAAGTTGTTTAGAACCGCAGGATAATTTAAGAAAACTAGTTAATTACTGTGAAAAGGGCAGTTTTTTTTTCTATTTAGCCTGGGCAATGGCATACTCATACAGCTTACTCCTTTCTATTGCCAACTGTTTTACAAACTTCAAAGTGTTCTAGTAATTAACAGTATCAAGCTCTCTCATGTACTGACTGGTTGTTACTAATAATTGCCATTCATAAAGTCTTAACTGTTGTATCTCTCCATGTATGTTCTGGGTAAAAAAAAAAAATTGAAATTGACCCACAGAATGCTGCAGCATATACACAGTGCGAGTAAAGAAAGCCGTGGTAGGGCTGGCATCTTCCTCTAGCAAAACAAATTATTTGTTGATATATGCAGATATAATAGATCTATTGACACTGCTGCATAAATAAATTTATAATTTAAAAAAATCTCTTTCATTACATAAGGTTTTTATCAATGCAACGGAAGAGATTTCAGAGACAAAATTTTTCATGGACCTTATGGTTTTAAATATCACTCTACATTCTATATCTTTATCTGACATATAACATATTGTAAATGATATATATATTTTTTTTTTTGGATGCGCTTTTTGGTGCGTCTCAAGATGGCTGTCTGTTTTCGTCAGTTTGTTGTCAAGGACGCATAATTTCATTTATATGTAAACAGCTCACTGTGTATTCACATGCTGGTGAGCTGATTGACTGGAGTTGACCAGTCTATAATGTGGAAACAGGCGAATGAGTGAGTGAACTTGAGTCTAGACCATCCACATCATCAACTTTCAGCAACAAAATCAACTATGACAACAGTAAGTATTCAGATGCAGCCCAAGATTCCACGTCACTCCTTTGGATCAAAGAGATGGGAGTTAAGATGGGCACAGCCAGAAATGAGAAACTTAGTGGGCGTGTAAGTAGACTCATCAACACAGAACTGGAGTTGTGAGTCGCTGGACACTTTGTGACTTGCTAAGGAGGGGATCTGAGCACCTATAGACATTTTCAGAGTATAATGATAATGACCAGCAAGTAACTCAAAATGATTTTTTAGATAATTGATCAAAGAATTAGATTTCACCAACAAAGATATTCTACAAGACAAATAGAAAGAAAGGTGGATAAATGACCAAAACCAAGAAAATGAAAATATAAAATTGAGACCATAATTGTCAATTTACCATCACAAATTTCAGGTCAAAGTATTCCTATTTTTTTTTTTTTTGTTTGCCAGCTTTGACCTCTGATGAAGTCCATATAGGAACTGAATTTTGCGTGTTAATCCATTTTTCCCTGGCAGCCGTGTGCACAGGGGTCCCTTGCTGCACAGGCAGATAACTCATCTTCGGAGGTACTCATATTTTTTCCATCAATGAGTAATTGACATTTCAAGCCGGGCCTCGCTGCTGAGACCGGGGCTGGTTGCCGCAGAGAGAAATCATAAATAAAAATCCCAACTGTTGCAGCCAGGATTTGAAGAGAAATTATAAATAAAAATTCCAACTGGTGCAGCCAGGATTTGAACCCACAACTTCTCTGTCTTGAGGCTGGCGTCTTGCCTCGAGACCAACCATTCCCCTGCATTCCAATATGAATTATTTTGTGGGAAAAACAACATTTAGCAATATGTTTTCAAGCAGCCTTGAAGTCTTATTGATGTAGCATAAAAATAACTTATCTTTTGTTATCAACAATCGCAATATATTGATTTTCTCTTTACTGTAATCTTATTGATTTATTGATTACAAGTATCCAACATAAGACTTTTTTTCCTAAATCCAGATAGAAATCGCCATAAATAACTGTCTCACATTGTAGATTAGATATTACTATCATTCAAAACATTATAAAGAGTGCCTTTTTCAGCAGTTATCAATTGAATGCTAGCATTAAAATCAATACTAATCAATGCCTGTCTATCAGCTGATTTTTGTCACAGAAAACACTGCTAATCCAAAAAGAAAATTACACTCTTTTACATGATTTATTTGTGAACACCACATGTAGAAGGAGCTCACTAGCAAATGAGTGTTTACAAGAAACTATAAAAGTAAGAGTAGGAATATTATTATGCAAGTTAAAGTGAGAATGGCACAGGGTGTGTCAAAACAGACTTGACCGAAACAAACGTGATACAGGGTACCTCAAAATGTATAGAAAGTATGTATGAGAAGGGACTAAGAAGGAGTGCTATTTCATAGTAGTTTGTATAATGAATTAGAAATTTCACTTGAAAATTTAATACAAATTTTTAAAAAGCTTTATCACAAATCAATGCTGTACAAGATGGAGGTATGCAAGGTCTGGGAGTGTGTTAGCTTAATTTACTTTTAACAATTATTTGGCACAGTCCACTACATCTTTGTGTTTTGACTATATTTACTTTTAAGAGAAAACATATCACTGAATACATTGTCTTTCTCTTTTGTTCAATGTAAAAACATGTAATTTTTTTATGTAAAAAAAAATTATTTTACAACACCCATGATAAAGCCACAGGACCCGATAAAATTCCTTCAGAAGCCATCAAAGCAGATATTAACAACTCTACCAAAATGTTACATAATCTACTAGATATAATATGGAAAAGGGTAGAAATACCTAAAGACTGGAAAGAGGTTATATGATCAAACTACCAAAGAATGGAAGTTTACAGGAGTGCACAAATTACATAGGAATTATGCTACTATTAGTGCCAGGAAAACTACTAAGCAGAATCACTCTGAAGAGACTAAAAGAGGACATAAAGATCATTTGAGAGATGATCAAGCAGGTTTTAGGAGTATCGCACAAATGATTTCTCTAGAACTAGCTGTTCACTTCTCATGAAAGTTTGCAAAGTCGGACTCTAGATGGTTAGCACAAGACAACACAGAGACAATGTTTATAGTACATGATATTCTTTTATCCAAGGGGTTATTACCATGCCAATACCCTTAATTTTGACCAGGCTTTCAACAACAAAATTAACATGATTTTTATAGCAAATTTATTCTGTAGTCTATTGACTACATTCATTGTGTTACTGTGATAAGTATTAAATATTGCAGTAAAATATAATACTAGAATCCTAATATGGTGGCTGATTTATTTTGGTTACCATGAAAATGGGGTGATATTAGTATGAACTTTTTTAAAATTTACAGTCAATAATAATATTATTTTCTAGAAAAAAAAATTAAATAATCAATTAAAAAAAAAAATGTGTACTTTATAACATTTCCTTAATAATTATCTAGCACAGTCCATTATATCTTGAATGAGACAACTGAAACAAAGCAGGAAATAATTAGATTTTTATATCTTGCCTTTCTTAGCTTCTTTAATGGGTGTGACATTTCCAGTGGGCAAATAAACAACAGTTGGTGAATGAATGTCCCCCACTGGTGAAACTATTGCCATGTGCGGTCTCTTTACTTTGCTGCATCCAGACTGTACCACGATGGGACATTCTATGTAAATAAAGGAGTAAAATGAAGAATAATGTAAATAAGGTTCATTACAACAAAAAAAAATTTCCCCAATCATTAGCCTGTATGGTTTTCATCATCACTTTGCAAGAGTCTGTATTTTGATCAAAAGGCTGGAATCAATGACAAGATATGTTGTTGTTGCGTTCGCCAGCTTTCAACTCTGACGAAGTCCCTAGAACTAGGAACTGAATTTTGCGTGTTAATCCATTTTTCCCTGGCAGCCGTGTGCACAGGGGTCTCTCGCTGCACAGGCAGATAACTCCGACTTCGGTCAATGAGTAACTGACTTTTCAAGCCGGACTTCGCTGCTGAGACCAGGGGTGGTTGTCACAGAGAGAAATCATAAATAAAAATCCCAACAGGTGGAGCCGAGATTTGAACCCACAACCTCTCTGTCCCGAGGCCGGCGTCCTGCCTCGAGACCAACCAGTCCCCCATGGACTTGGAATGAGACAAAGGTTAAAAGACTGAACTAAATGAACCTAGAAACCATTAGCCTGTATGGTTTTCATCATCACTTTGCAAGAGTCTGTATTTTGATCAAAAGGCTGGAATCAATGACAAGATATGTTGTTGTTGCGTTCGCCAGCTTTCAACTCTGACGAAGTCCCTAGAACTAGGAACTGAATTTTGCGTGTTAATCCATTTTTTCCTGGCAGCCGTGTGCACAGGGGTCTCTCGCTGCACAGGCAGATAACTCTGACTTCGGTCAATGAGTAACTGACTTTTCAAGCCGGACTTCGCTGCTGAGACCAGGGGTGGTTGTCACAGAGAGAAATCATAAATAAAAATCCCAACAGGTGGAGCCGAGATTTGAACCCACAACCTCTCTGTCCCGAGGCCGGCGTCCTGCCTCGAGACCAACCAGTCCCCCATGGACTTGGAATGAGACAAAGGTTAAAAGAGTGAACTAAATGAACCTAGAAGAATCCTTGATTCTTCCAGTGCAGTTAGACAGCACATGGGGTTTTTAAGAGTCTCCCTCAGTTGTCTCTATTTTGGGAAAACTATTCAATTAGAAAGACTTGAGTCAATGCCTGCCAACCATGCCTCTTTTGTTAGAGTTATTTTCAATGCTTCTCAAGGTCATCCTCTTTTTTCCTCGGACCTGATGTTTCCCATTTGTTAGTCATTAAAAGGAAATCATTCAATCTGTTATTGTCAATGCATCATTTTATTACATGCACATGTTAGTGATGCATCTTCAGTCAAACTCTTTGTTTTCTGAATTCTTTTAGAATATAGATAGCAAATTATATAATTATGTACAAAAGATTTATTTGATACACAAGTTGTCAAGGCGAATATTACATGTTCATGTGAAGTCAAAATGTGGAATATGTGAAAAGAAGACACAAAAAGCAACTCAAATGTTCACTTCTAAGCATTATTGAAAGTAAAACAAAAAAATAACAGCAGCATTAACAAGAGTGAAACAAATCCAGTCAAACTTAATACAAGATTCTATTTATCTATCTATTGTCCTTTTAAGCCAAAGACAGCACATAGGACAGAAATTCTAGACTCTTGCGTCTGACAATCTTTCAACTGTCAGACCTTGGACAAGGCCTGCATTTTGTCTCACCACACGGCTTTGTTCTGGGCGAGTTGTTCAATCTCAGTGAGGAAGCTGATGCCTGCTGTTGTTGCCTCTCATTTAATGTTCTTTTTAATGTTTCTTTAGCCTCTTTTTCTTTTACCCTATGGTTCCCATTTGAGGGCCTGCTTTGAGGTTCTTTTGTTGTCTCTTCTCATCATATGGCCAATATATGACCACCTTCTTCTCTCGATTATAGTTGATATTTTTTTATGCTTTGTCATTTCTCTTATTTCTACACTAATCTTGAACTTATTCCTTGGTGTATGAAGTATTTTCCTGAGGCATTTGTTTTAAAATGAATCCAGTTCATTTGTTATTTCTTTAGTTGTTTTCCAGCTCTCACATGTATCAGTAAGGGTGGATAATACATTTGATCTGAAAATCCTGTGCTTTGTTTTTGTGCTTAGTAATTTTATTTCCATATTTTATCAAGGTTTCTGAAAGTCATTGCTTCCTTTTGTTATTCTGATTCTAATTTCTTTCATTGCCACCTTCATGATCTATGCAGCTTTTAGGATGTACAAAGTGATCTACTTCTTCCACTGCTTTTTCCATCAAGGTATATTTTTTCTTCTGGACAAATTTGATTTTTCATTACTTTTGCCTTTTCTAGGTCGGTCTAAATTTCCAATTTTCCTAGCCACTGATGACATGGCATTTGTTTTTCCTTGCAACAAGTTCACACTGATATTGATAAGATGATATCATCTGTAGAATCAAAGTCCTCCAACTGTGATCCAAGTGTCCATTCAATGCCATTGATACCTGTGCAGCACTTCTGCATAATGAAGTTGATAACAATTCCAAATAACAAGGGAGATAAAACACATCTGTGTTTCACTCCAGATACTCTAGAACCATTCACTCAATCCTGCCTCTGTGAGAACTGCACATGAGAAGCTGTCAAACAGATCTTTGATGATGATAATAATTTTTGGTGGTATTCTATATTGTCTGAGGATGTCCCACAATGAGACTGTATCGCTGTTGAAAGCCTTTTTGAAATCAATGAAGTTTAGAAGTGATTTCTGTTTTTCTATATGTTCTTCTAGTATAATTCTAAGGGTGAAAATATGATCAAGGCAGCGTATAGACTTCATTCACATATAGGCTTCATTCACATATAGACTTCACTCACATATAGACTTCATTCTCATTTAGGCTTCTTCCAGGAGACTGGAAATGTAAGTGATGAGCAAGGGGACAAATTCTATCAGGACATTTGAAATAAAGTGGAACACTACCAGAGGAGATAATTGCTGATTTTTGCAAATGGAAGATACTAGACCAAATGAAAAAACAAAACAAATTGATTTAGAGCAGACTCTTTTGTATTTTGATTCAAGTTTAGCTCTCTGAGATTTCACATGAATTGATTCCATAATTCATTTGTTCCAATTTTTATTGTTCCCCTACTTAAATTAGATGAATGACTTAATGTTAAAATTGAGCAAAAATGTCTATGGAAATGACATTTGAAGTAGGCTCAAAGATTTACTTAACAGAGAAAGATGAAAAAAAAAATAAATAAAAGTTACTATAACAAAAAATCTCACATAAAATGTGTTTCTGTTTTGGATGACTGTTTGCTAGTTTTGGTTTTTTTAAATAAAGTTTTTTCTCAGACAGATTTGTAATAAATAACACTTGTCCCCAAAGATATTGCTGACAAACACTATTAAAGAGCTACAGTTTTCTTTTATTTTCACTGAACATAGACAACAAAATAGTAATTAAAATCCAACTCAGACCAATTGCGGTGAAGCTGATACATGAAAACCAACAATGCAGTATTTAATACAGGGACATACACCAAATCAAGCAGTTTATAAGAGACATAACTACACACATGAAAAGAACTGTAACGTTATCAACATACTATACTTTGACCACAAGAAAAGCAATTGACAGAATAGTATAGTAATCTCTGTCGGTCAGTTGGCTATGGATTTTTCAGCACCCCTAGAAATGTTATTTTTTCTTTTCTTTCGCAGTGTATTCTCTTTTTCTATGAATCTGTCTGCTTCTTGTTTGAGTTGGAGCTTTAGAGTGTGTTTCCAAAGGCTGCAGTCTGCAACTATTTCTTCCCAGGCTGAAGGATTTATATCCAGACTCTTCATGTTGCGTTTACACACATCTATAAATTGAAGTTTTGGAAAGTGGGAAGAAGTCCCCCTAGTCCTTTTGCCATCTGCTAGTTGTCCACAGAGACAGAATATCTACATAAAACACTGAGGATGATCAACTAAAATCGTGTCAGTCAGGAAACAAATATAGCAACATTCATTTATCTGTGATAGTTGTAAACAAATATGCTTACCTCGTTTAGTAGCTGCAAGTCCATTTATTGTGTTTGTACAGCCTTTTATAATACATGCATTACTGTTGACCTTTTTGGGTGTTTCTGTACAAGTGTCAGTACCAGATAATGACCTGCTTACCAATGTTTTGTTAATGGTCTGATCACTGGTGCAGTCATAGTTGGGTTGGATACTGCTTCTAAAATTGTGAAAAGAAAATCAACTTGAGTTATCAAGTAATAACCATGATATCTCATTGAAAATAAATTTACACTTCAAACTTTTCTTCCTTTTGTACTTGCTCAATGACAACTACCTTTCATCATTTGCCTTTAATGGACGTTGAGTGGATGTGGATGCATTTTGTTGTAGTTTACAGCAAGCTGTGACGTCTGCACCAGACAGCCCAACATATCCATCTTCAGCATGGCATTCTTGGGTACTGGGTTGTCTTTCCTCTTATCTCTACCAACTTCATCATCATCATCATCGAGTGCCTTCTCCGCCACGAAGGTTGGCTACCATGGAGCGCCATTCTGCCATGTCTCTTGCTTTGATGGTGCAGGTTGTCATAGGCTGATTTGTCCATCTTTTGATGTTACTCATCCATGTTAATCTTGGTCTGCCTCTGCCTCTTTTACCTTTTATTTTCCCCTCCAGGATTACTTTTAGTAGGCTGTTGTGTCTTTTAAAATGGCCCAAAAATCACATTTGTCTTGTTTAAATTGTGCTTAGTAGTTCTCTTTTCATTTTTAGTTGTTTTAAGACTCCATTTGTTTTCTTTTCCTTCAATCCAATTCTACCTATTCTTCTATATATCCACATTTCAAAGGCTTCAATTCTCTGTTCTGCTTTTCTTGTCTAATGTCCATGTTTCTGCACCATATAGGAATATTGAAAAGATGTAACATTTTGCTATTCTTAGTTTTAGCCCTGGTGTTATTTGTTTGGATGTTAGTATGTTCTTCATGACATTAAAATTACTTTTTGCCATTCCTATTCTTTTGTTTATTTCAGTTGTACATTTTCCATCACTGGTTATAGTATGTCCAAGGTAGTTGTAGTTCTGAACTGTCTCCAGGTCTATTCCTTCTATTTGATATCCACTTGTGGGTTTTGAGTATCTTCTTTGTTTATGATCATAGTTCTCTTTGTTATATTTTATTATTGCTGTTTGCTCCCAGTATAGATTACATATTAGTCTATGTCCATGTCATCTAGATGTATCTCTTTTAGGCATTCTATAAGTTGTTTGTGGTGTACTCTATCAAAAGCTTTCCTGTAGTCCAGCGGTCGTCAAACTGTGCTCCGCGGAGCCTAAGTGCTCCGCGAGCCCATCCTAGGGGCTCCGCGGATCGGACATCATTTTCATCATCAACGAGTGCCATGCCCGTCGTAGGTGATATTTCTCAACAAACAATTTATCAACTTCGCCGTTTTTGTACCACAATAATGTCTAATTATTTCTCTCTATGGCCCAAGATTTATTTTCCGCTCTTTTCAATGACAGTTAGCAACAATGTTTTATTCAAATTTATTCGGTGTAAAGTCGCGTGTGTGTGTGTGTGTGTTGTGGCCAAGTGGTTGACTTTCCTTTGTTCTTGAAAGGGTGCCGCAAACATCAATCAAAGAAAATTGGCGCCGGATAGGCTCACTCGTTCGGACTTTCTCTGCCCGCCCCCACCTCCCACCCATCCAACTCCGTCCCGCCATACGCTTTGATCGAGAGAAGAGCATTCAAGTCGCACCAGTGAAAATAATATTCAGTTTGGACGTTTGTTTTATCGAAGTCAGTTTGATTAAAACCTTGTCTCGTGTCAGTGCTCTGTTGTCACAATGGATAATTTTGTAAGTAGGACTATAAAACGTACCATCTCTGACGATTCATGCAGTTCAAAAGACGCAGAATTGAAACGGGGGAAAAAGCGTAAGTATGACGATAGTTACTTGGATTTCGGATTTACTAGCACTGTTGTAGAAAATGAGGAGTGCCCAAAATGTGTTATTTGTTTTAAAGTTTTGGCCTGTGCAAGCATGCATCCCAGTAAATTGAAACGACATTTGCAAACAGTCCATAGTAGTTTAGTGAACCGACCACGTGAATTCTTTTCTCAGAAGTTAAAAGAAATGAATCAACAAAAGGCAACTTTCACAAAACATGCGACGATTCCTTCAAGGGCTCTTCTTTCATCTTACAAAGTTGCTTATCTAGTAGCAAAGAACAAGAAACCTCACACCATTGCAAAAGAACTTATCTTACCGGCCGCAGTTGAGATGGTGACTGTTATGATAGGTGAGTCTGCTGCCAAACAACTGCTGAATGTGCCCTTGTCAGATAACACTATTAGTCGTCGAATTCATGAGATGGCTGACGATGTTAATGACCAGCTTATTCAAAAACTACGAGGTGATTTTGCTCTTCAGCTGGATGAAGCCACTGACATACACAGTGATGCATACTTAATTTGCTATGTTCGGTTCATAGATGACAATAGCAAGTTTTGCGAGGAACTACTTTTTTGTAAAATCATAAAATCTGCATGCAAAGCAGCAGATCTGTTTCAAATACTTGATTCTTTTATTGAAGAAAATAGAATTAACTGGGAGAATTGTGTAGGAGTGTGCACAGACGGAGGTCGTTCAATGTCTGGATGCTATACTGGGCTGCAAGCTTTGATCCGCAAAAAGTCTCCTTTCTGTGTTTGGACTCATTGCATTATTCACAGGGAAGCACTGGCTTCAAAAAACACCTGCCCGGCCCTTAATGAGGTTGTTCAGTCCATAATCGAAGTAGTAAATTTTATTAAAATGCGACCACTTAAATGCCGGTGGTTTGAGCAAATGTGCATTGATATGGGAGCCACACATACTTCCTTGCTCTATTATTGTAACTCTCGATGGCTTTCACGTGGAAATGTCGTGAAAAGGGTCTATGAACTGAGAAATGAGCTTCATTGCTATCTTGTTGAAGAAAAGCATTCTAGTTCAGGAAAGTTTGTGGATGACGACTTTGTTTTGAAGTTGGCATATCTTTGTGATATATTTGAAAAACTAAATTCGTTAAACATGTCCCTGCAAGGTACTGAAACGCACATACTACAACTGTCGGAGAAAGTTTCCGCCTTCAGAAGAAAATTATTATTGTGGAAGGAAAAACTGGTCGACAAAGATTTTAGTTACTGTTTTCCAACTCTACATGCACTTTTAGTTGATAATGATTTGAGTTTAAGTGAAGAACTAACAGGTGTGTTTGTAGGTCATTTAACACAGCTCATTGCTTATTTTGACAAGTATTTCTCAGGAGAGGCAGACCAGTATGATTGGATTAAAAACCCGTTTAGTACAGCACTACCCACAACTCTCACTTCGAAAGAGCAAGAGCAATTGATTGATATTTCATCAGACGCAACTTTGAAAGCAAGATTAGCTTCCTCATCACTACCAGAATTTTGGAGCTTTGTAAAGCAAGAATTTCCAGAAGTAGGCAAGAAGGCCCTCCGTGTATTAATTCCATTTGCGACTACCTACTTATGTGAGACCGGTTTTTCGGCACTGGCAGCTATAAAAACCAAATACAGATCACATTTGAACGCTGAGAAAGAGATTAGAGTGGGAATTTCCAAACTTGTGCCAAGATTTGAGGACCTGGTGAGGATGAAGCAAGCTCATTCTTCCCATTGACTTTATACAGCAAATAAATATCACAATGTAAGTTGATTCACTTATACTTTTATTACATAAATATAATAACCTGTTAAATATGCCGTTAAAATGTTCTTAAAAGTTTGGGTTTTTTAATATTGTAATTTTTGTTGATATAAGGTGCTGCCGCGGTGATTTGTGGTTAAGAATTAGGGCTCCGTGGGTCGAAAAAGTTTGACGACCGCTGCACTGTAGTCTATGAAGCAGGCATATATTGGTTTGTTTACTTCTGTGTATTTTTCGATTAATGTTCTCATGCAGAATATGGCTTCTTTTGTCCTGCTATTTTTCCTAAATCCAAATTGCTGCTCATCTAATTCAGTATTGATTTTATTCTGAATCTTTCCTTGTATAACTTTTAGCAAGATTTTTGTAACATGGCTCATTAGGCTTATTGTTCTAAAGTCACTGCATTCAACTGCACCATTCTTTTTAGGCAATGCTATGAAAAGTTGATTTTTTAGTTCATTTGGTATGTATCCTGTGTGGTATATGTCGTTGCATATGTCTGTAATCACTTCAATGCCAAAATCTTCTAGTGCCTGTATCATCTCTATCTGTATGCTGTCAGGTCCTCCTGCTTTTCCCCTTATTATTGTTTTTATAGATTTTTCCATCTATATATGTTATATATTCCTGCCATCAATCTATAATATCTTTATTGTCTGTTAGCATTTTTCCCTTTTTGTCTGCAATGCATCCACCTTCTGTGGCTTTTTATTTTTATTAGTCATTCTCTTTATTTCTGTGTGCATTCCTCTTAAGTCTTGTTTGCTTTCCATAGTTTCCATTTCTATACATTTTTGGCTGAGCCAGTCTTCTTTTGCCTCTTTGCACATTTTGCGTATCTCATTATCTATTTTATTGTATTGGGTAGTGTTCTTCGCTTGTCTCCTTTCATCCATTTTGTCTAAGATGGTGTTAGTTATCCATTTTTCTTTTTTGTTCTTTTCTCTTTTGGGTAAGGTGTCGCAGGTTTCTTGTATGCTTTTCTTTATGCATTGCCATTTGGTTGCTACTTTTTCATCAGGATTTTCTCTTCTGTATTGTTCAATTCCTTCTTCTAGCAGCTTCTGGTATGTGTTCTTTACTTGTATTGTATAGGTATCTTTAATATCTTTTGATTTAAAGCTGTTATATCCGGTGGATTTTTTGATGAATTAGACTTTTGCTTGTTTCTCTTTAGTTTGATTTTCATTTTAATCATTACAGGATTGTGATCTGAATTAATATCTGCTCCTGGGTAGGTTTTGGCTTTCTTTACGCTGTTATGGAACCTTTCTTTTATCATTATGTAATCTATTTGATTCCTCTTCTTATCTCCAGGGCTTTTCCATGTGTATAGTTTCCTTTTCTCTTGCTCAAAATAGGTGTTACATATTATCAGCCTGTTTTCTTCTCAGAATTGTATTAATCTTTCTCCTCTGTCATTTCTTTTTCCTAAACCATGATTTCCTATAATGGTCTTATATCTACCTTTTCCTTCTTTAGCGTTCATGTCACCCATTACAATCAAGATGTCTGAAGATTTCACTTGCTTCATAACTTTATCTAGGTCTTTATAGTATGCCTCTATTTGTTTATCTGTGTAGTCTTGAGTAGGTGCATATGTCTGTATTATTACTATGTCAAATGGTTTTGCTTTCAACTTGAGTAGTATAATCCTGTCACTGTATGTCCATTGGTTACTTATATATTTTTGTAGCTCTCTTTTTATCAGTATTCCTACCCCCCTTTGATGTTCTGTTGTGTTTCCTGAGTATATAAATGTATATTTTTCGTCCTCTATGTACCCACATTCTTTCCATCTTGTTACTGATATGCCTAAAATATCTATATTTATTCATTCTGCTTTTTGAATCAGATTTTCCAATTTCCTTTCTTGATATAGAGTCCTAACATTCCAAGTACTTATTTTAAGATCTTTCCTCTGACATAAGTTCGAATTCCTCTCCATGGCTTCCTCTGGACTAGTACGTGATGAGGCTCCAATCTCTTTCATGGTGGTCTGCCATATTCGCCTTTCGTGTTCTGAATATGTCTCATATGTACCACACACTTTGCTGTTTTCGCTTTCTGGGCCGTTGATCATTTCTGATTCAACCGCCCCATCCACCGCCACAGACTTTTCACATATGGGTTGAACATACCCGGTTTGCCGCGACATTTTTGTCGAACCATGTGCTTGCCTATCGAACTGCGAACATACGACACAAAGAAGAATAAGTCATATTCCATTTAAATATCGGTAATCACAGTTCATCCTGAATAGCTTGGTGTCATGGCATGGAAAACAGTCAACAACAGAACTGATACGATGCGCTGTAGATAGAAGATTGTGGAAGGACATGATCATCCACGTCAACCGGTATGGCACATGATGATGACAGTTCATCCACACGTCAGAAGTAAAACATACACCAAACGGGGAATATCAACACATAATTTCACAACTAGACTTTTGCATAAATCATTTAAATATATCAGCAATTGCAGAATTATAAAAAAAAATGACTACATGCAGCCGCCATGACACCAGAAACTATGAATTGACTACCAACATGGCCAGTCTAATTAGTCTGGCCTTTACAGGGAGGTAGAGCAGGATCTTGATCATTCATCTTGGTGCAAACAGTCAGCTTTGAGTAAGTGACCACTTTCAGCCTAGACTCTAACCTGCAAATTGGTCCCCACCTCAGTCCTTGAATTTTATACATTTTTTTTACAAGATTAGGTTTATTTTTGTTTAGGGTTGTGTGCATTCATAATTTACAATAGTCACACATGTACACATATACACGTCCCTGATTATCTATCTGAGCTAAGCCACCACATCAACTTGTCTGCTGTAACAAACCCCCCCCCCCCCCCCCCCCACACACACACACACAACAAGCCCCAGAAGACTGGCAACAGGCAATCATCATACCAAAAAAAAAAAAAACTATCTTTACGTCACATAGTACCATTGCTGGTGTATGACGGGGGGCAACGATAGAACCAGAGAAATAAAGGCCGCTTGGTCAAAGCAGTCGCCACGACGTGTGAGACTCAGGATTTTTATTTCACCCCCGATAGAAAAAATCCTTTCCATCACCAATATGGAAAAAGAAAGGTAGCAAAAGAGACTGCAATCAATATAGAGGTATATCTCTTCTCAGCCATGTAGGAAAGCTATACACCAAAATCTTGGAAAAAAGGCTGGGACCAATAATAGAACTACAGTTAAGCGATTCTCAAATGGGGTTCTGAAAAAACAGAGGATGCACCGACGCACTATTCACACTAAAACAGCTTGCAGAAAAAATGACAGAACACAATCAAAACTTATACATAGCCTTCATTGACCAGGAAAAAGCATTCGACAGAGTAAACAAAGAACAACTGTGGGAGATACTAACAACATATGGAGTAAGCCAACATCTAACCAACATTATTAAAAGCCTCTACGTCAACAGTAGCTGCAGGGTCAGAACAGCAGCAGGCTACACAGACCACTTCAAAGTCAGATCAGGTGTAAGACAGGGGTGCGTACTATCCCCCCTACTGTTTATTACATACATGGACTATATATGCAAGCTAGCCAACCCATCAGAGACAGAGGAGATCAACGAGCTTCTATTTGCAGACGATCAGGCACTAATACATGAAACAATAGAAGACCTACAAGAACACTTAAACAAACTCAACATCTCAGACACAAAATACAACATGAAAATCAACATCAACAAAACAGAAGTCATGAACGCCGCCAAAAATAAACAGAACATCAACATAACTATAGAAGGCAGACAACTAAAACAAGTAGAGGAATTCAAGTACCTAGGAAGTCTAATGACAAACGATAATTCTCAAACGGCAGAGATAGAATCAAGATGCAACAAAGCTTGTCAAATCATCGGACAGTTATCACCACTATTGTCCAACAAGGAAATAACTCTGGAGGCAAAACGAGCACTATACAATACAATCTTCATCCCAACGTTGTGCTACCAATGCCAGACCTGGACCCTAGATGCAAGAACAATAAGAAAAATAACCTCTATAGAGATGAAATGTGTTAGACGAATGACAGAAAACAGTCTGAGAGATAAGATCAGAAATGAAGAACTGAGAAAAAAGCTAGGAATAGCCCCCACCATAGAATATATAAGGAAACAACAGATAAAATGGTTTGGCCACATGACAAGGCAGAAAGAACAAAACACAACACAACGAGCTTTCAACAAATGTTGTGAGAACACCAGACCCAAGGGTCGACCACGAAAAAGATGGGTCGATGGAATATTAGAAGCACTAGGAAACATAACAGCAGCAGAGGCGAACAGAAGAGCAAAAGACCGCATATTATATCTCCCCTCGACGCGGAAAGGCAAATGAGGAAGGAAAGAGGAAGAAGAAGAAGATAAAGCATTAGGTTATTGGTACAGAGATTTTAGTTTAAATATAAAAAAAGGATGAGCTGATAATGTATCTCAGATTTGGTGTAGTACTTGGCAACTTGCACTGATATTTATCATCCTCTTTTCTTCTCATAAACAACATGTGTTAAGGACAACTGTTGGTGGCCTAATGAGAATTGAAAGCTATACTTTATTTCAGCAATGGCTGGCATACATCTCTTGATTAAGCAATTTTCTACTTTTTCTTTCCTTGATCACAGTCATGGTGCCTTGTAGGACAACAATGTTACTCCAGTCCATCCGCAGTCATTGGTGACAGGTATGCCAAGTTTGGCCCCCACAAATGTCCTTGGTCTGCACTCCTTCACCATCCCTCTAAATTTAACTGCATGGTAGTTCTTGTGATTGTTTCTGGATCTCTTCTGAGCAAGTAACTTCTCCTTCTTTATTGTCTGCTTGTAATCATTGTATGTTATCGTATGTTATCTTCGCCTTGGTTCCACCTTTTTAACAATTCTTGGTTGCCAAGTTTGGTCAAAATATTCGGAGCATATTACCTCAGGTAAGTTGTATGAAATGAAATGGCAATTTTAATATATCTTTTTCAACATTAAGATCCATACGAGGTCATTGAGAGTATTTTATTTGTTTTTTTGTATTGCACTGATTGATCTCCGAATGTAAGTTATAAAGTATATGATTTATACTGTAAAAATGATTTTATATTTATACATGAACATTTATTATAAGAAAGTTAGCAGTCAACTTAAGTCATAACAGTCAAGCATTCAGCATCAAGAATGGTATTAGAGAAACTTTGGCTCTCTCTCATTTTTTTTTTTTTTTTTTTTTTTTTTTTTTTTTTTTTTTTTGTGCAAGAGATGGAAAACAGCTCAAGAAATAGAAAATAAACTGGAAGCATTTGACAAACAAATGCCTGAGGAAAATACTTCATATACCATGAGATGAATTCAAGACTAATGCAGAAATTAGAGAAATAACAAAGCATCCAAAAATTTAATTTATAATCAAGAGAAGAAAGTGGTCATATATTAACGATGTGATGAGAAGAGACAACATGAGAATTTCAAAGCGAGCCCTCAAAAGGGAGCCTGAAGGTAGAAGACAAGGAGGCCGACCTAGAGAAAAACTAAAAAGAGCATTGATGTGAAAGGCAACAATAGCAGGCATCAGCTCCCTCACCAAGATTGAGTAACTCCCCCAGAACAGAGCCATGTGGCCCGATACAATGTGGGTCCTGTGTAAGATCTGGCATTTGATAACAAGATCATCTGACACAAGAGTCTAGAATTTCTGTTCTATGTGCCGTCTTCGGCTCGAAAGGACAATAGATAGATAGATTAACTTCCCAATAAGCTAGTGCATATCTTACTTCTCAGTGCTGTGTTGTGGTCTGGTTAGTGGTGATAGGTCAGGCTCATTAACTCTTCTCCTGTTTATCTTTTTGCTGACCACACTAACTTTCTCCATTTCACCCAGTCGTCCTTCTAGCACTGATGCACCATTACTCATGATTTCTATCACCTGAAAAAAATTGAAATGTGACATTAATTGAACTCAAAAGTAACATCCATTCTTGCTAATGCATGTGAAAACTGGAAATCAAAGACAGAAATAATAAACACAAACTATAAAATTTGAAAATAAATGTTTAAGGATAATGTTTTGTATATAACAGAATGAATTGACTACTGTACAAAAAAAAAAGAGAAATGGCATTGCAATCAACAGAAATAGAAAGTGAGCATATGTTGGCCAAGCAGTGTGAAGAGCTAAAAGAGAAATGGCATTGCGGCTGACAGAAATCGAAGGTGGGCATATGTTGGCCAAGCAGTGTGAAGAGCTAAAAGAGAAATGGCATTGCGATCAACAGAAATAGAAAGTGGGCATATGTTGGCCAAGCAGTGTGAAGAGCTAAAAGAGAAATGGCATTGCGGCTGACAGAAATCGGAGGTGGGCATATGTTGGCCAAGCAGTGTGAAGAGCTAAAAGAGAAATGGCATTGCGATCAACAGAAATAGAAAGTGGGCATATGTTGGCCAAGCAGTATGAAGAGCTAAAAGAGAAATGGCATTGCGGCTGACAGAAATCGAAGGTGGGCATATGTTGGCCAAGCAGTGTGAAGAGCTAAAAGAGAAATGGCATTGCGATCAACAGAAATAGAAAGTGGGCATATGTTGGCCAAGCAGTGTGAAGAGCTAAAAGAGAAATGGCATTGCGGCTGACAGAAATAGAAGGTGGGCATATGTTGGCCAAGGGAGCCGCGATCGCACAGTGGTTAGTGAACTGGACTACAAAGGACAAGAGGTAGTGTTTGATTCCAACCGACGGCTTCCAGGTTAAATGGGTACAGGATTTTTTCTGGGAAAGTAAAGCGACACGGGCGTAATACCGACCACATTACCCCAAAAATAATATGCTGAAGGTCTGTAAAATTTATGGTCACTAACACCATATTCCCTATACACCACTTGGCATGACGGGGGCTCTTTAATTTTATATGTTGGCCAAGCAGTGTGAAGAGCTAAAAAAGAAATGGCACTGCGATCTACATAAATCAAAAGTAGCCATATGTTGGCTATATAATGCAAAGAAATAATCAAAGAAATGAAAAGCAAGCCCTAAAATGAGAAATAAAAGTGGAAAAAAAAGATGATGACCGCCAGTAACACTGAGAAGAACACTGACAAAAGAGGCAATGATAACAGGTTTTGACACATTTAATGAAATTAAGATAACTGCCCAAAATAGACTTCAGATGAGATATATTTTTAAGCCTTGTGTGATGTCTGGTAACAATGAAAGGGTATAAGAACAGTTAAAATAAATAAGGTATTCAGAATGAAAATGTAAACCACCAGCATGAAATGTTTTATTTGAAACTGATTTTAACAGCCAAAAATAATTGCATTATTAAGATTGAGCACAATAGTTGGCAAAAGTCAATGTAAATTTATCATGACAAATTAAATATAAAAAAAAAAATTATCATTCAAATGCATCATCATCATCATGTGCCATACCGGTTGGCGTAGGTGATCATGTCCCTCCACAATCTTCTATCTACAGTGCATCAT